>CAMTDV010000024.1:54074347-54504834 GCA_947069175.1 Scalesia atractyloides | reverse complement strand
ATCGAACCATATCCAATAGAGTTCGATTCCTCCTTTCAGACACACCATTATGTTGTGGTGTTCCAGGTGGCGTAAGTTGTGAGATAATCCCACAACTCCTAAGATGATCTTGAAAAGCATCACTAAGGTATTCACCTCCTCTATTGGTACGAAGGATTTTGATTGTTTTCTTGAGTTGATTTTCTACTTCACTTTTGAAATCTTTGAACATTTCAAATGCTTCATCTTTGTGTCTTATCAAGTACACATAACCATAACGACTATAGTCGTCGGTAAAACTAATGAAGTATCTTTCACCATTCCTAGTCATTGGCTTAAAAGGACCACATACATTCGAATGTATGATACCTAATAACTCTTTTGCCCTTTCAAAGGTGCCATTGAAGGGTGCCTTAGTCATTTTGCCTTGTAAACAAGATTCACATACATCAAATGAATCATCACCATTTGTTTCCAAAAGACCATTCTTTCAAAGTGTTGCATGCGATTTTTGTTTATATGTCCAAGGCGACAATGCCAAAGATAGGAATCACTCAAATCTAATTTGAGTTTCTTTGTGGTTGCTTGGTAATTTGAACTATCCAATGTATTATCATGAACCAATTCATAAATACCATTTGAAGGCATATCTTTAAAGTAAAACATGTCATTCATCAAAACATAAATGTCATCATTTACAAACTTTAAAATAAACCATATTGTAGCAATAGGGAAACTGAAATAATGTTCCTAGTCAAACTAGGAGCACACAAAACATCTTTCAAGATGATTTCCAAACCACTTGGAAGTTTCAAAACATAGTCTCCTCGGGCTTCAACTTGAACCTTTGCTCCATTGCCCATGAAGAGACTAATGTCTCCCTTCTTGTAATGTTTATTTTTCTTTTGAAACCTTGCAACAAATTGCAGATATGAGTTCCATACCTGGTATCCAATACCCATGTGTTTGAAGAAATAACATTAAGGTCAATATGTATCATAAAGATCGTACCTGAGGTTTGCCCCGCATCCCTCTTGTTTTTCAACTCCTTGAGATAGGTTGGACAATTTCTTTTCCGATGTCCTATCTCTCCACACTCAAAGCATGGGTCAGTTAAAGCAACATTTTGCTTCTTTTCCTTCGGTTTCGTGGGTTCCTCTTTAACCTTTCCTTTTCCCTTCCCTTTGACGTGGCCCTTCCTTCTGGCAAAACTTGCCTTGGAGTCGGGGTGGGGCCTCTTCTTGTTGCCTCCCTCATTGATCGTTAGAACGGGTAAAGCCCTTTTACCCATGCCTGCCTCGGCAGTTTTGAGCATTGCATGAAGTTCACCAATGCTCTTGTCCCATCCGTTCATGTTATAATTCATGACAAAAGTCTCAAACTTCTTTGTTAAAGAGTTGAGGATCCAATCCGTCGCCAACTCTTTTGAGACGGGACAGTTGAGCCTTTGGAGGCGATCAATGTGGCTTTTCATCTTCAGGACATAAGATGAGACCGATTGGGTTTCCTCCATACGACATGCATGAAGCGCTCAAACCGTTTCGAAGCGTTCTACCCTTGCTTGTTGAAGGAACATTTCCTTCAATTGGGTAATCATGTCATATGCCACGTGATGTTCAAAAATTTCGGGAATCATAGTTCCCAACATGAGGCAAGAGGCTTGCATAGAGTCCTCGGTATACTTAACCCAATCGTTATAGGCCTCCTCATCTTCCACGTTAGGTTCATCGAGAATAGGATCGTCCAACACATAAGATATCTTTCTTGCTTGAGAACGATTCTCAAGTTTCGATACCAATCCATGAAGTTCTTATGGTTTAGACGATCCTTTTCAAGGATGGTTCTTAGTGATAGGTTACGGACGGTTTGGGTAATTGTGTTTGCATTGTTAGCGGCCATCTACAAAATTTTAACAAAGTTTAATTTTTAGTATTTTCGATATTATTAAATTTTAATTATTAATACCCTTTTGTGTCTCATAGACAATTAATAATTAAAATCTAGAATTCAACGTCACATTTAAATATTTGTTAGGTGACCTTTATCCCATTATTTAAATTAACAAGGTAGTCAACGTTTGACAATTGCAACCCTTTGCAATTTCTAGCCATATGGGATCGGTTAAACATCTTAATGTTTAGTTGGCATGTTTAATCCCATCAACACCTTTGTACGCCATGCTTCGGTGACCCTAAGCACATGGTTTCCAAATCAAGTCGTCCTACTTACACACACATGTGAGTTTACCCATACAAGTGGTTAGGTGACCTTTATCCCACAAATATGGTAAGCCCACCTCCAACACACAAGTTCCTTCAAATGTGGTTAGGTGACCTTTATCCCACAATGAATTCCCAAGTGATTCGAGTGTTGTATAAAAGGATGGTGTTTGACTTGTTTTATAAAAGGGATTTTATGTTTTCAAAAAATTCTAGTTTTAGAAAACTTTATGTACCATACATTTGCATGCATTCAAATTCATGGTATCTTAGTGAAAATCAATTTTCAAGGTTCTTTTAACAAAACCCATTTTATTATAAAATCATAAATTTTTAATAAAACCATTTTATTAACCACTTTAATGATTTTTAAAGAACCAATTTTAAGCTTGTTATGGATTATAGGTTGTTAAGCATGCATATCCAAATATCATCTAAACAACCATAAATAAAACAACCATACAAGCATAACAAACAAAATAGGTGCATAACCATAGCCAACCATTTTTGACAACACTTGTTAGCCGAAACAAGTGTGCCAAAAGGTCCTTCCTAAAGGGTTAATATTGACACAAAAAATGTGTCGTTGAACTCCCACTTGAACCCGCATCCAAATGCTTCAAGTATTCCTTTTGTATTGTGATTTCTTTACTTTCTTTGAGCTTCCAAATGGACTTTAAATTCAGCTCCAAACTATTTTGGGCTTCAAAAAATGTGTTTTGATTATTGGGTTTAAATCCCGTTAAGAACCATGAGGTTCTTTAGGCCCAAAATTGGCCAAAATCAAAAACGCATTTTTGTGTGCATCTTCTTTACAATGAAGTATCCTAATACATTTTTTAGTAAAACAAAATGCACCTAATCTATTTATTTACATACCAAATGAAAATAAATAAATTACAACTTTACAAATGGAAGAACAAAGATAATTAATTATTACAACCCATTGAAATAATTAAATAAATCACAAACACAATCATTCAACATATTCAAACACAAGGTCATGGCTAGGTTATGAACACCAAAAATATATATCCACATATATATTTAAATTCAAGAGCAAAAATGGTTTCCTTTTGTAACCCAATTTTCGGCCAAGGGAAAAACCGAAAAGATAGGTTTTTGTCCAAACAAACAAATCGTCCAAATGATATAATTTTCAAGATACTTTTATGCATGTATAATAAACATCTTGAAAAACAAAAGGATAACCATGATTAAAAGTTTCGGCCATAGGGTTTCCACAAACCCAAAATCCAGAAATTCATTGAAGCATACATTCATATAAGCGGCTCTGATATCACTGTTGGGTTTTTGGACATGTTTATCAAATTTATTTTATCCGTATAAAATAAAAACGCAGCGGAATATTTATTTAAAACATGTTACTTACAAGATATAAAACTCAGTTTATATGTAAAACCAAAACCCGGATCCATATATGAACATGCATGCTATCAAACACAACCATAGGATGTTTCAAGAATGCTACCTTTCAATAACAAGTAGATGAAAAGGATGATGCTTCTTGAATGGTAATCTTCTAAGTAGAAGACTTCAAGCTTGTATTCCCCAAGCTTTCCAACAAACACCACAAGATTACTAGGATTTCTACAATTACAAACTCACTTGAAACACCCTCTTGAAAACCACCTTTGGCCGAAAATTAGAGAGTTAAAGAATGAGTTCTTGGACTTGAATTATATTATGAAAAATTATGAGAGAGAATGATCATCAAATCTCCATATATCTTCTTCAAGATCTTATCTTGGATTATGGAAGATTACATGAGATATGTAAGAAGATTGCATGACATTTCATTGGTGGAAGGCCACCTTGGAAGCCACAAAAGGGGGTGGCCCTATAGGGCTTTTTTCTTAAAAAAAAATTCAAAATTTTCTTTTAATTTAAGTCTTGTATTTATTTTATAACTTTTATAAAATTATAACATCACGTGTTATAAGACTTATGCAACATACCACAATTATTTATAATGTTACTTAACCCATTAAATAACAATATAAAATATTCTCTCAAAATAAATTATCCATATAATTTATTAGTTTCTCAAGTGCAATTATTTAGAAAACCAATTTCTAATTTTGATCGCATCATAAATAAATATTATGGGTTTTTGTCTAGCTTGTTATTGGGTATGACCCGACTTGGATCATAACGTACTAGCCACATCAATTTAATATGTGTCTTGGGCATACCGATTCCAACAGAGATTTGATATTAGCTTTCTTGATATAAAATTTGTTTTCGTTTGCCCTAGAAGTGTCTCCTTTTTCAAAAGTAGAATTTTCAAACTTCTTTTCTATTTTAGGTTTAACTTCTGGCAAAGATTCATTTCTTTTCAAAATCTTGATTGTTTTTTCAAACACTGGATACCTTGGTTTTAAAACATTTGATTCTCTTCTTCGAGGATAAGCCGGTTTTGATTTCAGACATTGTCGTGCAATATGACCCATTTCATTGCACTTGAAACATGTCCTATTATCAAATGGATGCCCTTTATTGGGTGGTTTTATCCCACTTGATGTTTTAGCACCACTTGTAACCTTGGCTTCATCTCAAATTTCTTTCTCCTTTTTAAACTCATCATTTAATTGCATACCAATCAAACTCTCTTCGTGAACCGTGTTTGTCCCATATACAAAATTCATGTTTTTGTTTTTATATTCCTGAAATGGTGACACTTTCTTTACTGGTTCATCTGATTCTTCTAGACCCAACCCTGCTCTCCTGTTTTCCGGATGATCACCACCATTCCTTCGGTAGTTGTTTCTTTTAGGTTTGGAATAGAATTTTCGTTTGTTAATTTTCAAATCCTCTGATGTGACTTCCACGAGTTTAAAGAACTTATCAAGCAGTTCTTCCTTCACATTCTGAATCGGGAAGCTATCATCAAAGTATAGTCTATCGGAATCCTTCATTTTGTATATTACAATATTAGGATCGTCACTTAGACCATCCTCTGACGATTTATCATCATTTTCAGACTGTGAATCGGAATTCTTTGAACTCGAGTCGGCACTTTTAAAGCTGTCGTCATCAGAATCACTTAGAACATTTTCAACCACTTTGTTAACCACAACATTGTTATCAACATCAGACTTAGCATAGATTATATCAATATTCTCTGGCAACTCATCTTTTTTCTCAGAAAGTAACTCAACATTGAGTGCCTTCTCCATCCCGTCTGCAGTTTTGCGACAGTACTTTTCGCAAAGGGGTGGAAGAACATTGCTATATTCTTTGCCAGTTTTCTTTTTAGGTTTTTCTTCCGATGAGATTGTCGGAAGAATGTGATCAATCACATATGCATTTGTGGTATAACTTCTCAACAACTGTTGAACTCCGTCAGTTTCGATTGTTATGTCTTGAAGTTTTTGTTTGGTTTCAGCAATGGTGTTAATATAAATGTTAATTGCCCTTTGTTTATCCATTACTGTTCCACTCAACATCCTTATATTATCATGTTGTTCGATGTTATTTCTATCAAGTCTGCCGTAATCATTTTTCATTTTATCATACGCTTCTTTCATTGTGCGATAATTGTATTTCAATAATTCGTTACGCACATTGTTTTCAGCGATGATCTTTAATTTTTTAGCACATTTGACACAAGGTTTAGTACATTTTGTACAAGGTTTCTCAACCTCAACAACTTGTACTTTGACAACTTCTTTCTCGACAATTTTTACCTCTGGACCTACCTTGGTTATATTTGCCATTAAAGCTTTATCTACCATGTCTTTGAGGTCTTTGACTTTCATTTCTTGAGTGACATCAATGATCACTTCATAAAGCTTTTTCTCCTCAACCACTTGTTCTTTCGAGCTTCCATCAAAATGACCTGCAAAACTGTCACAAGAATTAGAGGATAAAATTCCTTGTCTCTGCATATGGATATATTCCTCTTCTTCCTGCTGTTGATGCAGTATTGTTCCAGAAGAGCTTGTTCGAAAGCTGCTGCTTCTGCTGCTGCCGCTGCTTCAGCTGCTGCAGCTGTTTCCTCTGAAGAATTATCTTCAACTATCTCCGCCATCAAAGCAACTCCGGTCTTTTTCCCAATTAAGATTTCCAATCAAAACCATCATCTTCACTGGATGCCACCATAGCTTTCTCAGTGGTGCTATTGTCAGATTTTTCTTGGATTTCAATCTGAGTTTTCTTCGGAAATGGTTTATATTGCAGTGCCTTTTTGTAATATTCATTTCCTCCTCTGAAAGGACTTTGATTTCCGGTTGCTTCGGTGTTCTTACACTCCTTTTTAAAATGCCCCTTTCGATGACATCTAAAGCACGTGACTTTGGTTTTGTTAAAACCCAATTTGTTGCTGGAATTTCCTATGTCACGGCCTGTGAGTGCAACGAACTTTGTCACTCTCCTGATGGTCGAAGCTAAGGACCATTTAATGTCCATTTGTTTGAGTTCTTCCTCGTCTACCTGGTGATAATCTTCTGCGGTCGTCTCGGGGTTTTCGATCTTACCGGCAACAAGACATTCATAAGATTCTAATACGGTAGCAAGTAGTGACATATGTTGTTTTGCAACTTGTTCTGAAACAACATTGTTCAAATTCACTGCGATGTTGCATTTATATACATTCGGATCAGAACTTTGTTGTTGATTCTGATTCGCTTGGCTTTGATAAGTTGAATTTTACCCAGTGCTTGAATAAGAACTTTGAGGACTCTGATCGTACTGAGCTGTGATTGATTCTGATTTTGTGGAGAAGCATTCATGTTTGCACTAAAAGCGTCTGAATTTTAGGACTCGAAACACTATCTAACATTCCGGCTTTGTAATACAAACCGATGTCTTGAATGACATTAGTGTTTTTTGACTTGGCCATCTTCAGAAGTTCCATTTCGTGGCCTTCGAGTTTATCGATAAACGTCGACAACATGAAAAATTCCCACTTATCATTGTTCTTCAGAACCATCAAATACGTAGTCCATTCACCCTCTGGTAGTGCGTCAACAAGTTTGTCGATGTATTCTTGTTCTGTCTTTTCGAGACCGTGTGTTCGCATTTGCACTTTAAGATGACAGAAACGCTCGATCATTTGCTTTATGGTCTCATTCTTTAGCATAGTGAAGATATCGAATTCTTTCAGAATAAGTGCCTTCTTACTTTTGATCATTTCGGCGCTGCCTAGATACTTCTTCTGTAATGACAACCAAAGATCTCTTGCAGTAGTATACTCTGGTAGCAAAATCAGGATATCTTCTTTGACAGACTGTTGGATGAGACTGATCATCTTTTTCTCAGCAATGATTCGTCTCTTGTACTGTCGAATAGTTGTACTTTTCAAGGACTTGTTGATGTTCACTACTGGAACAGTGTAGCCTCTTTCAATTGACACCCAGCCAGCGAAGTGCATGGCTTGAACCCAGTAGGTAAATTTCTCTTTCCACGCTACGTACTCGTCCATGCTCATCAGCTTGGGCGGTTTGACAGTCGTTCCCATTTAATTATCAAGATTGACTTGATTGATCACATTGGCATTTGACGAACTAGCTCCGGACATAAAGCTCTTAGTTGATCCTCCATTGTGAATAACGAAACGTGTACTCTGAAGATTTTTAAAAATTTTGAAAACAATTAGTCCTACTACAAGTTCGGTCGAACTTGTAGCAACAAATGAAGAATTCTCAGTTTTTCTAACAAGTTTGGTCGAACTTGCTAGATTTGTTTGAAAAACTTGCTTATAGTTCGGTCGAACTTGAGACACAAATTCTACAGAACATCGGGCGAACTTATCTTGAAGAATTTGAGACAAATCTAGTAAGTTCGGGCAAACTTACTTAAATTTTCTTTGAAATTTACACAAGTTCGGTCGAACTTGATGTAAAATCAATGAAAACTTGTGTAACTTCAAGCGAACTTAACTGAAATTTCTTCAAAAACTACTCAAGTTCGGCGAACTTGCTAAAAATCACTTGAAAAGTGATGTTTTAGTATAAGTTCAGCCAAACATGGCCAACAAGTTCGATCCAGGGATTTTCAAAAACATGTTTTTTCAAAATTTTGACATGAATTCGGTTGAATTTGGTCTCCAGCCTTTCAAGGGTTTATCTTTGTTGTATTTTACATGATATATTCAAAATTCAAAAGATTTTGACCGTGAAGTCTTCATTTTATGAACAAAAGTTAAGAAAAAAGAAGAATGGAGTAGAAACAAAAGTGTTCTTGTCTTGATACTATCAAATCAGGCTGTTCTAGCTCTGATACCAGTTGTAGGACCGATTCTCGATGCTTAGGAACCTAAATTTGATATCTAACGTCCATAATAGCGGAAATATTACGTCGTGTTTACCAATAGACAATAATTAATCAGTTAACGTCAGTTTTATAGATCAAACGTGCTGGTTACAAACTGACAAAGCTTCACCTCTGAAATGCAAAAGTTAACAAATGAAGTAGGCTAGCTAGGTATTTATACTAAAGCAAGTTTGCTCCTAGGGATCACAAGTTTGCTCGAACTTGCATAAGCAAGTTCGCCGAACATGCATACACATGTTCTTCATGAGCGAACTTGGCTACAACAAACATAAATACTTCGTATACCTAGCCTATTCAGCTTATACAATACACACTCTATATAAGATTAAGACATAGACATTATGCACCAACAATAACTTCGTTCCATGTTTGTGGGTTTCACCGAATACGACGGGAGTTCCATTGAAATAAAGGTGGAGATTGTCGTTAAGATACAGATATCACTCCTAACTTAACAAAAAACCTCGTGCAGTAAATAGTACGCGAAAGTGAGTGATCTAGTCGAGAGTTCTTGGTTTTCACACCTAATCCCGACACAATCACTCGTTTGTGTTATACGAGCGTTTTCAAGCGTGTACATCGTGTTATCCTTAGGAAAGGCATGTAAGCATTTAAAGCAAGTAGTTTAAGTATATAAGTCGGAGAGGGGTCTAATTTGGTACATAGGCTATAGACTAGGTCGAACATGGCAATTCTACTTAATTCCCTATAGTTATGGCTCTGATACCAATCTGTCACACCCCAATTGATGGCGGAATCATCGGGGCGCGGCACTAAGCGAACAGATTGCTCAAGAATTCCACAATGACTATTAATATGACAATGTTTAATAACATCCAATTTCCCATACAATCGAACTAAACATTCATATCAAAAGTCATACGGTTTACATCTTTCTCAAACCACACAGTTCGACAACTAGATTTTTATTACAAGTTTCTAAAGATAATCCAAAGTCCAATTGCAGCGTAATCCATCAACCTGTTACATACGTTAAAATACAAGTCAATACAATAAGTAAAGGTGAGTACACAGGTTTAATAGCATAATAATAGCGATAAAGTGTTTACGCATAACCAACATGTGACACGTAGAGAGGCGAATCTAAGTATGCTAACAAAAATGATACAAGCTAACCAACACGACTTCAAGGTGGAGTATGCGCGATACGTGTTCACAACCACGAACACGTACGTAAATTTAATATTGCGAGCCTTAACAAACCCCGAACCAATCGGGTGCTTAGTCCAAACTATAGTACTATCGTTGCTAAGGGTGGTCTGCAAGTCCTCATTATTTACACATAGCAAACAAACATTCAGCGATTCACGCATAACATGCGAGGGTGGTTAGCGTTAAAAGAGTTTAGCGTTGTGTGTAGCGTTTTTTGATATAGAGAACGTATGTAACACCCAAAAGTGCGTTTTAAGCAAAAAAGGGTTCAAGTATACTCACTGGTCGTGCTTAGCAAGTAAACTCTTCCGAAGTGCTGAAATGGTCGAAGCGAAGTTCGGTGATGTAACAGACAACTTCGTGCGAAGTTGCACCATACATTGGTCAGGTGACAACTTCGTGCGAAGTTGCACCAGACATTTGTCAGGGACAACTTCGTGCAAAGTTGCACCAGACTTTTGTCAGGTGACAACTTCGTGCGAAGTTGTTCCTTTTGGTGCGAAGTTGTCTGTTTTGGTGTCCAAAATCACGTGTTTCCGCGTCGTATCTTCGGGAAATCGAGTGGTCCTACCTCCAGCCTCAAGTTACTGATCAAACCTAGCACCGGAGAGGTCTTTTGAGCGATTTTAGTTAGTTCATAGGAACTTGGACTGGTTAGTGCGAACTAGCTGTCTTGCGTATTGTGCTTCAGGAACTGAGTTTCCACTTGGAATAGATGTATTTTCGAATCCATTTCAAGTATGTTGTCATACTATGCTTTGTTCCACTATCTAGTGAACGAAACACACGTCGGTTTGTCCATTTCGGTGTAAAAGTCAATGTTTTAAACAATTTTTCTTGGATCTAACACTTGGTGAGTTAAAGCATCAAGATTTCTAGCTTGGAAAGCCAAGGCTAAGCCCAATATACTCGCTTAAGTGCAGATCTAAGTTTAAAATAAGAAATTTTATTGGAAAAAGATGAAGGTTTTCGTAAAAGAGAAGATTTGATGAAATCCAAGGTAGCCTTGTGCAAAATCGTAGTGGAAAATGTTGTGGTTTGCATAAAACGAGTGGTTTCTTACTAGGAAATCAGGGAAATGCAGGTTGGAGAGTTCTGGTGCAAAGTGGCAGTAAGAGGTGAGTGGTAGAGGTGCTGAGTATTTATAGGTGAGGGAGAAGTGAGTGACAGGAGGTGCAAGTTCGCATGCAGTGGGCACCACTTCGCACGAACTGGGCCAATTCCTAGCTTTGGTCAAGTTCGTGCGAAGTAGTAGCCTACTTCGTGCGAACTTGCCCTTTCGCCTAGGAAAAGTTCCAAATTTCGTTTGTTGGCTTATTGTTCGGTGTTTATTCGTATTAGATTGTTATATTAAGCGTTTTAGCGAGGTGTTAAGCGTTGCATTAATAAAATAATGTGATGGAGCGGTTTGTGTGAGCGAGAGCGTCGCGATAGCGAGTACAAACATAAAACATAAAGCACATATAACATATAAGTAACAATAAGTAATATAATTAACTGCGGTCTGAGTTTGCGTTGAGAGCTGTGAGTATTAAGCGATTCAAATGCGATAAATAGCGATATAAAATGTGTTTCGAATTTGTTTAACCATTATAATAAATCTCAGAGTACAAAACGGGTTCTAAACTTAAATAAACATAAATAACGGGATTCAGATGACAATCCGAAAGATCGGGTTGTTACAATTGTAAGAACTTTTCTTTATCGATGTTGGTTTTCATCTGCTCAAAAATTACTCTTGTGAAGTTGTAAGGCAGATTTAAACTCAAAGTTGCGATCATACGCATTTGATAGTCAAGGAGTGCGTCAAAACCACCATTTTGATGCCCCAAGGCATGAATCACTGAGTGTACAAAGAATTTGAATGGCCTTCCCAAATAAGCTTTCATGAAATTTGTCTCATTGACATGACCCGTATACCCCATACTATAGAAACAGCCTTTCACCATCCTCTCTGAATAACCTGTGGAATAACTGTCTTTATCCTTAAAATATAGCACTCTCCTGATCAACTCTTTTGTAATTAACACCTCCATGTCTTCATTTCCAATTCTAACAAATGATTGTATAGCTAGAGGATCTAGAATAAACTTTCTGTGATCCCAGAAGGTTGCACCTGTGATCTGTACATTTTATGCTGATCTGTAAGCGCCTTCTTCATGGGAATACAACCCATGAAATCCAATATATCTTCAAATGATTTATCTTTGTTAGTGTCTTGTCAAGCACACAGCAGATGTTGTGCTTCGGCTCAAAGCTCGTGGATTTCTTCTGCAAAAATAGAAAAAATTAACACTTAGTCGAAATTTAAAAGATTGTCAACATTTATTACGGATGTGTTTATTTACGAAGGTATCAACAAATTACCTGCGTACGAAGATAAGTTCAAAATAAATTTTACCATAATACTTTACCTTCGTACGAGGGTATTTTCAACATTGAAGCATAATTACCTTCGTGCGAGGGTAGTAATGTACCTTGGTACGATGGTGTTTTCCTCCGTCCAAAACAGTTAAGATCAAAACATGAAATTTTGAGGTTTTTGATGAAATTGATGATGACAATATGAACTAAACACGCCGATTTACATTATTATGATTTTCAATTTACATTTTTATTGGTTCATTTGGTTTAAATCTATGTTTTTATGATTTTATGTCACACCCCGACTTGCAGCGAAAGGAAAAATACGGGATGCAACAGACACCTCTGGTACAAGCACATTGTTTATAAAGACAATACATTTTATTACTACTTCAAGTTACTAGGGATTTACCTGGTATTAGTTTGAACTAAATCAATAGGATTCAAGGTTGACGCCACTTGGTTCTATCACCGAAATACCTATCATAATTCCATAGGAAGCTAACATACCGCAGCATGGTTGAAATTGATTAAAATTAGGGTGTATCACTTTAGTAATTTATATGTACCGGACCTCAACACTTTCCAACAATGTTAGTAAGGAGATTGAAGTGATTTGAAGCAATGAATCGGATTACTTTCTGATTATAGTATTCTTACTTCGTATAGGGGTTATGTCACCCTCAACCGAAATTTACCAAATTGACACTTGGATTGGACCGCGGTTAATGTTGTATATTTATAAATAAACGTATACATATGAGTGTTTGGTTAATACGAAGTATTAACGGTTATGCGGAATATGGAAAAAATTATTCTCGCCTCCACAAGTCTTATTATCATCCGATCCGCACCCACACAACTCCCTGCCGATCTTTGATTACATCCAGTAAGTTTCTCCATTAATGTGTTACCCTTAAATCCCATTGGGTTATCAACACCGACGCTAATTACGCGTCCTTATAAGAATTAGAGATTGTACACTAGTGAACAATAGCTAGTAAAGGAAATATACGCTTCAAATTTGACGACTGTCGGTGACATAAGTATAATTGGTTCGTCGCAACGTAATGATTTCGAATAAATGGATATACGTTCTAGCAAATCCCGCCAAAAGAAATAAATTATGCTGAATTGTCTTAAGAACATTATTACTTATCCCAAATTAATCATTGGGTAACGATGTGGGGAAGCTATCACGGCTATACCAAAATGGTGCAGTACAGAGCACTACCAGGGTGTAGTACCCCTAAAGAGTCGTACTACCTTTTTTAAAAAGACATTCCGAGGATTAACCCCAAAAAGTCATTACATGTCCACCCCCAAACTACATTTCATTTAAACTCACCGTAAACGTATATAGATATCGTGGTTACGACAACTATGGCATCATCTATCATATCAAACAGGGTCGAAGTCTCGACACCTCATTGCCCAAAACATAACCGAACGGATCGCAATATGAAGCCCGCCTATCCTGAGTAACGACACCTTGATAGCCGGGTGTTTATATATAGGAAGTACCGCAACATATCCACCACACCCATATACATGATCAATGTTCCGTTCATTGAGATATTGGGGCCTCATATTACTTTTGCAAATAACCAACTGAAATTTAAAACAATCTTTTAAACATAAAGAACATGATGTAACCGATGGTCACACGAAACAAGGTTCCACCAGCAAAGCATTTCAAAGGAATCTGTATCATCACGAACTTTATATCCCATGGAATCGAATGACAACGTGAAGGTAACTTATTCACGCATTCCATGTCATCTCCACCCCTAGAGATTGTCATATTCGGGTATAACATATATGGAGACAAGTGCTAAGGAACACCACTAATTATCATAGTATTACATAACGTGAAAGCTAAAGCCAAAATTGTAAGCCAAAGAGGAATCCAACGGACAATCAAATGAATCGTGGATTCAAGGACGAAAAATTTAGTAAGGTGATTGAATTATGCGATTGTATAACAATCGAATGTGAAGCAACGAGAAGTGGAATAAGGATTCATACACATCCTCCCAGTCTAATTAGAACGACATGCGCGTTCTTTGGGTATCTATGTTCTTTTTGAAGTATCACTCTGGTATATAATCGTCGTTATAGTAGCTATAGGA
Organism: Scalesia atractyloides; assembly: GCA_947069175.1. Classification (NCBI taxonomy): domain Eukaryota; kingdom Viridiplantae; phylum Streptophyta; class Magnoliopsida; order Asterales; family Asteraceae; genus Scalesia; species Scalesia atractyloides. Next base: position 54,490,670 of record CAMTDV010000024.1, on the reverse strand, counting down.
ATAGAGTTAGTTAGATCGTATCACAATAACGACTTGGGTTCTCACAACATAACGTATAAGCAACAAATGTGTGAGTGATAAGAATCCAAATCTAGTGTATATTAAATATGCGGTCAATAGGAATGTGGAATGGACTGTAATACCAGTTTTCTGCTTATCCCGCAGGCATATGTAGTAACGCATTATCCACCAATCCTAATTCATGTATCAATCCACGCACAAACATTCCCACAGTATCACCTTGGTGCACATATGTATCATTCCACGTATTTAAGTGTGTTTATTACCACGGCTTTCCCAACACTGCCTCGTATGAGCAAGTCTGTTATTACGTTCCGGACCATAATAACCCATTGCCCCACAAGGCCATCCTGGTACTTGCGAATAGGATACCTTACAGTGTTCACTAACGACCTTGAGTATAGGTTAATTTTTCCAATGATGTCCAGTAAAGTCCGAGCCTGTGGTTATAGTCTAGGTTTCCTTATAGGCACCTAATTCTCTATAACCATCTTCTGTTACACCCCGACTTGCAGCGGAAGGAAAAATACGGGATGCAACAGACACCTCTGGTACAAGCACATTGTTTATAAAGACACTACATTTTATTACTTACGAAATGTTGATTACATACATGTATGTTACAACATCGTGTTCCCATGAACCACATAAGTCTTCTAAGCTGCATGCATCTATATCAGTATTCGCCTGTAAACACGTCTTGAACAACATACATGGATCACAACAATCTCAAGTTACCTGAAATGCATGTTAGTTTTAAAAAGGGGTCAGCTAAACGCTGCGTGAGTTCCACTGGTTTAGTTGTTGTGTAACAATATGTGTTAACATGTTTAATTGCACAAGTCACAGTTCACGGATTTATCACCACAAACACCTTTAGCTAGCAGGACCGTGTTACAACAAGCACCTGCGGCTCGCCGAATCGTGTCATAACAGACACCTGCAGCTTGCCGGACCGTTTTAACAACAAGCACCTGCGGCTCGCCGAACCGTGTCATAACAGACACCTGCAGCTTGCCGGACCGTGTTACAACAAGCACCTGCGGCTCGCCGAACCGTGTCATAACAGACACCTGCAGCTTGCCGGACCGTGTGTTATAAAATTTACATCATCGCAAGTTGGTGCAATTAACACAGTTTTGTAACATGCAAATCACCTCAGAAAACAGTAATACGGTTTAAAAGTGGTGGAGTGAAACTTATTCCCAACTTGGTGTAATCAACACAGTTTTTAACATGCAAGTCCCCAGAAAACAGTAAAACAATTCAAAAGTGGGGAAGTGAAAACTCACTCCCAATTGGTGTAATCAACACAGTTTTAACAGGGAAGTGAAAACTCACTCCCAATTTGGTGTAATCAACACAGTTTTAACATGCAAGTCCCCAGAAAACAGTAAAACAATTCAAAAGTGGGGAAGTGAAAACTCACTGCCAATTTGGTGTAATCAACACAGTTTTATCATGAAAGTCCCTAGAAAACAGTAAAACATTCAAAAGTGGGGAAGTGAAAAATTACTCCCAATTTGGTGTAATCAACACAGTTTTTAACAAGCAAGTCCCCAGAAAACAGTAAAACCATTCAAAAGTGGGGAAGTGAAAACTCACAGTGCATGTAGTAGTCTCAACACACAAGTGTTCAAGCGACTGGATCAGCTTTAATACCACATATGCAAGTATGGACTCAAATCAGTATCTAAGTTGGTAATGGTTGTAACTTGGATTTGGTCAGGAGTTTTCACTCTTGATTGAGTCTATAGGACACTGGTATGATGATGGAGGTTAGGGTAGTACTAGTTTTCAGTTTGGCTTCCGGGCTTCGTTTCGCGTGCCAGCCAAAGTCAGTAGTTTAACATGTTCGGATAATGGTACGGGAATACCAATAGTGCCAACATGTTGTTATTTAAGAATGACTAATTTTCATTAAGGGAGTTTGAGTGTTTGGGGAGTCCAGGTTGCCCAAATTTGAGTTTCCATTTTCACCGTCGGGAATTCTCCCAAACTGTCTTAGGACACACCCCTAGTGTCCAATTTGCCCGGAAATCTCCTGGAATACTCCCGGTGTTCCAATTATAGTATTCGTCGGGTTGGGTCAGTTCCCGGTTCCGGCAGGTTCGTTATACGGTAAACTGCTGAAATTGATTTAAAATAACCATTTTTAATTCCACAAATTCCCATTTAATCTATAACTTGAATAAAAATTTGTAAATTTTTATATAAATCAGTAGAAACCTTTAGATTATGGGAAAAAATTTTGGGAATTTATTTTGGCCTTTTAATTAGTTAAATAAATTATTTATAAAACAATATTTAATCACATAATTATCATTAAATATCACCAGTGATCTAAAAATTCCCAAAACATTCCTGGACATCCATACATGTCTAGGAATACCTCATAAAAATTTAAGATTTTTTCGATTTCGTTTCGGTGCGTTTCCGGCTACCGTAAACTCCCGAAAACATGGATTTTTAACCCGAACCAAAACTCAATCAATGGACTCCGAAACTCCCTAGAACTTTTATTATATGTTTCTTAGTGTTCATGAAAAATTTGGTGATTTATTGACCCTGTTTGGTATTTTCCCAGAACAGTCAGAAATTCACCAATAATCATAGAAATTATAAAAATTCTAAAATTTTACGTGGACCTTGTTAATACACTACATCACCACACCAAATTTCAGCTCAATCCCATACCCACAGACCAAGTTATGGTCCAAACAATTTTCTGCCTATGCTTGTTTCGAGTTTCGGGTGATATACCTAGCGATTCCTTTGATTCCAAGTGTTTTTCTTGAGTCCAGAAGTGTGTGGTTTCTATATTCAGTACCTACACATCAAGTACAATCCAAATATGCTAGAACTTAGGTCAATCAAGCTTTGTTTTGTTGTTTTTCGGTCAAAAGACTCGGTTTTAAAAATCGAGCATAACCATCTCGAAACCCAAGCATGATTACGTTTTAATCATAAAAGCCTCGTTTTAGGTTAGTTTAAGTGTTTTTAGGCTTGATTGACCGTTCCTTGCATATTTGGTTTGTCTTTCATTGCTCCTAACGTAAAGGCGTTTCCCTAACCGGGACTACCTCGTTTTGCATGCCCGAGCACCGATTTGTTTCAAATCTTATGTCAGAGTCTATGGCACATAACTAAGATGTTTTGTGAACTCAGAATCTTAAAGGGCCCTACCATTGGCCTAATAATCATGATCGAATGTTTAATGCGCTGTTAAATGTCAAGTCCCCGTCTAACACGTTGTTAAAGGCTAAGGACACCAACCTCAAATCGTTAGCCCTTAATAGTGTCATGTCAACCATGACGTGCTCTCGGATTCTTCCGAGACATTACTGATATTGCTTAGCATAGCACACAAGTCATGCGTGTTTACTAATACTTATTCCCAGAGTCGTCAGTTCATTCACGACTTTGTCTTGTCATGTAGGTGATGCATCACGTCAACGTAATGTTTTTGGTAATTACTTTGCATATACTCCCATTATAGTCGGTATAACATGTTCCAGAATACCTATCATCACACATAATCACAACAATATCATGATACACATATCATGTCCGGTTATCGCAGACTTGTACCAATCAAAGTTTACCAGGATTTTTTAACAGTTGTCACATTTTAAGGCCGAATCGTTCATTTTAGGAGCTAATTAGTCCAATTTATACCTTAACCATTGTTCGTGGTGTGCCAATCAACCACTACAATGTAAAATTTGGCAGCACTTTGTCGTTTTAAAGACAAATCTCTCAAGAACTCTCTTCGTGCGGAGTAAAGATGAAAACGGTAAATTATTACTTCGTACGAAGAAACCTATATATAGGTTTCTGGAAATACCTTCGTGCGAAGGTAAACTTGTTTACTTTGTGTGAAGGAACAATGTCTCCCTTAGTACGAGGTTGTTCCGTCGTGCGAAGGTACTCCTTATTTTTTCAAATTTTCATGTTCTCGAACATTTTACCAGTTTTAACAACCCACTTAGTTAACCAAGTCCAAGTTAATGACCATGGTCACCTGATTTGTCTACCAAGTCTAAGTTAATGACCTTGGTTGAACACTTATAACAAACCGATGTTTCTTATCGATTTTAAGTTTCAAATTAATGAGGTTTTGATCAGTTCAAAACATTTTCTTATTTCAGATAAGCTCCCAACCCGTTGTACTCTAGATTTATTCTGCAATCAGCAGCTTCAGATTTTGAAAATCAGTTTTCCATCATCGGTAGTCGAAAACAAGATGAAGTAAAAGCTTTTTGATTTTGTACAATTTATGCTAAAACACACTGAAAATCTTTTTGGTTATTCTGAAATGAAACAACCATGTACAAACATATTTACAGAAAATTGTTTTGAGTTTGTAAGAGGATCATATCAGTTTCCAAGACTTATCACTAGTACCGTTGATCTGAGTAAACTTTAAGTGTTAATCAATTTCACTTAGATTGTTAGTACACTGGTCCACTTAAACCTCTACTCATTTCTCAATTGTTTCAAAATATGGTAATTAAATGTCTTAGAACTTGACTTAACAGTGTTTCCCACCTCGGCATATACTCCCGTATCAAAATTATCTCGATTTCTTCTTACAGGTGAATATATCTAACTGATACCTGTATCTGGGTTGTGCGAGGCCTTGAGAGCTCAGGTTAGTACCACCATACAGACAAAGAGGTGAAGGCTCGACTTAAAAGTGATGTTCCATACTTTAGAATCTATAGACTGCAATTGTCAGATCTTTCGAATCTTTCAATTTGATGCAGTTTAGGGTTTTTTAAAGAAGAAGTATTCTACAAGTTCTAGGCCATTGCTTACGCAAAATCAAAAGAACTTGTATAATACCACAAATATCAATTATCTATAAAGACCTAGTATCTCAGAATCTGGCACTCTCTCAAAAGAAATTTCGGTGTACTAAGGCCATATATACGAGAGATGTTAAGCCACTAATTAAGAAGTTTTTCTTTTTGTTTATATCTTGACAACAATTTACTAAATGTGCAAAGTCTACTGGCACATCATCAGTGAGACCTGTTTAAACGCCTTGACACTACTTTAGCATATTGTGATAGTCCACTTATGTATTATCATTTCCTCTTTTTACATAAGTACTCTTTTTGTCTTTTTTCAATGTTTTTGTACTTTTCAAGTTTTTATATGTTTTTGTATTTTTTACAACATTTTCTCCCTCGAAAATCAAAAAACATATTTTTGGATTTTTGGTTTAAACAAAGAACTTGAAAACAAAAACTTGACAAACCGATGAGGATTTCATCAAATCGTCATACATCACGGCTTCAACCTCTGTGTCCCCCCTGATGTTAGATCTTTCATCCCATTTAATTTTAAAAGGTAATTAAATTTTTCTCTGTAAACGGTTTTGTATAAAAGTTTGCTTTCTGTTCATCAGTGTGGATCTTTTCAATACGAATCAACTTTTTCTCTTAGCAGTCACAGATAAAGTGATGTCGTATCTCAATGTGCTTTGTTTTAGAGTATTGAACCAGATTTTTTGTTATGTTAACGGCAGCCTCGTTATCTAAATACATATAGGCGTATCAAGAAACTCCAATCCATAGTCTCTCATCGTTGTTGTATCCACAACATTTGGGAGCAACAACTAGAAGCTGAAACGTATTCTGTTTCGCAAGTAGAGAGAGCGACTGTGTTTGCTTCTTGCACTGCCACATTACTAAGAGTGTACCAAAGAACTGGCAACCAACAGTTGTAGATTTAGCATTTAATCTGCAACACCCAAAGTTAGAGTCGGAGTATCCTGCAAGATTGAAGTCGTCAGTGCGAGTATACCACAGGCCGGGGCTTGGACAACCGTTAAGATATCGAAAGATCCTTTTGACAATATTCAGATGCGACACTTTGGGACATGACTGGTAGCGTGCGCAGAGGCATGTTGAATAGATGATATCTGGCCGCGATGATGCCAGGTACATTAAAGAGCCGATCATCGAATGATACAGAGCTTCATCTCTCTTTTCTCCTGTTGGACCTGGTCCGATGCCGTGATTCAGAGCTAACGGAGTAGACATTGGTGACGATTCAGACATCTTGAATTTCTCCAAAACGTCGTCACATACTTTTGTCTGATGTATGAAGATTCCATCAGGAAATGGATCGACCTGAAGTCCCAGAAAGAACTTCATCTCCCCCATAGAACTCATCTCAAATTTCTTTTTCATGATTCTTTCAAAGTCTTTACACAAAACATCGTTTGTCGAACCGAATATGATGTCATCCACATATATTTGTACAATTAAGATGTGTCCAGCTGCTTCCCGTGTGAAGAGGGTACTGTATACTGTTCCTCTAGTAAAACCTTTGTCTAGAAGGCTGATGAGAAAGCTTCTCACTAGGCTCTCCAGGCCTAGTGTAAGTCGTATAACGCCTTATCCAGTAGGTAAACCTTGTCTTTGTGTATCGGATCGACGAACCCTAGTGATTGGCCGACGTACACCTTCTCTTTCACCTTTCCGTATAGGAACGCATACTTGTCATCTAATTGGTACACTTTGAATCCCTTCCATGGCGTGAATGCGAGGAAGATGTGGATTGCTTCCAATATGGCCATGTAGACTTCACTGTAGTCTATTCCCTCTTGCTAATGAAATCCCTGAACAACGAGTCGAGCTTTGTGACACACAATTACTCCGCTGTCATCTCTTTTGCACTTGAAGACCCATTTTGTGTTTATCTTTTTGTGGTCTTCTGGCAAATCAACGAGTTTCCACACACCAAGGTTTTTGAATTGAGATAGTTCTTCCTATATGGCATTTACCCAACTTTGTTCTGTGAGAGCTTCCTTATACGCTTTGGGCTCTATGGCGAAATAAAACATCTATATGAGACCGTGTTTTGTAAAAGTGCTACATTAGAATAAAAGCAACTAAGATCCTGATTGATTTGATTTCGCGTTTTCACACCAGTGTTCAACTCTCCGATAATAAACTTTGGTGGGTGGTACGACAGTGTCCTCGGCATAACTTCATTAGAAACGCTCACCTCGTGTTCAAGATTTGTAATATTTTGTTCAATGTTTTGATTAACTTCAGACGCTTCCTTCTGAGCACTCGTTCCCTCAGCTTGATTGTTTTGTAAACTTTTAATCTGAACTTCACCTTCAACAGAAGTAGATCTGTTGTCGTCACATGTCTGTTTAGCAACAGATTCAGAATCATCAGATTGATCGAACATGGGAGCTATATCATTCATCTCTTGCTCGGCTGTGGGATCAATTGTTCCACCAGTCTGTGATTCTGGATGTTGAGAACTAGAGCCTGCTTCAGCATTATGAGTACCAACAGGTGTCTGAGTTACAACTATTGGTCTAGGAACTTGATCTTATGAAAAAGATTGTTGTTGCTGATAAAGAATCACAAGTTCCTCTTCTGTTGGTTCAGCTGGCAGCTCAAAGGAATTCCAGAGACTTCCATAGTTAAACAGCTAAGAATCTCCTAGTTTCTGTGTATGAGATGTGTAATGTCGATAATCTATGTTCTAAGATTAAATAACCCTGTTTATGCTAGGAATATAAACTCTCAGCAGACTAGCATATCCCACGAAGAAACCTTCCATTGATTTAGCCCCAAATTTGCCATCTACATTAATTACCGTGCATGGTGACCTAAACGGTTCTAAGTACTTCAGATTTGGCTTTCGTTGGTTGACTAGCTTAAAACACGTCTTTTTGTGTTCCTTGACTGTCAATACTCTGTTCAATGTATAGCAAGAAGAGGCCACGACTTCGCTCGAAAAGCTAACTGGTAGTTTTGAATCAGCAAGCATGGTTCTTGCCGTCTCTATAAGTGTACTTTTCTTGCATTCAGCTACACCATTTTGCTATGAGATGTACGGTGCACTGAATTCATGCAGAATTCCTTTACTATTGTAAAACTCTAACATCCGATTGTTCTTGAATTCTGTTCCATTGTCGCTGCTAATGCGTCGAATTGGCAAATGGCACAGATTCTCTAATTTTCGAAACAAGATGATCAGACTCTCAAATGTTTCATCCTTGCTTTCCAAGGACATCACCCACGGAAACCTTGAGTAGTCATCGGTAAAAACTAGACAGTACAGGTCTCCTGAAATACTTCGAACATTAACTGGTCCAAAGAGATCCATGTGCAGTCTTTCTAGCGGGAGCTTTATTGAGTTCAGAAGCTTCCTTGGATGCGACTTTTTATGCTGTTTGCCATTCTTGCAACTAATGAAGTCATTATTCAAGTGAAAACCATTTAGATTGACCCCCTCCATTAGACCATTGTGTACTAAGAAATTCATCTTCCGGAGATGAATGTGTCCCATTGCGCGGCTTCTAGATTGATTCTTTCTCTGTTGCTTTTGACGCAAAACATTGCACGACTTTCATCGTTGTGGTTGCAATGCTCATGTCTAAGACATACAATTCGTTTACCGGGGAGCGCGCATCAAGATCCATCCTCCGGTATCTTGAATCCTGGCTTCAAATAAGGCATTCTCAATCAGTGAAGTGCGTTGTGATTTTTTTATCAAAGATGTAAGAGATACCCAATAAGTTGTTCTCTAGCTCTGCTATGTAGTTGACCTTGTCAAATCATTAGTAAGAATCCCTTCACCTACAATTCTACCTCCCTGGTTTCTGGCAAACCTGACGTAGTCCCCTCGGATAGATTTAACGTCGTATAACAGAGCCAACATCCCCGTCATGTGTCGGGATGCTCCGATATCCATGATCCACTTGGAAATGACGGATCTTGGGAGCCCCTGTGTGACAACTCCGAACAATTTCATGTGTCGGGACGCTCCAAAATCTTTGTACAACTCCGAACAATTTCATAATCGATCAAACCTTCTATTTTAATTTCCAAGATTTGTTTAAACTTTTGACAATTGCGCATTTTCTATCTTTGTTCAAATTCTATCTTTCAAACTTTTTTCTGGAAGTGAAATCGTAAACCGATATGCAAACGTAATGTTTAAGGCGGCATACACTCTGGGACAAGGACATAAGCTAAACATACCCTAAATACCCTTTACATAACTTAGAAATAAGTTTTGAAAGGTTCGGTATAGCAAAAACAGGCTTATACAATTCAAGGGACTATTTGCGACACACTGCGAAAGTCTGTCGATTCTCGTATATTTGAATACGGACCTTGTATAGACATCCAAAAAAATTTTGTAATCAATTAAATCCTGTATTTTATTGATAAGAATGCAAAAAATATCAATTGTTGCAAAATTTCGGTCGTTTTCGTGTTCGTTATAGCATTCGTCGTAAATAAGCGAAAAACGCAACCGTACAACCGAACGAACCGACATTCAAGACAGTTCCGGAAAAAATCCAAGTTACATATGCTTTAACTTCCTCATAGATCTTAAAAATGAGGTTAACGGGTGTTAGAAGTGATAAAACGCGACAATACAAGTCAATGGGCCATTTCTACCAAAAAAGCAAAACATGACCCGAGAGGCCCGCTTACGGACCATATGCACTTCCCCCTTATGCTCCGTAAGGGGTGCCCAACACAACAACTTCTTGGTTGCAACTTATCAGCTTCTTGTGCATTCCTTGGCCTCCAAGCTCGCGATTTTTCTACAAATTCACCTCCTTTGGACATGTGTGATGACATTAATCAGTCCATAACACCTCATTGGACACTTGGCTTGATTTGGTGAGCTCAAGTTCACTATAAATAGCCAAGAATTTTGCCCATTTCAACTTGCTCATTCCTTCTTTCTTCCTCCCACATCATTGGAGCTTGTTTCCAGCTTATTAGAAGTATCCTACTGAGCTCTTAAGTGTTCTTCAACACAAGTAAGTGCTCACTTCTAGTCTTGTTCATTTATTTTGGCTATTTTGAGCCAAAAGTCAAATAGTTTGACTTTCTATTTGACTTTTGGTTCTGACCATAATTGGTCAAGTCAAAGTTCAATTGAACTTTGCAACGTGATCGTAATCAGGAAGGTTATAATCCCTAGCGATTGCTCCTTCTTATTACCACGTTTACTAGTCGAATTGATGAGTCAAAGTTTCGGTCAAAGATGCGCATTATGGGCATTTTACGACAAAACTATTTTCAGGATTCAAAACACTAAGTTTTGATACCAAATCAGTTTTGCAACTTAGTTATGTTGATGCACTTTGTATTCGTCACTTGTCGAATAGGCTAGATTGAGCGCGTGCTAAATATTGTATAGGTTAGAATCCAACACACGACCAAAATATGGAGCTTATATATAGGTGTGTTGTTCTTTTGCTGTTTAAGTTTTGCAATCCCTATGGGGAGGTGCTGCCGGATTCTCTCCAGGAACTCCGACAGCTGGGCGAAGATGTATACTCTTTCGGTATGAATGAATAACATATGTCTTTCACTGCACTCTAGTTCTACTCCTTTCTGTAATAACATTCTACTAAATCTGTTACGTTTACACACTAACTTCCGTCTAGAACCGCCTGTTCATGGATCTTCAAGTTAGACATGGTTTAACATTTCCAACTCATCACTTCTAGTTTAGTGCTTATTTAGAGTCGTAAGTTTAGCGGTCTGGACCACCGCTTTGACTTTCGAATCCAACCCGTTTGGTCAATCTTAGGATCCGACCAAACACATGTATGTGACCATAGTTGCATAGGGAATAACCCTCTAAGGTTATACCTTATGGTCACGTCATTTGGTTAGTGTTATGATAAGTCGCTTTTATGTTCCTTAAAAATGACCAAAATGCCCTTTGTGCGCATAAATTCATTTTAAACATATGTAATCAAACTTTTGGCATATAAACTAATGTTATCACATCTTTAAATATGTTTGGGCATTTAAGACTTATCATAGGACATGTTTAACCATCTGAACAAACGTTTACTCAAATGACACGTTAAAGTAGCAGAAACTACCTTAACGAGTCATAAGGGGTCAAAAGCACTTAGGATTCTTTCCAAATCAGAATTTTAAGTTTGTTAAACCATATCATATGAGTTCCAACGCTTAGTTGATTTATAAAACTTCATTCTATCCGATCCGCTGATTAAAGTCCCGACTTATTTAACATACACCACTTAAGTCCTTGATTCTCCATGCTTATTTGATCTTATCTACAAGACTTATATGCAATCCCAAGTGAGTACATAGTCCCCTCTGTTGGTACATGATGTATATTGTCTATGTCTTGGATTGAGTCTAAGTGATTAGGGTTTAATGTAAAAATTTTAAGATTATGTTTCTTAGGGTTGTAGTTCGTACGAATCATGATGTATTGTTGTAGTTCCTACAAAGTAGTACTTCGTACGAACTAGAACTTAGATAGTTTTGGTGGGAAGATCAACCTCTATATATAGCCTAGCTTGGATTCTCATTGTAACAGTTTTGCGACCTAGACGGCGGAGCTCTGTCAGTTCGGGGAATTGAATGTAAACTTTGAACAATCAATAAACTGACGTTTAAACTGAATATCTTGTGTTAATTGTCACTAATTCACGTAAATTCCGCATACATGGATTAGATACAAATCTAGGCACCTTTGCTAAGGAATTCAACGGTCCTACAAGTGGTATCAGAGCCATGGAGGCCTGATTTGTGGACATCTACACAAGATCTACTTCTACTAATTTCTCCTTATTTTTCACTTTTTAACGAATTCACGGCTAAAATGGACTGAATTTTAGATATGATGTGCAAAATCACGTAAAGATACACCCTTGAAAGTTTCAGATCTAAAATCAAATGAAATCATGTCGAAAATTGCAAAAATTGACAAAATGAACACTTAATCCGCACGAACCTCTAACCTGTAATTCATACGAATTAGCTATGTACTTTGTACGAACTAGCAAAGACAGATTTAACATTTTCCAAACACCAAGTTCGTATGAACTAGACTGTCTCACTTCGTATGAATTGGCACTCAAAAACTGATCAATTTTCAAGTTCGTGTGTTTTTCAGGAATTTCTGATTCGTTAAAATAAATTCTGATTTTTTCAACGAAATTTGCAACCAGTGCTGTAAAAACAACAAACGCAGTTGCTCAATGAACCTAGAAAATGAGATGGGAACCACTAGGAAACCCTCAAAACTAATGAATCTCGAAGACTACGAGAGTTGGAGAGAAAAATTCGAGAACTGGGTTCAGGCTAATCATTTTAATTGCTGGCTTGTGATTGAAACTAAGTATTCCTTGCCAAGAGACGAGAACAACTTGGAGAAAGATAATTTTGTCAACGAAAAGAAAATGATGAGTCTGTTACTGCAATCGATCAAAGAAGACATCCCGATGCTGTTACAACATGATAACCACTCACAAACTTTGTGGAATGCTTTGCGTATGAAGTATCATGGAAACACAGAGATGAGGAAAAGTAAAAAAGCGTTACTAAGAAAGGAGTTTGATATATTTGGTCTCATGAAAGGAGAATCAATGAAACAATTGATTGAACGCTACTGTCACTTGGTGTTTCAAGTGAAGAGACACGGAATTCTCAAAACCGATGAAGAGGACTGGCAGACGCTTTGCCAGAGGGTGAATGGTCTATGTATCTGATGGTGTTGAAGAACGGGATCAAATACAGTGGTAAAATTTACCAACATTCATTGAAAAACTCGAAGGTCATGAGATGGAACTTCAGAAGATAGCAAGGTCTAAAAGTGCATAAGTGGTACAAGATTTCAGTCTGTACTACAAAACCGGGTCTACTGAAACTCAAAGCCCGAAAATACAAACTACCTTCAGTACCAACACTTCGGGAAGCTCAGTTTCAAGCCAATCAAGTTTCCAATCATTTCCTAGTTTTGATCCGAATACACCCCAAACACCGCAGAATTCAAATCCTTTTCAAAGTCAATCAAATCAATCCAGTCATGCAAGTTCAAACCCAAATGTCATACAATGCAACATTGCTGTTATCTAAAAATGCTCAAAATTTCAATGAGCAACCAGCAAAACAACATATGCATTACTTGCTACTGTCTTAGAGTCCTATGAAGATTTGTCGCTGGTAGGATTGGGAATCCATAAATGACAACAGAAGATTACGATCAAATCGACCAAGAGGAACTAGAGTTGATGGACACAAGATGGTGTATGGCTTCTATTATTCGAAGAGCAACCAGATTCATGGAATTAACTGGGAGAGATATCAGAGAGGAAAGAGTAAATTAGGGTTTGATAAAACAAAGGTTACCTGCTTCAAATGAAAGAAAAAGGTCCTTTAAGAGAGAATGTCCAAATCGTGAGGTAAGCGGTAATCAAAATCCATTTGGGAACACAACGACTACTATCAAAGGGCTATTTACCATCGACCTTCTCCGCAAACAAGACTCATTCAAATCAACGACGGACCATCACCATCAAGAGAAATGGCTCTGGTAGTAGCCCAAGAAGATGAGGGCTTTAACTGGAACAAATATCTTTCCAAGAATGAAAGCTTAGCTTTACTCGCTGAAATCATTGAAGAGCCAGAACCTGAAATGGAAAATTCAAGTGTTGTTTTTGATGAAGAAGAATCTTTGGAAGATGCTCTATTAGGGGAATATCTTCAACGCACAGAGGAAAATATTTTACATAATGCATTTAAAAATATTATTCCACCTAATTTGATGCCTTCTTTTGCAGGATTCTTTAGTACTGGATGTCATGGACACACGGTGGAGACTGTAAAGCCAGAGGTTAAGGAAGTGATTGATGTGGAAAAATAGATGAGAGCTGAAAATTTGACTGAAATTGCTAACAAAGCAATGATGTCAAATTTGAAAGAGGTAGAGTCTAATTCAGAAGATAAAAAGGTTAAGAATGAGAAATCAGAAGAAAAAGAAATGGTAAAAGTGCAAATTGTCGAGTTTGAGAAACCGTGTGCAAAATGCCTTAAACCATGCAAATTGTTTTGAAAATAATGAAATAATCAAAGATCTTCATAAACATAATGAAAATTTTAGATATGATTATAGAACAATAAAAGAAGCTTATGTTAAAATGAAAAGAACATATAAAATGGTCGAGCAAGCAAATCTTGAACAAGGTAAAACGATGGACATGTTAAAAGCCAAACATTCATATAAACAAGATTGCTGAACTTAAAATGGAACTTGAAACAACAAAAATTGAAATTTGTAAGAGTAAATACACTCTTGATCAGTTATTCAAAGACTTCATATGTCATTGATCATTTCTTCCTATTGTAAAGATAGGAGAAGATGGTCAAGTTGATAAGAAGAGTGTGGATTACAGATATGTTCCTCCACCTATGTGGCAAAGTTAGGTAAAAAAGAAACCCGAGGGAATGAGAAGGCACTCAATTTGAAACTTAAAACTGAAACAAAAGATGAGCTGTCTAAGAACATTGATATAACCTACACTAAAATCGAAAGCAACACTGAAACTGAAATTGTGAAAAATGTGGTTGAAAAGGTTTTGGAAAATGATTCTGATGATTCAAATTTTGAAAGTGCTGAATCAAGCTTAACAGTTCGGAATCTGATTCACAATCTAGAAATGAAGATAAAGTTTCTTCTGAAGATAGTTTAAGTGATGATCCAAACGCTGTTTTATACAAAGTTAAGGATTCTGATAAACTGTACTTTGGCGAGACTTTTCCGATCTAGAATGTGAAAGACGATCACATTGATAAAATTTTCAAACTTGTAGAAGTAAAATCAGAGGATCTTGATATAAATCTGACAAAGTTTTATTCACAATCAAAAAAGATTTTCAACAATTATCGAAGGAAGGTGGGGACTTTCCTGAGACAAAAAGAGAAGGTTTGGGTTTTGAAACAAAGAAAAATGACGATAAGAAAATGGAATTTGTTTCTTGAAGAAACACGGTTGTTGAAAAAGAAATAGTTGGTAAACAATTAAACGATGAGTTTAAGAAAGAGAAAGAACCCCGTTAACAGAAGTTGGATTCATCTGCTATATCTGATAGCAGAAGATGTTTCAGATGCAACAATGTTGGGCATATCGCACGACGTTGTTCGCAAAAGAATCCAAAATCTGCTTATGGTGAAAGGAAATTCAAAGAAGATGTAAATAAGAAATCACCAGATTTTGCACCGACAAAAATTTTGAAAAGGAAACCTGAAACTGAGAAACCAGTAAATGATTTTGAACCAAAAAATGATACTGGTGATCCATCAGTTAATGTTGAAAAGAAAGAATCAACATTTTATCCTAAAAGGCAATTTGAATCAACAAGATGGGTGTTAGAGAAAAATCATCTTCTGTGAAATCTAAACAAGTTGATTCAACCAAAGGAAAGGAAATGGTTGAACACGCAACTACAAGTACAAGTGAAAATTTAAAACTCGGGGAAGTTGAGAAACCGGTAAAAATTGACAACGCAAAAGATTTTCCCAAACTTACAAAGGTAAAAAAGAAAGTCAATTTTACAAAAAAGATTGTTGATGAGTATTCGATGGTGAGGATGAATATGAATTTGAAAGTGATTACGATGATGTTTATCCAACCCCAAGACCAAAAAGGCTTCGATTTCTCTCTTTAACTAGATTCTCTATTATGTGTGCAGGGGCTTCCACGGTCGATTCTTTCCAAATGGATCATGGACAGTGGAGCTTCCAGACACATGACCGGGATGCTAGATTTGCTTTACGATGTCAAATCTATCAGAGGTGGTTATGTGGGTTTTGCGATAAATCAAGGCAGTCGGATCACGCGGTGAAGGAAAGTTATGAATGGAGTATTATCTTTCGATAGAGTGAACTATATTGCAGAGTTAGAAAACAACTTGCTGAGTATCTCCCAGATATGTGATAAGAAGTTCACCACACATTTCAATGACAAAGAATGCATGATCTTGAAACCAGGATTTAAGATTCTAGAGGAATGGATTTTGATGAGAGTCCATGTTGGTGCAGAATGTCTAGATCTTAGTCTTATATCGAGTCTGTATAGATTACAGTTGAATAGGCTAGCAAAAAATAGTATTTATATGTTAAAGGGTCAAGTTCGCCCATGATGTGTATGGAATGTCAAGTTCGGCTGAACTTGCTTAGGCAAGTTCG
The DNA here is from genome assembly GCA_947069175.1 of Scalesia atractyloides. Lineage (NCBI taxonomy): Eukaryota > Viridiplantae > Streptophyta > Magnoliopsida > Asterales > Asteraceae > Scalesia > Scalesia atractyloides. The sequence goes on along the minus strand of CAMTDV010000024.1, from coordinate 54,474,633 downwards.
CCCGAACTCACCTCCTCCATGAGCGAACTTCATCCCCTATAAATAGCTAGCATGTCTCTCTCATTTGTAACTTTGGCATTTCTGAGGCGGAGCTCTGTCAATTTGGAGACTCGACGTTATATCAATAAATTGACGATTAATTGACTAATTCTTGTTGTTTGGTAAACTTGTCATAATATTTCCGCTATTATGGACAATAGAGATCAAATCAAGGTTCCTATGCATTGAGGATCGGTCCTACAAGTGGTATCAGAGCTAGAATAGCCTGATTTGATTGATATCAAGACAAGAACACTTCTAATTCTACTCCATTCTTCTATTTGTCTTAAATTTTACACAAAAATGATGAATTCATGGTCAAATTCTATCCAATTTTGAATATGACATGTTAAATACATCATAGATAAACCCCTAAGAGCTTGGAGACTAAAATCAAACGAATTGGTGTCAAATTGTTGCAAAAACCATGTTTTTCAAACGCACTTGGATCGAACTTGTTAGCCATGTTCGACCGAACTTGCCTTAGAAACTCACTTTTTAATGAATTTCTATGAAGTTCGCTCGAACTTGAGGTACTTCTGAGGGAATTATAGCCAAGTTCGCTCGAACATACTAAGTATTCATTGATTTTATATCAAGTTCGACCGAACTTGATAAATATCAAGAAAACATAAGATAAGTTCGCCCGTACTTGCAATCTTTTCTGATAAAAACTAGTGCAAGTACGACTGAGGTTGTCTCAGGATATTTTCAAAACAGAATCACAAGTTCGACCGAACTTGTGATAAAATCTGGAATTCTTCATTGTACAAGTTCGACCGAACTTGTAGTAAAACTAACTTTTTCCAAAGTTTGAACATGTTTTCAGCGTACGTGTCTTGTTATTCGCGACGGATGATATTCAGAGAGCGTTTATGTCTGGAGTGGGAACATCCAATGCCAATGTCATACAGCAAGTCAATCTAGACAACGAAATGGGCACGACCGTTAATCCACCAAAGTTAATGAGCATGGACGAGTACGAAGGATGGAAGGAGAAATTCACGTAGTGGGTTCAAGCCATGCATTTCCTAGGATGTGTGTCGATTGAGAGAGGTTATACTGTTCCGTTGGACGAACATCAGCAAGTCCTGGAGAAGTTCAAATACTCCACGACACAGAAAGAAGAACACATGGCTGAGAAAAAGATGATAAGCCTCATTCAACAATCTGTTAAAGAGGATATTCTGGTCTTGTTGCCAGAATACACGACTGCAAGAGAACTCTGGCTATCACTACAAAAGAAATACCAAGGAAGCGCAGGGATGATCAAGAGTAAGAAAGCTCTCATCATGAAGGAGTTCGATATCTTTAACATGTTGAAGGGCGAGACCATGAAACAGATGATTGAACGTTTTTGTCATCTGAAAGTCCAAATGAGAAGACATGGTCTCGAGAAGACGGAACAAGAGTACATCGATAAGCTTGCAGATGCGTCACCTGACGGAGAGTGGACTACTTACCTGAGGTTCTGAAAGAAAGTTCGAATTGGGAATTCTCTAAGTTTTCTACATTCATTGACAAACTTGATGGTCATGGAATGGAACTTCTGAGGATCGCAAAATCGAAGAATGCCAATATTGTTCAAGATGTTGCTCTGTATTACAAAACCAGGATGCAAGACAACATTTCAAGCCCAAAGATTCAGACAGCATTCAACGCAAATTTAAATTCTTCGAACCATTCGTAGCAGAAACAGAACCAATCATATCCACAATATGATCAAAGTCCACAAAGCTCTTCGTTCTCAAGCATTGGTTCAAATTCATCGTATCAGAATCAAGCAAATCAGAATCAACAAACAAATTCTGATTCAAATGTGTACAAATGTAACATCGCTGTTAATTTGAACAATGTTGTTTCTGAGCAAGCTGCTAAGCAACATATGGCACTTCTCGCCACTGCTTTAGAATCATATGAAAGTCTTGTGGCTGGGAAAATTGGCAATCCCGAAATGACCGCCGAAGACTACGATCAGGTGGACGAAGAAGAGCTTGAACTAATGGACATAAAGTGGTGTTTAGCTTCTATCATTCGAAGGGTCACAAAGTTCGTTGCACTCACAGGCCGAGATATCGGAAATTCAAGCAACAAGCTAGGGTTCGACAAAACGAAAGTCACGTGCTTCAGATGCCGACAGAAAGGGCATTTCAAGAGAGAATGAAAAAACCCTGAAGCAACGGGCAATCAAAGTCCATTCGGAGGAGGCAACGAGTATTATAAGTAGTCATTTCAGTACAAGCCCTTCCCGAAGAAGACTCAGATTGAAATTCAAGAGAAACCAAACAGTAGCAATACTAAGAAAGCTATGGTTGCATCAAACGAAGATGATGGTTTCGACTGGAACTCTTATATCGGTAAGAAGACCAAAGTTGCATTGATGGCTCAAATCATTGAAGATACATCTGCCGAAGAAGCAGCAGTTCTAGAGAATATTTTATTGGAACAGTATATGCAACAACAGGAGGAAGAGGAGTATCTTCACATGCAGAATCAAGGTATTTTATCTCCTAACTCTTGTGATAGTTTTGCAGGTCACTTTGATGGAAGTTCTCAGGAGCAAGTTGCCGAGGAGAAATCAATTGATGAAGAAGTTATCGATGTTGCTCAAGAAATGACTACCGAAAACCTCAAGGACATTGTAGATAAAGCTTTGATGGCAAATCTAACCAAGTTAGGTCCAGAGGTAAAGGAAGTTGTTAAAATACAACTTCTAGAGGTTGAGAAACCTTGTACAAAATGTACCGAGCCATGTGCTGAATGTGCCAAAAAATCACGAATCATCGCTGAACTCAACGTACATAACGAAAGTTTCAAATACCATTATCGTACAATGAAGGAAGCGTATGACAAAAGAAAGATGATTATGGCAGGCAAGATAGAAATATTGTTGAACTAAATGATACTGTAAGGATGTTGAAAGGTACAGTAATGGATAAACAAAAAGCAATAAACATCTATATTAACACCATTGCTGAGACCAAACAACAACTCCATGACATGAAAATTGAAACAGAGCGTGTTCAACAACTTTTAAGAAGTTACACAACTAACGCATATGTGATTGACCATATTTTTCCCACGATTCCATCGGAAGAAAAACCTAAAAAGAAAATTGGTAAAGAATACAACAATGTTCCTCCTCCCCTATGCGAGAAGTAATGTCGCAAAACTGTTGATGGGATGGATAAGGCACTCAACATTGAGTTGTTATCTGAAAAGAGAAATGAGTTGCCGGAGAACATTGATGTAGTCTATACTAAATCAGATGATGACAGTGCGGTAGTGAAAAAGGTGGTTGAAAATGTTCTGAACAACTCTGATGATGGCAGCTTCGAAAGCGCCACCTCGAGTTTGAATAGTTTTGATACAAATTCCGAAGATGACGAGACATCATCGGAAGATGATCTATGTGATGATCCTAACAATGTAATGTACAAGGTTAAGGATTCTGATAGATTATACTTTGATGACAGTTTTCCGATTCGGAACGTCAAAGAAGATCAATTGGATAAACTGTTCAAACTGGTTGAAGTCACATCAGATGACCTGGAGAAAAATGAAAAGAAATTCTATTCTATACCCAAAAGAAACTATAATAACTACCGAAGGAATGGTGGTGATCATCCGGAAAACCGGAGAGCTAGGTTGGGATTAGAGGAATCTGATGAACCGAAAAAGAAAAAGTCACCATTTCATGAGTATGAAAATAAAAATATGAAATTTGTTTATGGGACGAACACGGTTCTTGAAGAGAGTTTGATCGGAAAACAATCAAACGATGAGTTTAAGAAACAGAAAGAACTTCGAGATAAGGCGAAAGCCACAAGTGGTGTAAAATCCACTAGTGGTCATTCACATGACAATCGGACTTGCTTCAAGTGTAACGAAGTTGGTCATATTGCACGCAAGTGTCCGATGTCTAAACCAGCCTATCTTCGAAGATAAAGAAAGTTCAGATGTTGTGAAACCAAAGCAACCAGAGTTTGTAAAACCTGTAACGATTTTGAAAAGAAATGAATCAAAACCTGAAATCAAACCTAAAACTGAAAAGAAATTTGAAAACTCAACTTTCGAAAAAGGTGAAACTTCTAGGGCAAATGAATCACGGTATTACATCAATAAGGCTAACATAAAATCTCAAGCCTGGATTGCTAAGATGAAGTCAACAACATCCGATGTTATTAAGTCTGAGCTTGTAAAGACCGATAAAACCAAAGAATCAAAATCTGAGACCAAATCCAAAACTGTCAAAATTACAAATGGTAACAATTCAAAAGGTAAAAAGAAAGTAAGTTTTGAAAATGTAACTGACAGTGGAGGATCAGATTATGAAGTTGATTACCAAGCTTTCTATCCAAAACCCAAGACCAAAAAGGATTGGCTCGCGCTCTTTAACTACATTTTAACATGTGCAGGGGCTCGAGAGATCCGTAAGTGGATTCTAGATAGTGGAGCATCCAGGCATATGACGGGAATGAAAGCGTTGTTGTTCGACATAAAAGCTATCAATGCTGGATATGTTGGATTTGCTGGTAATCAGGGTGGAAGGATAGTCACCAAGGGAAAAATCTCCAATGGCGTCGTTTCATTCGATCGTGTGAACTATATCGCAGAACTGGAGAACAATCTTCTGAGCATATCACAGATTTGTGACAAGAAGTTCACGTTGTATTTCAACGACAAAGAATGTATTATCTTGAAGCCTGGTTTTAAAATCCCGGATGAGTTGATTCTGATGCGAGCCCCGTGCGAGAATGATTTATATGTCTTGGATATGGGCATCGCTACCACTTCATCAAAATCAGCGCAATGTTTTGTGACGAAGGTTACTGAGAAAGATTCTATTCATTAGCATCGTAAAATGGGGCATATTCATTTATGAAAAATGAATTTCTTCGTTCATAATGATCTTGTAGAGGGTGTAAATCTTCGGAGCTTTCATATGTCAGATCACTGCTTAGAATGTAAAAAGGGAAAGCCGATCAAGAAATCACATTCGAAGAAAATTCTGAACTCAATCAACTTGCCCCTGGAACGTCTCCACATGGATCTATTTGGTCCTGTCAACGTTCAAAGTATTTCTGGAGACTTATACTGCTAGGTTGTAACAGATGACTATTCGCGTTATCATGGGTATTCTTCCAAGAATCAAAACATGAAACATTAGAAAACTTGGTGATTCTTTTCAAGAAGCTAGAAAATCTTTCTCATCTTCCTGTACGGCGAATTCGCAGTGACAATGGCACAGAGTTCAAGAATAACAAAATGAAGGAATTCTGCAATGCTAAAAAGGGATTTTGCATGAGTTTAGTGCACCCTATACTCCGCAACAAAATGGTGTCGCTGAAAGGAAGAACAGAACCTTGATTGAAACTGCGAGAACTATGCTTGTAGACTCAAAACTTCCAGTCAGCTTCTGGAGTAAAGCAGTTGCTGCGGCTTGCTACACGCTAAACAGAGTTCTCACTGTCAAACCAACAAAGAAAACATCTTTTGAGATGATTAACAGACGAAAGTCAAATTTGAAATTCTTAGAGCCATTTGGTGCGCCATGTACTGTAATCGATCAAGATGGTAAATTCGGAGCTAAATCTCCTGAAAGTTTCTTTGTCGGATATGCGAGTCCGCTAAGACGTGTATATGTTCCCTCGTTGAGAAAGATTATTGAAGCACAACACGTGGATTGTTTTAACTATACGGATCCTATTCAAAGAAGAGGTGACGCGTGGTTGTTCAACTATCAAGATCTTTGGAAGTCATTCGACTTGCTGGAAGAACCGTCTGAAGAAGAAATTGCAGCATTATACTATCTTCAACAGTCGGTGACTCAAGAACAAATCATTAGACCAATTGTGGTTAATCAACCCACGTTGGTTACTTCATCTTCCAAAGCAGGTCCGAGCAATGGCGGTGTTCAAGTTGAAAATGTTTCTGTAGCAGAAGAAACACCTGCTACAACTCTAACTTCTAATAAACCTGGAACTACAACATCAGAGCCAAGCATGCCTTAGAATCAGAATTCTGACTCAGATGAAGCGCCAACATTTGATGCTGATGGTGAAAAATCATCGGGTGAAGAAGTTAAGCAGATATCTAACATGTTGAATCAATCTGCTAGTCCAAGAAATCAGAACGAAGCTTCATCGTGTTGGAATCGGTATGTCCAAGACACATATTAAATTGTGTGGCTAGTACGTTATGATCCAAGTCGGTTCATACCCAATAACAAGCTAGACAAACACCTATGATATTTATTTATGATATGATCAAACAAATAAATATTAACACTTACAATATTTAAAAATTGGTTTTCTAAATAATTGCACTTGAGAAACTAATAAATTATATGAATAATTTATTTTGAGAGAATATCTTTTATTGTTATTTAATGGGTTAAATAACATTATAAATAGTTAAGATATGTTGCATAAAGTCTTGTATTGAGTTATATTTTATAAAAGTTATAAAATATAAATACAAGAATTAACAAATAAAAAAAAAGGATTGGTTGGAGAAAAGGGCCTATGGCTGATTTTGGGGTCTTCCCCATGTGATCTTCCACCAATCAACTTGCATGCAACATATCTTAAGAAGATTGCAAGATCATCTTATATATTTTAAAAAGATTATGGATCTTTTAAGCATGCATACACACATACTTCTCTCATAAGAAAAAATTCAAGTGCAAGAACTCTAAAAGGAGCTCTCAATTTTCGGCCAAAGGTGGTTGTCAAGAAGCTGTTTCAAGTGAGTTCATAAGTGTAGAAATCCTAGCAATCTTGTGGTGTTTGTTGGAATGCTTGGGGTATACAAGCTTGAGGTCTTCTACTTAGAAGATTACCATTCAAGAAGTATCATCTTCTTCACCTACTTGTTCTTTGGAATGTAGTAATCTTATAACACCCTATGGTTGTGTTTTTTATAGCATGCATGTTCATATATGGATCCGGGTTTTGGTTTTACATATAAAATGGGTTTTATATCTTGTAAGTAACATGTTTTAAATAAATATTCCGCTGCATTTTTACTTTATATGGATAAAATAACTTTGATAAACATGTGAAGAACCCAACAGTGGTATGAGAGCCGCTTATATGAATGCATGCTTCAATGGATTAAAAATTTCGGGATTTTGGGTTTGTGGAAACCCTATGGCCGAAAATTTTAATCATGGTTTTCCTTTTTTTTCAAGATGTTTATTATACATGCATAAAAGTATCTTGAAAAGTTATATTATTTGGATGATTTGTTTGTTTGGACAAAAAACTCATCTTTTCGGTTTTTCACTTGGCCGAAAATTGGGTTACAAAAGGGAAACCACTTTTGCTCTTGAATTTAAATATATATGTGGCTATATATTTTTGGTGTTCATAACCTAGCCATGACCTTGTGTTTAAATATGTTGAATGATTGTGTTGTGATTTATTTAATTATTTCAATGGGTTGTAATAATTAATTATCTTTGTTCTTCAATTTGTAAAGTTGTAATTTATTTATTTTCATTTGGTACGTAATAAATAGATTAGGTGCATTTTATTTTACTAGAAAAATGTATTAGGATACTTCATTGTAAAAGAAGACGCACACAAAATGCGTTTTGATTTTGGCCAATTTTGGGCCTAAAGAACCTCATGGTTCTTAACGGGATTTTAACCCAATAATCAAAACACATTTTTGAGGCCCAAAGGAGTTTGGAGCTGAATATAAAGTCCATTTGGAAGCCCAAAGAAAGTGAAAAAATTGCAACACAAAAGGAATACTTGAAGCATTTGGATGCGGGTTCAAGTGGGAGTTCAACGACACATTTTGTGTCAATATTCACCCTTTAGGAAGGACCTTTTGGCACACTTGTTTCGGCTAACAAGTGTTGTCAACAAAAATAGTTGGCTATGGTTATGCACCTATTTTGTGTGTTATGCTTGTATGGTTGTTTTATTTATGGTTGTTTTGATGATATTTTGATATGCATGCTTAACAACTTATAATCCATAACAAGCTTAAAATTGGTTCTTTAGAAATCATTAAAGTGGTTAATAAAATGGTTTTATTAAAAATTAATGATTTTATAATAAAATGGGTTTTATTAAAAGAACCTCGACAAATTGGTTTTCACTAAAGTACCATGAATTTGAATGCATGCAAATGTATGATACATAAAGTTTTCTAAAACTATAATTTTGAAAACATAAAATCCCTTTTATAAAACAAGTCAAACACCATCCTTCTACACAACACTCGAATCATTTGGTAATTCTTTGTGGGATAAAGGTCACTTAACCACATTTGAAGGAACTTGTGTGTTTGAGGTAGGCGTACCATATTTGTGGGATAAAGGTCACCTAACCACTTGTATGTGTAAACTTACATGTGTGTGTAAGTAGGACGACTTGATTTGGAAACAATGTGATTAGGGATACCGAAGCATGGCGTACAAAGGTGTTGATGGGATTAAACATGCCAACTAAACATAAAGATGTTTAACTGATCCCATATGGCTTGAAATTGCAAAGGGTTGCAATTGTCAAACATTGACTACCTTGTTAATTTAAATAATGGGATAAAGGTCACCTAACCAAAATTTAAATGTAACGTTGGATTCTAGATTTTAATTATTAATTGTCTATGAGACATAAAAGGGTATTAATGATTAAAAATTTTATAAAATCGAAAATACTAAAATTGAACTTTGTTAAAATTTTGTAGATGGCCGCTAACAATGCAAACACAATTACCCAAACCGTCCGTAACCTATCACTAAGAACCATCCTTGAAAAGGATCGTTTCAACCATAACAACTTCATGGATTGGTATCGAAACTTGAGAATCATTCTCAAGCAAGAAAAGATATCTTATGTGTTGGACGATCCTATTCCCGATGAACCTAACGTGGAAGACGAGGAGGCCTATAATGATTGGGTTAAGTATACCGAGGACTCCATGCAAGCCTCTTGCCTCATGTTGGGAACTATGATTCCCGAGATTCGAAAGGATTTTGAACATCATGGGGCATACGACATGATTACCCAATTAAAGGAAATGTTCCTTCAACAAGCAAGGGTAGAACGCTTCGAAACGGTTCAGGCACTTCATGCATGTCGAATGGAGGAAACCCAATCGGTCTCATCTTATGTGCTTAAGATAAAAAGCCACATTGATCGCCTCGAAAGGCTTAACTGTCCCGTCTCTAAAGAGTTGGCTACAGATTTGATCCTCAACTCTTTAACAAAAAGGTTGGAAACTTTTATCATGAATTATAACATGAACGGATGGGACAAGAGCATTGGTGAACTTCATGCAATACTCAAAACTGCCGAGGCGGGCATGAAAAAAGGCTTTACCCGTTATATCGATCAATGAGGGAGGCAACAAGAAGAGGCAGCAGCCCGACTCCAAGGCAAGTTTTGCTAAAAGGAAGGGTTACGTCAAAGGGAAAGGAAAGGTTAAAGTGGAACCCATGAAACCAAAGGAAAAGAAGCAAAAGGTTACTTCGACTGACCCATGCTTTGAGTGTAGAGAGATAGGGCATTGGAAAAGAAATTGTCCAACCTATCTCAAGGAGTTTAAAAACAAGAGGGATGCGGGGCAAACCTCAGGTACAATCTTTATGATACATATTGACCTTAATGTTATTTCTTCAAACACATGGGTATTGGATACCGGGTGCGGAACTCATATTTGCAATTTGTTGCAGGGGTTCAAAAGAAATAAACATTACAAGAAGGGAGACATTAGTCTCTTCATGGGCAATGGAGCAAAGGTTCAAGTTGAAGCCCGAGGAGACTATGTTTTGAAACTTCCAAGTGGTTTGGAAATCATCTTGAAAGATGTTTTGTATGCTCCTAGTTTGACTAGGAACATTATTTCAGTTTCCCTCTTGCTACAATATGGTTTTAATTTAAAGTTTGTAAACGATGACATTTATGTTTTGATGAATGACATGTTTTACTTTAAAGCTATGCCTTCAAATGGTATTTATGAATTGGTTCATGATAATACATTTGATAGTTCAATGTACCAAGCAACCACCAAGAAACTCAAATTAGATTTGAGTGAATCCTATCTTTGGCATTATCGCCTTGGACATATAAACAAAAATCACATGCAAACACTTTGAAAGAATGGTCTTTTGGAAATAAATGGAGATGATTCATTTGATGTATGTGAATCTTGTTTACAAGGCAAAATGACTAAGGCACCCTTCAGTGGCACCTTTGAAAGGGCAAAAGACTTATTAGGTATCATACATTCGGATGTATGTGGTCCTTTTAAGCCAATGACTAGGAATGGTGAAAGATACTTCATTAGTTTTACTGACCACATAACGTTATGCTTATGTATACTTGATAAGACACAAAGATGAAGCATTTGAAATGTTCAAAGATTTCAAAAGTTAAGTAGAAAATCAACTCAAGAAAAAAATTAAAGTCCTTCATACCGATAGAGGAGGTGAATACCTTAGTGATGCTTTTCAAGATCATCTTAGGAGTTGTGGGATTATCTCACAACTTACTCCACCTGGAACACCACAACATAATGGTGTGTCTGAAAGGAGGAATCGAACTCTATTCGATATGGTTCGATCTATGATGGCTAGAAGCACATTGCCTCTATCATTTTGGGGTTACGCTTTGCTCTCCGTGGCTCGTATACTGAAAATGGCCCCAACCAAGAAAGTGGATAAGAAACCTTTTGAAATATGGCATGGAAAGGCTCCATCATTATCATATTTGAAGGTATGGGGTTGTAAAGCTTATGTGAAGCAAGACACCCCAAACAAATTGGAAGTACGATCCACTAAGTGTATATTTGTAGGATATCCTAAAGATGATATAGGATATTACTTTTACGATCCAACAGAGCAAAAGGTGTTTGTTGCTAGAAAGGGTAAGTTCTTGGAGGCTAAGTTCCTTATGGAAGGAACTAGTAGTAGAACAATGGAACTTGATGAGGATCAAGAACCACAAACCGATACACGTTTGGTTGATACTAGCACTCAACAAGAGGTTGTTGAAGAGGATCAAATGGTTGATCAATACACACAAAACGTTCGCAGATATGGTAGAATTAGTCATCCACCCGAAAGATATGGATTTTTCATGGATGGATGCTACGTGGAAGATTCAGATGAACCAACCACATACCATGATGCAATGTCACAATCCGATTGTGACAAGTGGCTTGAAGCAATGAACGTCGAGATGCAATCCATGTATGACAACCAAGTATGGGAATTGGTTGCACCACCTCTTAACTCCAAAGTAGTTGGAAGTAAGTGGGTTTTCAAGAAGAAAACTGATATGCATGGTAACTTGGATACTTATAAAGCGAGACTTGTAGCAAAAGGTTTCACTCAAACTCAAGGGATTGATTATGATGAGACCTTCTCGCCCGTGGCGATGCTAAAGTCAATTAGGATATTATTTGCCATAGCTGCATATTACGATTATGAGATTTGGCAAATGGATGTCAAAACGGCTTTCCTCAATGGATATCTTAATGAAGATGTCTACATGGTTCATCCTGAAGGTTTTGTCGATCGAAAACATCCTAACAAAGTATGCAAGTTAAAGAAATCAATATATGGATTGAAACAAGCATCTAGAAGTTGGAATCATCGTTTTGATGAAGAAATTGGGAATTTGGATTCATCAAGAACGCCGATGAAGCTTGTGTGTATAAGAAAGCTAGTGGGAGCATCATCACTTTCCTAGTACTGTACGTCGATGACATTCTACTATTTGGAAATGATATTCCAACCATGGAAGGTGTTAAAACCTGGCTTGGAAGTCGTTTTTCCATTAAGGATCTTGTGAAGCCGCCTATATTTTGGGAATAAAGATCTATAGGGATAGATCAAGGCGCTTAATAGGTATGAACCAAAGTGCATACATTGACAAAGTCTTGAAAAGGTTCAAGATGGAGAACTCTAAGAAAGGTTTGGTACCTATTCAAAAGGGAACGATATTGAATGCATCTCAATGTCCAAGCTCAAAGGTTGAGCAAGAGAGAATGAAAGGAGTCCCATATGCGTCTGCTATAGGATCCATCATGTATGCAATGATATGCACTAGACCGGACGTGTCATGTGCCTTAAGCATGACAAGTAGATACCAGCAAAATCCAGGTAACATTCATTGGATGGCTGTTAAAAGCATATTGAAATACGTTAGAAGGACTAAGGATATGTTTCTAATATATGGATCTGTTGAAGAGGAACTCGTTGTAAAGGGTTACACGGATGCGAGTTTCCAAACTGACCGAGATGGTTCTCGATCACAATCTGGGTATGTCTTCATTTTGAATGGAGCTGTAGTCTCTTGGAAGAGCTCGAAGCAGGATGTTGTAGCATTGTCCACTACAGAATCAGAATACATCGCCGCTTCATTAGCAACACAAGAAGCTGCATGGTTGAAGAAATTCACTCTACCGACCCTAGAAAACTTTTGTGATAACGAGGGTGCAATTGCACAAATTAAGGAACCTCGTGCACATCAAAAGACTAGGCACATTGAGCTGAGATTCAACTACATAAGGGATGAAGTTGAAAAGGGAAAGATATGTATTCGCAAAGTTCACACCGATCAAAACATTGTGGATCCTCTCACGAAGCTCCTTGAACGGCCAGAGCATGAGGGTCATACTTGTGCCTTAGGACTTCGATATTCTAGTGATTGGATTTGATCTATTTAGTATTTGGATATCGGAACAACTGTTATTTTGACTCATTTTAATGATTATGGCATTTTGAGTTATGTTCCATTTTAGCATGTTTAAATCCATGAATAAGTTAATTATTCTAAATGTCCGTAGTCGATCATATTTGTGGGAACAAATATGAAGGTAAGACTATTATGAACTTGGATTGTGGATATTCATTAGGTATGAATATAGAGCAAAGTGTTACTTCCAAAGTTCATAGATATTTGTGGGATACAAATATTGGACTGCACCCGCTCTCAGATATTACTACATGGAATCTTTGAGATTGATCTTAAGTAAATTTAGTAAAGGCGAATATCATTGTATCCTCTGACCTGAGATACATATTGGGTCTTGATATTCACCAAATATTGTACTTTGACTTGTTTTGCTGTCAGTAATATGGCATTACATAAGGCTAAGCTCAGGTGTGGTACGAGGTGATTGTGAGAGACGTATGTAGTTAAGATGGATTTGTTCCTCTTATTCATTGAGAGTAAGATGTCTAAGGCCTGCTAAAGTTAAATCAACAGAGAATGATCGTACTATGTCTCTGGATTTGATATGACATCTGTAACGAAAAGATGAATGATTGATTCACCTAAATCATGTTCAAGTAAGGGACTTGAAGGGGATGATGTTATTGAATGGCACTTCGTCATACGTATTAGGGGTAGTAAACCATTGTTAGGCGGTATTTGCTACTTGCATCAATCTTCTATGTATCTTGTGCAAGTGAGAGATTGTTGGAATCGGTATTCCAAAGACACATATTAAATTGATGTGGCCAGTACGTTATGATCCAATTCGGGTCATACCCAATAACAAGCTAGACAAACACCTATGATATTTATTTATGATATGATCAAACAAATAAATACTAACACTTACAATATTTAGAAATTGGTTTTCTAAATAATTGCACTTGAGAAACTAATAAATTATATGGATAATTTATTTTGAGAGAATATCTTTTATTGTTATTTAATAGGTTAAATAACATTATAAATAGTTAAGATATGTTGCATCAAGTGTTCTATTGAGTTATATTTTATAAAAGTTTTAAAATATAAATACAAGAATTAACAAATAAAAAAAATGGGATTGGGTGGAGAAAAGGGCCTATGGCCGATTTTGGGGTCTTCCCCATGTGATCTTCCACCAATCAACTTGCATGCAACATATATTAAGAAGATTGCAAGATCATGTTATATATTTTAAAAAGATTATGGATCTTTTAGAGCATGCATACACATATACTTCTCTCATAAGAAAAAATTCAAGTGCAAGAACTCTAAAAGGAGCTCTCAATTTTCGGACCAAAGGTGGTTGTCAAGAAGGTGTTTCAAGTGAGTTCATAAGTGTAGAAATCCTAGCAATCTTGTGGTGTTTGTTGGAATGCTTGGGGTATACAAGCTTGAGGTCTTCTACTTAGAAGATTACCATTCAAGAAGTATCATCTTCTTCACCTACTTGTTCTTTGGAAGGTAGTATTCATATAACACCCTGTGGTTGTGTTTTTGATAGCAGCATGTTCATATATGGATCCGGGTTTTGGTTTTACATATAAAATGGGTTTTATATCTTGTAAGTAACATGTTTTAAATAAATATTCCGCTGCGTTTTTATTCTATACGGATAAAATAACTTTGATAAACATGTTAAGAACCCAACACATCGAGTGTTCCTAATGTTGAAATGAACAGTGAGTTAATTGTTTCAAATCAGCAAAGCTTAGTTGATGTTCCTACAGAAGAAATACCAGAATCATATTCTTACCATCCTTCAACGAATATCATTGGTGAATTACAAACTGGTGTGCGTACACAAAGCCAAATTAATAAAGCACTTAGTTGTTACTACACCCGAGTTGCTCCAACTAAGAATTACTACTGCGACTCATGTTTCATTTCTCAAATAGAGCCAAAAACTGTTAATGAAGCTCGACGAGAACTGGGTGATAGCAATGCAAGAGGAACTGTTACAGTTCGAGATGTTGGGTGTTTGGAAGCTTTTTAGACTTGTCACCGAAGCAGAAATCTATTGATACAAAGTGGGTCTTCAAGTGTAAAAGAGACGACCGGGGTGTAATAGTCATAAACAAAGCTCGGCTGGTTGTTAAGGGATTCCACCAGCAAGAGGGTATTGATTATACAGAGGTATATGCACCGATTGCATGATTAGAGTCTATCCGCATTTTCCTCGCGTTCGCAGCTTGGAAAGGATTTAAGGTGTACCAGTTAGATGTAAAATCTGCATTTCTATATGGTAAACTTTGAGAACAAGTGTACGTCGGCCAACCACCAGGTTTCGTCGATCCACTGAACAAGAATAAAGCATATCTCCTGGATAAAGCCTTGTACGGATTACACCAAGCCCCGAGAGCTTGGTACGAGACGTTATCGCAACATCTTGTTGGAAATGACTTTACGAGAGGCACAATGGACAACACTTTGTTTACCAGAGAAGTTGGATCGCATCTAATAATTGTACAAATCTAAGTGGATGACATAATCTTCGGTTCTACGGATGACAGTTTGTGCAAAGAGTTTGAAAAGATCATGAAGAAGAAATTCGAGATGTCCTCGATGGGCAAAATGAAGTTCTTCTTAGGTTTACAAGTGGATTAGCTTCCAGACAGGATATTCATTCATTAGACTAAATAAGTTCACGACATTCTCAAAAAGTTTGAAATGGATAGCTCGAAGCCGCTTTCGACGACGCTGGCACTGAACCATGGGATTTGTATAGACGAGACGGGAACCAAAGTTGATGAAACACTCTATCCATCGTTGATAGGATCTCTGATGTATCTGACGACATCTTGCCCAGACATCATGTATCCTACTTACTTAAAGGGATGTCCTAGCACGGGCTTATGGTATCCTAAGAACGACAATTTCGACCTAACGGGATACGCTGACTCAGACTTCGGAGTGGACAAACTGAACTCGAAATCTACAACGGTAGGATGCCAGTTTTTCGGAACACGTTTGGTAACGTGGCAGTGCAAGACACAGACCACGGTATCTCTCTCTACCTGTGAGGCAAAATACATTTCTGCTTCCAGCTGTTGTTCTCAAATCCTCTGGATTCAGCAATAGATGAGGGATTATGTCTGCAGTTTCTTGATACGCCTTTATTCATAGATAACAAAGCAGCCATCGATATAACAAAAAATCCGGTTCATCACTCACGTACTAAACATAATGAAATTCGTAACCATTTCATTAGTTACTGTTACGAAAAGAAATGGTTTGAATAGAAAAAATCCACACCGACGAACAAAAGGCTGATTTTTATACCAAAGCATTTCCTTTAACAAGATTTAAATATCTAATGAGGCTTAACGGTAAAATTTGCTGACAGGTGCGGAAGCTGAGGTTGAATACGGATCGGACGACGAGTTCACGTAATCCGCATTGGTTTGTTATTTATCTCTCTAGATTAGTATTTCTTAAAAACTAAAATCCAAAATATGTTTTTGATTTTAGGGGGAGAAATATTTGGGAAAATACAAAAACATCTGAAAAATTTTTAAAAATGTACAAAAACATTGAAAAAGAAAAAAAAAATTCGGTGAATGATAGTACATCAGTGGACTATCACAGTGTGCTAAAGAATTGTAAAGTTTATAAAGTGATAAACAAGTCTTACTGTGGATGTGTCGATAGGCTTAACACGTTCAGTAAACTGTTTTCGAGATATAAACTAAATTTTACAACTGCTTAATCTTGTGGATTAACACATTTTGGATATATGGACTTAGTACTCCGAAATTCGTTTGAGAGATTGCCGGATTCTGAGATACGAGGTCTTTATAGATAGTTGATATCTGGGGTATTATACAAGTTTTTCTGATTTTGCGGAAGCAATAGCCAAGAACTTTTATAATACTTTTGCTATAAACCCCAAAACTGCATGCAATCTTGAAAGAATCGAAAGATCTAATCATTTGCAATGCTGAAAAGATTCCTTAAATGGAACACACCTTATAGTCGAGCCTTCATCTCTTTCTCTGTATGGTAGTACTAACCTGAGCTCTCAAGGTCTCGCATAACCCAGATACAGATATCAATTACGCTATATTCACCTGTAAGATGAAATCTAGGGAATCTTGATACGGGAGTATGTTCAAGAAGTAGGAACCGCAGATAAGTCAAGTTTAATAATTCATGCCTTAACATATCTTGAAACAGTTGAGAAACGTGGTAAAGTTTAAGTGGACAAACATATCGACAATCTAGGTAAATGAGTTTAAAACTTAAAGTCATCTAAAGGTCAACGGTACTGGTGATATGTCTCATATAACTGATATGATCCTTAGACACGAATTCATAAAAATATGTCTGTAAATATGTTTGTACATAGTTTACATTGTTCTGTACATAGTTTATCAGCTTTACAGATTAAAACCAAAAAGATTTTCAGTGTGTTTTAGCATAAACTTACAAAAATACAAAAGATTTTGTTACTACATTGTTTTCAGCAAACCAATGTTGGAGAACGGGTCTTCGAAGTCTGGTAAAGTGCTAAACGGGTGGGAATCTCATTGACAACAGGCTGGAAACTAATCTGTAAAATTAGAAAAGCCAAAACGATAAAAAGTTCATTAACTTGAAACTTTGATTTTGAAAATATCAACAGTTTGTTCGTAACGGGTCAAACCAGGGTCATTAACTTGGAGTCGGTGTCACACACCGTGTTTCCAATTTCTATCCGTACTGTAATTTCGAACGTGATATTATAAAGTGGTGCAATAATATTTACTTTATGTGTGATTAAATTCAAATTTAAATATGTAAGCCCTAATGTGCAATGGAATTTGCAAACGATGAGATTCAAAGAATCGTCGTAACTTGATGTGATGACATACCTGAAACGAATGTTGGTGACAACCCGGTTAGCATTTAGAAGCCCATGAATGTTCCTAATATGTTAGTATAAGGTGGAATTACAAGTCATTGGGGGAAATTTAGAAGAAAGGCGCATACGCCTTAATTGGTGGTTTCTGCCTAAATTGTCCGAAAATTTGCTTGTGTTACAGACTTTTAGCAGTCTTAAGCAAACCCATACACCACTAAATATTAGATAACATTCTAATTAGTAAAATTATGATGGAATAAATAGGTGAATATTATTCCATAATTATTTACTTTAATCAAGTGAGATAGGACCCCAAACTTTTATAAAAGTTGCAAGACTTTTGTAAAACTGTAAGTATTGTATAAAAATAAATATGTATTTATTCCCACAAAATAAATAAAGAAAAATCAAAAGTTATAAAATCTCTACCTAATCATTCAAATCTCTTACACAATCCTCCTAAATCCCCTAAATCTCTTACACAACCACTCACCATTTAACCCAAACCCAAGCTCTAATTTTCTAATCATTCAAAACCCTTCCCAAGACACTCTCTCTCCTCTCTCCACCCCTTCAAAACCATTCACCCCCTCTTCCCATTCTCCTCATCTTGTTTCAACTCCATCTCTCAAAAATTACTTCCATTTTCACCTCCATTTTCACACACATGAAGCTCTTGTGCATTTCCTTGAAGGATCCAAGCAAACATAGAAGATCAACAAGGAAGAATCAGCCCCAAGAAGCTCTCATACTCTTAGAAACCCTACTTCATTCATCTAAGGTAATACATCTCTCAAAACCCTAAGATTTGAGATTGTTGTTTGTTTTAAAGTGAAGTTGTTCACCAAACAAGAGGATTTCTTAATGAATAAATGATATCAGTAAGTTTAGGGTTTTAATAAGTGTGTAAATGATTCATAATTGAAAGTTGTGTGAATGGTAGCTTTTATGGGTTAAAATGATGCATAAATGGGTCGTAAAAGTGACATGCAAAGTGATAAATTAGGGGTTTTGTGTAATCTGAGTTTGATGCTATATTTGAAGTGATTTGTGGTCTAAAAATGTTTGATGTTAATCATTGATGAAAAACCCTAAGTTAGGAGGGTGTATGATGCTTGATTTAAGTGGAAAATGCAAGATAAGTGTAGGATTTTGCATGCATAAACATATTTACGGTAAACTGAAAATATGGTGATATTATGGTGATATTTTGCATATAATATACAGGTTATATCTAATTTTTATGATAACCATGAGTTCAAAGTTTATAAATTAGTAAAATATGCTTTAAATGGGGTTAAACACTATTATAATCATGTTAATAAGATGATCTATGTGGAACTGAAAATATGATGCTAAAAACATGATATTTTACACATAACAATCAATTATAAGTTTGGAATATGATCAACATGATTCAGATTGCTTATGTGGTCATTAGAGGCTTAAAAAGGCGTAAAAATGGCGATTTTGGGTATGATGGAAGCATGCAATATAAATCTGATTTAAATAGAAATTTTAAGCATATAATATCATGTTATAACAGGTCTTAAAGTGTATATTATGAAGTGTCCATGTTTGATATGTTCTATGTGAAAGTATGAGTCGAAAACACTAATTCTACCGCTTAAAAATGGACATATCTATGCATGCGTAAACCTTGTGACATAAAGAATTTAGAATGATAAGATAATGTATAACATGAATATCTTGGTGATATAAAGTGTATTTTAGTCTTACATGATGAATATGAAATGATTAATGAAAGATGAGTAGCTAATACGAACACATGATACATATGGTGTTTACTATGAAGAAACTATGTTATTATGATTGAAGCATGATTGTGTGATGATGATGGTATATAATATGATTATTTGATGAGTTATGTGGCATATGTGATTAGATTAAGTATTGAGTGATTATAATATGAAACACTTAAGTATGGATTTGAGTTATGTGAACTTGTAATAGTAAAACTTAGTATTAATAAGTAGGTATTGATGTGCGTTGTTGAGTGGATATTTAGAGGGAAATTATATTTCACATTGATATGATTGAATGTTAAGAAGGTAGGAAAAATATAACCATAAGGGTCGTAGTCACCAACGGGTTTTCTAAATAACGGGTCAATCGCACAAAACTATTTTATAAGTCTAAAGGGTTGAGTTAACAACTTCGTTAGTAGACTTGAAATTAATATAAAAGTGTGCCTTGTATATAGGACACTAATAGGTGAAAACCTATTTGATTTGGGCTTTTGGTAGCAAACAATTAACGCACCCAAAGGTGAGTTCACGGCCCCTTTTCAAATTATGTTTTTACATTTCGGGGGAGAAACACGTAAAGTATTTTGACTTAATATGATCAAAGACGACAAAGGAAATGTAACCTATGTTGGCCTTGAGTAAGGGCCTTAAGTTACCCTAACGAGGGTTTTATCCGGACATTTACCCGCTGCTGTAATCATTAACCTCTTGGTTGGAGGGCACAGGATATACTCATAGATCTATTTTTGGGTTTTGACAAACCCCAAGCTTGTCGATCGGTCGTGCGGATCATTAAAGACAAGATATATGTTGAAAAGAAGAATATGGGAAACGAATAAGGTTCCATTTTGATTATGGGCTCTTGGTTGCGAACATTATTTCGTATTCCTAGCTAGTTTACCATGTTACATGTCGATCTAACGTATTCATATTTTTCAAAATGGAAATCAAGAATAAATATTTTGATATTTAAAAACAAGTAAAACCCGTGAATTCGCCAAATTTGTGTTGATATTTTGAAACGTGTTTTTCTGGTACGTAAGTGGCTTCGGAGTTTGTTGTGGGTTTAGGGCAACTCTAAAATGGACAATAATAAGACTTGTGTCATGATTCATGAGATGGAAATTTGAACATGAACACTTTAAACAATACATTTTGGATGATTGTAATAACTTTTAACTATTTTTGTCTATTTAAAAAAATTGTCTATGTTTGCCCCAATAATTGTTGGTTGCCAACCTCCGTCATCACCATGCTTGTCTTCCGTTGCGATTTTCGAGGTGTGACAGAAGTTGGTATCAGAGCCAATGGTTATAGCGAAGTAGATGTTTTCAAAATATTTTTTTTTGTTAAAAAAAGGGGATATGAAAAATCTAGACTATAACCCAAGAAAGTTAGAATACTTTCAAACTCATGAAGCCATTAGTAGACAAATGAGTATGTCATATTTGATTTATGAGAATCTTGTGAGATGGCCATTTTATATGCATACGTGTTTACGTTTATGCAAGTTATTTATATAGTATGGATAAAATCATGTTACAGATGTCGTTTGAGTCGCACGCTATCACTATTCCCTCAGATGATGAGATGAAGTTTGCCTCCGTCTCACCCACCTCTCCATTACCACCTTCGCCTTCTAGATTCGCGAGAGTTCAAACTCCTATTGAAGGTGCTGGTTGGATAGGGGAATCTTAAGATGAGGACCCTAGTGAGACCGTACCCGTTCGTAAGACCCCTGTTGTAGAGACTCTTGTTATAGAGACTCCTGTTGTTGAGACCCACGATGTCGAGAGACACACTGGGAAGGAGCCAATGGTTGAGCCATCCAGCGATGAGGAGCCAGAGGAAGTTGAGCCCGCCCCTCATTTCGACCCGTTTTACCCATATTTTAGAGGAGCCCATACGATCTTTACACGACGCAAGACAGTTGGACCTCTCAAGAAAAGGAAGTTGAGTACCCTAAACTAGAAGCTATGTAGCTAGGCAATGGGGTTGGTTAGCGGATCAGGTCCAGAAATGGACTGACGAGGAGGGAGTCCGCCCAGCCTTCGAGGAGGGCGAGTCATCCAACGCCTCATGAGTCTGCCTCTCACAGGGCAGACTGTGGAGCGAAATATGCCATTACTAGCGGCACGATGTGCCCGTCACGAGACCCGTCTTAACTCTTTGCAGGGTCGAGTCAGAGTAGTTGGTCGTCGGTAGAGACCTTGGATGATCGAGTGGATGCAGTCGAGAAGAAGCAAGCGGTTGAGCAGAAAGCTAGAGAGGCTACACAATTCCAGATTCGGAGCTGAAGGCAGAGATGGCTGATATGAAGAAACGTATGGAAGATGCCGAGTATAGAGCTCAAGTGATGGGCCAACAGTTGGATATGGCCTGGAGATGATCTATGGCTCGATAGATAGGGAGATGGTTGCATTGCAGCGAGTGGACGCGCTCGAGCAACGCGTTGAGCCCACTGTTGCTTTAGCTGTCATATGCATCCTACTCACCTCTACAACCATACAGATGGGAGCCCATACCAGATTCACACGTTAGCATCACCAAGTATTTGAACTGAATCAATATTATGAATGGGAACACTTGTATCGGTGGAAGCTTTAGTTTCACCAATTTTGATATTTTGTTTTTTCGAAACAATGTAACAAGTGATTATTACTCCTAATTTAATGCTATGATTTATGTTCTATTTATCATGTGTTGTTGTAATGCCTTTGTGGTTGGATGATTGTGTTGATGGTCGTGATTATTTACTATTCACACACGTTTGGTTGACTTTAATATTGCGAGTATTATCTCATCAAATGGAAATGCTTGTTTTAGAAAGAAAACTATGCCTCCAAAGTCACGAACTGGTGATGGAACTAGTAATGCTCTCCCTACCACTCCCGAGAAACTATCTTTGTTGATCTCTTAGCATGTGAATGCCGCCTTAGCCCAACGCAAAGCTACTAATGTTGAAAACAAGACTCATGGTAATATATCACTTATAGTACTAGTGAAGTTAAGTTACCATATTATTCCGATCTACTATTCTTGAAAATTAGTCGATTGTTAACCTGATCAATTTACATAATTTTGAAATCAGGAAATCAAAACCAAGGTTGTTCCTACAAGACTTTTCAAGCTTGTCAACCACTGTCATTCGTCGGAACTGAAGGTCCACGTGGGGTAGTGCGCTGGATTGAGAGAATGGAAGTTGTGTTGGTTACTAGTGACTGTATCATTGGTCAGCGAGTGAAGTATGCTACCTGTTCACTATTGGATGATGCGCTGACTTGGTGGAACACCCAAGTTCAAGCATTAGGAGAAAATGCAACACTCGTGGGAGTGTTCATTCTGGAGAATGCAAGAAGTGAAAAGGGC
This sequence comes from Scalesia atractyloides, assembly GCA_947069175.1. Classification (NCBI taxonomy): domain Eukaryota; kingdom Viridiplantae; phylum Streptophyta; class Magnoliopsida; order Asterales; family Asteraceae; genus Scalesia; species Scalesia atractyloides. The sequence continues at coordinate 54,451,888 of CAMTDV010000024.1, read as the reverse complement.
AACAGATTTGGGCACCTAGCCCAAGATTGTCATGCCTAGGTCCCAGGCAATGATGGAAACCGTAATCATGGTTGTTATGAATATGGTGATGAAGGACATTTCAATAATAATTGCCCCAAGATGAAGAATGCAAAAGGTAGGGCGTTTGAGATGAACGCAGGGAAAGCCCACAAGGACCCCTCTGTGGTCAGGGGTGCGTTTCTCGTAAACAACCATTTTGCCTTAGTGCTATTTGATACTGGAGCTGATTTAAGTTTTGTTTCTAAAAGCTTTGAACCTTTTCTTGGATTGAAGTCAAAGAAACTTTATAGTAAGTATATGATAGAGTTAGCTAATGGTAAAGTTATAGAAACCAAAAAGGCCATTCGAGGGTGCACACTTCAGTTGAAGGAACACAAATTCAATATCGACCTTTTACCTGTCGAGTTAGGAAGTTTCGATATCATCGTAGGAATGAACTGGTTGTCCAAGAATCACGCTGATATTATCTGTTCCAAGAAATTGTACGTCTATCACTCCCTAATGGAGAAATCTTAGAAGTTCAAGGCGATAGAAAGAAGGCAAATTTAAAATTCGTCAATGTCATGAAGACGCATAAGTATTTGCGTAAAGGATACCCAGCCTTTTTGGTGAATGTAGTAGATACCGAGGCCGAAGAACGTAAACTCAAAGATATTCCATCGTACGTGATTTTCTGGAACTTTTCCCTAAAGACCTACCTAGTCTACCGCCCCGAAGCAGATAGAATTCAAAATTGACCTTGTACTGGAGCAACGCCAATAACACGATCTCCGTATCGTCTAGCTCCGGCGGAAATACAAGAGTTGTCCCAACAACTTCAAGAGCTGTTGGATAAAGGATTCATAAGACTAAGTTTCTCGCCCTGGGGAACACCAGTTTTGTTTGTAAAGAAGAAATATGGATCGTTTGAGAATGTGTATTGATTACCGAGAACTAAACAAGCTCACTATAAAAATCGCTACCCATTACTGAGGATTGATGATTTGTTTGATCAATTGCAAGGATCTAGTTTTTATTCGAAGATTGATCTCCGTTCCGGTTACCATCAGCTAAGGATAGCCGAAAAGACGTTCCCAAGACCGCGTTCAGAACACGATATGGTCACTATAAATTTTTGGTTATGTTGTTTGGGCTAACCAAGGCACCCGCTGTATTCATGGACCTCATGAATCGTGTATGTAAACCATACTTAGATAAATTCGTGATAGTATTCATCACCGATATACTTATTTATTCACGAACTAAGGAGGAGCATGAGGAACACTTGAAGTTGATTCTGGAACTGCTAAGGAATGAGAAGTTGTATACCAAACTCTCTAAATTTGAGTTTTGGATTCGAGAAGTGCATTTTCTCGGGCACGTCATAAATGAGAAAGGGAGACATGTGAATCCCGCAAACATCAAAGCAATCAAGAACTGGGAAGTGCCAAGTCCCCTATGGAGATACGACAATTCTTAGGATTGGAAGGATACTACCGAAGGTTTATAGAGAATTTTCTAAAATAGCGCAACCTTTGACGCTATTGACTCAGAAAGACCGGACGTATTCGTGGGGTGAGAAACAAGAGGAAGCTTTTCAGACGTTAAAACATAAGTTTTGTGGTGCGCCTATTTGTGTCTTCCTTATGGGACAAATGGATTTGTGGTGTATTGCGATGCCTCACACCAAGGACTTGGTTGTGTCTTGATGCAAAAAGACAAAGTCATAGCTTACGCCTCCCGACAATTAAAGGTGCATGAGAAGAATTACACGACACACGACATGGAGTTAGGAGCGGTGATTTTTGCATTAAAGATTTGGAGACATTACTTATATGGTACTAAGTGTGGGATCTACACTGACCATAAGAGCCTCCAACACATCTTTGATCAAAAGGATCTTAACATGAGGCAACGACGTTGGGTAGAGTTACTTAATGATTAGGAATGTGAAATTCGTTATCATCCAGGCCAAAGCCAATGTTGTAGCAGATGCCTTGAGTAGGAAAGAAAGAGTGAAACCGTGACGCGTTCGTGCATTGGGATTAATGATTCAAACGAGCCTCACGACTTGTATCTGCGATGCACAACGTAGAGCGTTGAAGAGCAGGAAGATTAAGAAAGAAGGATTACGTGGGATGGAAAGCGAGCTTACACCCAAGGAGGATGGTATGTTGTACTTTAGAGATTGAATTTGTGTACCACGTCTAGGAAACTTGCGAGAGTTGGTCCTGGACGAGGCCCACAAATCAAGGTATTCAATCCACCAAGGGTTAGACAAGATGTATAAGGACCTCAAGGAGTTCTATTGGTGGCCCAATATGAAAGTAGAGGTGGCTCTATACGTTAGCAAGTGATTAACCTGTTCGAAGGTTAAAGCTGAGTACCAGAAGCCATCTTGGCTTTTGCAACAACCCGAGGTTCCTTAGTGGAAATGGGAAAGAATAACTATGGATCTCATAACCAAGCTGCCAAGGACATCTAGTGGTCATGATGCTATTTGGGTAGTTGTTGACCGATTAAAAATATGCTCACTTCTTACCAATTAAGGAAAACTATCACTTGATAAGCTATCAAAAATATATCTCAAAGAAATAGTTGCACGACACAGAGTACCAATTTCGATAATCTCCGATAGAGATGGTCGCTTTACATTGAAATTTTGGCAGTCGTTGCAAAAAGCCTTAGGAACACATTTGGATTTGAGTACACATATCACATATAGACAGATGGTCAGAGTGAAAGGACTATCCAAACGGTAGAAGATATGTTGCGAGCATGCGCAATTGATTTCGGTGGAAATTGGGACACTCACTTACCTTTAGTTGAGTTCTCCTATAACAACAGTTACCACTCGAGTATCAAGGCTACCCCTTTTGAAGCATTGTATGGAAGAAAATGTCGATCGCCCCTGTGTTGGGTATAAGCCGGTGAGAAGCAATTAACTGGACCTGAAATCATTCAATAGACAACCGATAAGATCTCTCAAATCAGGGACAGATTGAAAGAAGCCGCAGATCGACAGAAAAGTTATGCCGGTAATAGAAGGAAACCATTGGAGTTTCAGGTCGAAGAAAAAGTCATGCTAAAGGTCTCACCTTGGAAAGGTGTTTTTAGATTCAGCAAAGGTGGAAATTTAGCCAACAATATATAGGACCATTTGAGATTGTAGAGAGAGTTGGTGTAGTTGCTTATAGGCTCATGCTGCCTCAAGAACGCAGTGGGATACATGATGTATTCCATGTATCTAACTTGAAGAAGTGTCTCTTCGAGGAGACACTCGTGATACCACAAGGTGAAGTTCAGATTGTTACAAACACCAATTTGTTGCAGAACCTGTTGAGGTTTTGGACTGGAAGGTCCAAAAGCTCAGGCGAAGCCGTATCAAGTTGGTCAAGGTTAGATGGAATTCAAAGCGTGGACCCGAGTACACCAGGGAATGTGAGGACCAGATGCAGCAGAAGTACCCTCATCGTTTAAGGACCAAACCCTGTGATGACGACGTAGCTTAAATTTCGGGACAAAATTTCTTGAAGCAGGGGAGACTATGACACACCGTGTTTTTCAATTTCTATCCGTACTGTAATTTCGAACGTGATATTATAAAGTGGTGCATAATATTTAATTTATATGTGATTAAAGTCAAAATTTAAATATGTAAGCCCTAATGTGCAATGGAATTTGCAAACGATGAGATTCAAAGAATCGTCGTAACTTGATGTGATGACATACCTGTAACGAATGTTGGTGACAACCCGGTTAGCATTTAGAAGCCCAAGAATGTTCCTAATATGTTAGTATAAGGTGGAATTACAAGTCATTGGGGGAAATTTAGAAGAAAGGCGCATACGCCTTAATTGGTGGTTTCTGTGTAAATTGTCCGAAAATTTGCTTGTGTTACAGACTTTTAGCAGTCTTAAGCAAACCCATACACCACTAAATATTAGATAACATTCTAATTAGTAAAATTATGATGGAATTAATAGGTGAATATTATTCCATAATTATTTACTTCAATCAAGTGAGATAGGACCCCAAACTTTTATAAAAGTTGCAAGACTTTTGTAAAACTGTAAGTATTGTATAAAAAATTATTTATTCCCGCAAAATAAATAAAGAAAAATCAAAAGTTATAAAATCTCTACCTAATCATTCAAATCTCTTACACAATCCTCCTAAATCCCCTAAATCTCTTACACAACCACTCACCATTTAACCCAAACCCAAGCTCCAATTTTCTAATCATTCAAAACCCTTCTCAAGACACTCTCTCTCCTCTCTCCACCCCTTCAAAACCATTCACCCCCTCTTCCCCTTCTCCTCATCTTGTTTCAACTCCATCTCTCAAAAATTACTTCCATTTTCACCTCCATTTTCACACACATGAAGCTCTTGTGCATTTCCTTGAAGGATCCAAGCAAACATAGAAGATCAACAAGGAAGAATCAGCCCCAAGAAGCTCTCATACTCTTAGAAACCCTACTTCATTTATCTAAGGTAATACATCTCTCAAAACCCTAAGATTTGAGATGTTGTTTGTTTAAAAGTGAAGTTGTTCACCAAACAAGAGTTTTTCTTAATGAATAAATGAAATCAGTAAGTTTAGGGTTTTAATAAGAAAATTTGAATATTAATAAGTGTGTAAATGATTCATAATTGAAAGTTGTGTGAATGGTAGCTTTTATGGGTTAAATGATGCTTAAATGGGTCGTAAAAGTGACATGCAAAGTGATAAATTAGGGGTTTTGTGTAATCTGAGTTTTATGCTATATTTGAAGTGATTTGTGGTCTAAAAATGTTTGATGTTAATCATTGATGAAAAACCCTATGTTAGGAGGGTGTATGATTCTTGATTTAAGTGAAAATATGGTGATATTATGGTGATATTTTGCATAGAATATACAGGTTATATCTAATTTTTATGATAACCATGAGTTGAAAGTTTATAAATTAGTAAAATATGCTTTAAATGGGGTTAAAAACTATTATAATCATGTTATAAGATGATCTATGTGGAACTGAAAATATGATGCTAAAAACATGATATTTTACACATAACAATCAAATTATAAGTTTGGAATATGATCAACATGATTCGGATTGCTTATGTGGTCATTAGAGGCTTAAAAAGGCGTAAAAATGGCGATTTTAGGTATGATGGAAGCATGCAATGTAAATATGATTTAAATAGAAATTTTAAGCATATAATATCATGTTATAACAGGTCTTAAAGTGTATATTATGAAGTGTCCATGTTTGATATGTTCTATGTGAAAGTATGAGTCGAAAGCACTAATTCTACGCTTAAAAATGGACATATCTATGCATGCGTAAACCTTGTGACATAAACTATTTAGAATGATAAGATAATGTATAACATGAATATCTTGGTGATATAAAGTGTATTTTAGTCTTACATGATGAATATGAAATGATTAATGAAAGATGAGTAACGAATACGAACACATGATACATATGTTGTTTACTATGAAGAAACTATGTTATTATGATTGAAGCATGATTGTGTGATGATGATAGTATATAATATGATTATTTTGATGAGTTATGTGGCTTATGTGATTGGATTAAGTATTGAGTGATTATAATATGAAACGCTTAAGTATGGATTTGAGTTATAGTATTAATAAGTAGGTATTGATGTGCGTTGTTGAGTGGATATTTAGAGGGAAATTGTATTTCACATTGATATGATTGAATGTTAAGAAGGTAGGAAAAATATAACCATAAGGGTCGTAGTCACCAACGGGTTTTCTAAATAACAGGTCAATCACACAAAACTATTTTATAAGTCTAAAGGGTTGAGTGAACAACTTCGTTAGTAGACTTGAAATTAATATAAAAGTGTGCCTTGTATATAGGACACTAATAGGTGAAAACCTATTTGATTTGGGCTTTTGGTAGCAAACAATTAACGCACCCAAAGGTGAGTTCACGGCCCCTTTTTTATTATGTTTTTACATTCGGGGTAGAAACACGTAAAGTATTTTGAGTAATATGATCAAAGAAGACAAAGGAAATGTAACCTATGTTGGCCTTGAGTAAGGGCCTTAAGTTACCCTAATGAGGGTTTGATCCGAACATTATCCTGCCGCTGTAATCACTAACCTCTTGGTTGGAGGGCACGTGATATTTGATAGATCTATTGGGATTTGACAAACCCCAAGCTTGTCGATCGGTCGCTCCGATAATTAAAGACAAGAAATATATGTTGAAAAGAAGAATATGGGAAACGAATAAGGTTTGGCTTTTATTATGGGCTCTTGGTTGCGAACATTTTTTCGTATTCCTAGCTAGTTTACCATGTTACATGTCGATCTAACGTATTCATATTTTTCAAAATGGAAATCAAGAATAAATATTTTGATATTTAAAAACAAGTAAAACCCGTGAATTCGCATACTTTGTGTTGATATTTTGAAACGTGTTTTTCAGGTATGTATGTGGCTTCGGAGTTTGATGTGGGTTTAGTGCAACTCTAAAATGGACAATAATAAGACTTTTGTCATGATTCATGAGATGGAAATTTGAACATGAACACTTTAAACAATACATTTTGGATGATTGTAATAACTTATAACTATTTTTGTCTATTAAAAAATTGTCTATGTTTGCCCTATAATTATTGGTTGCCAACCTCGGTCATCACCATGCTTGTCTTCCGCTGCGATTTTCGGGGTGTGACACTTGGCAGACAAATCGGTTAACCAAGGTCATTAACTTGGACTTGGTCAACTGAGTGGATTTTCATAACTGGTAAAAGTTGAAAAGTTCAGTGACTTAATTGCAAAATTTTGAAAATTTTGATTTTGAGATTAGGAAAGTTCGGCCAAACTTGCTTAATTGTTTAATAGTTCATCTGACAGCAAGTTCGACCAAACTTGTAAGTGATGGCTGTTTGAAATGGTATAAGTTGGACCGGACTTGAGATGGGTTCTGTCTTATTGAGCCTTCAAGTTCGCCCGAACTTGCCAAGGTATAAATACCTTGCAAGTTCGCCCGAATTCATTACTTGCACACAATTATTCTCTAAGCGAATTTAAGACTGTTTGAGCGATTTGTGAAGTTGGCAAGTTAGAGTCGTTATACTGCCCAAATTTCGATTGGTTTTGGTGATTAGCACACCATCTTCAATGGCAGAGGTAAATAATTGTGATTTGAACCGTTAAATGGATGTTAATTGTTGAACTAAGATCTGTAATGATAAAAACTAATAGATCTAGAAATCTTGTGACCGAATTGAACTTAAATCTGAGTTAATCACTTAAAATCGACCATGGATTCATGTTGGATTTGATTAAGATGGTCACTATTGAATGTTGCAGAAGGTTTGGTGAGGAAGATAACAAGTTCGGCCGAACTTGTTATCAAGACCGAACTTGCTGATCAATCAGTGAACAAAATGGTCAGAATTGTTCGACCGAACTTATGATAAAAGTTGAATTTTTGAAATAACAAGAACTTCGACCGAACTTGACATTTGAAATATGAAAACTTGTGTTGAGTGTAAGTTCGCCCGAACTTACAAAAGTATGTTGAACATGTTTGTAGTACATGTTCGGGTGAACTTGACAAATTCAGATTGTTATAACATACATCAAGTTCGCCCGAACTTGATGAAAATGTTAAAAAAATTTCTTGATGATTTTTCTCGTAATACGTGCTAATTGTTTGCGTCATTTTTCAGGTTCAAGAACCAGCTCGGGTAATCACTATGGACTTTTCTAAGTTCCATAATACGTATATCACGCTTGATAAAACGATATGTCCATCGCTGAAGGAGTACGACAGTATTTTAAAGTTTCTGAACGAATGTCCAATACACAGAGCTATTACGGAGCATACAGTGTCGTATAGATCACACACTTACCATTTCTGGATGAACGCAATCCTCAGTGATGACAAAAAGACCATTACATCATCTGTGCAAGTTGGAAATGAGAACAAAGCTATCACAGTTACTGAAGATGATATACGACGAATCTTGCAATTCAACGATGACATAGATGATCCAATTTTCTTAGACGAGAAGATGGTTAGTGGTTGTTTCTATCGAATGGGTAATAAGGGGAGAGTAAACAAGCCAACTCTAAAGAAAGGGGAAGTGCCAAACCCCTACAAGCTCCTGATGCATGCGATTATACATACCTTCAGTCACCGAAAAACGGGCTTAGATGATGTGCAAGACTATATGGCCTGTATGGCAACGCCGTTAATTCTGAAAAAGCCGGTAAGCTATTCAAAGCTTGTGTTTACACATATGTCGAAGAATATGGATGATTCATGACTATGCTTATATCCGAGGTTCGTGCAGATGCTAATCGATGAGAAGTATTCTGATATTGCACGGGATGCAAAAGATGTCTTATATCTCAGTCACCTCGATGATACAACGGCAAAGAAGTTGATCAAATTACAAAAGCATGCTTTGGCACCGGTGGCTAAACCAGTATTTGGGGCTATCAAAGATGAAAATTATACAGCGTCGGCTGACAACAAGTGGAGAAAAGACGGAAGTGGTGATGAGAAAGAGTTAAACGCTGAGAAAGAGTGGTTTAAAGATTTTAAGTCAAAAGCCCGCAGTGATTGGTTCCTTAAAGCTGAAGTAGAATAAGAAGAAGCAAGCTGCAAAGAAAGTTGAGAGGATGTTAATAGATGAAGACGAATCAGACAATGTTGAAAGTGAAGCTAGTTCTAGCGCAGCAGTTGTTGAACGTCAAGAAAGTAGAAAAAGCTACTCATGAAGACGATGTTATTTCTGCTACATCTGAAAACGATGATGATTCTGATGAAACACCAGAGAAAGAACCAGAAAAGACAGAAGCAGAAAAACAAGTTGAAAAGGAAAAAGAGACTGATGCTGATTTTGATCCGAATCTAGAAAAAAAGTCTAACGAGGAGAGACCAAAGAAAAAAGCTAAGGGTCTCCTCAGGCAAAAGGCAGGAAGAAATCAAAGAAATCTTAGAAACCTGCTAGTCGTCGTTACAAAGGAAAACCTAAAAGCACAGAAGTTACAAAAGAACCTTCTGGTGCACAGGAGAGAGGAGTCACACAAGAACCTCCTACACCAGAACCTCCTATTATTATTTATGTGGAAGCTGAACGTCCAGGAGTTACACAAGAACCTCCTGAGAATGGATTACTCGAAGTACCTATTATTCAATCTCCAGTTGCTCCAACGACTTCTCATTTTGAAAGTTCTACTCCAAAGAAGTCTACACCACAGGCTGCTACTCCAAAGACTCCAAGGCTAAATTTGTTTGGTGATATTCAGAACCAGCCTATTAGTCTTCAAGATCTGACCGATTTCTTTCCAGAGACGAATGGATTTGCTATGGTCAAGTTTGGGCGAAGTTGACTAAAGGCACATCAAGTTCAAGTGAACTTGACCAATACAGGTCAAGTTCGGGTGAACTTGATCCCTTTTACACTGAAATCTCCGTATTTCGGTTGTGTGTTCGATTCTAACCTATACAATATTCAACACACACTCTATCTGGCCAATACAGGTTAAGTTCGGGCGAACTTGATCCTTTTTTAGGCATCCTGACAAGTTCGGGCGAACTTAGTCAGTTTGTGACAAGTTCGGGCGACCTTGGTTGACCACCACCAAGTTCGGGCGAACATGCATGAAATAGACAAGTAAGGCGAACTTGTGCTTAATTTCAAAGAAAATCAGTCATGTTCGGGGGAACTTGAGAGAAATCTTGAAAAACCTTGTCAAGTTTGGGCGAACTTGACCTCACAGGTCAAGTTCGGCCGAACCTAGTCTCCCAAATCAGCCTTTTTTCATATTTTTCGATCCAAAATCCTTATTTCTTTGAATTCGAGATGATTCCACCATCGTCTGGTCGAAAATGGTTTTCTAACAATCCTATCCATTCAATTTTAGATTTTATCCGTGGACTGTATGTTTATTTGATGATTTACGTCTAAAATCCCTCCTAATGTCCATAAATGTCCAAATTCATGAGCGTAGGTGATAACCGTAGCTTTGATACCAATTGAAGGACCGTGATCAGGCGGTTCTAGACAGAAGTTAGTGGATAAACATATATAACAGTTTCGGTAGAATGTTATTAAGAATGGAGAAGAAGTAGAATGCAACGAAAGTCTTCATTCATACCGAAAGAGTATGCATCTTTATAAGTCCAGCTGCCGGAGTTCCTAGAGAGAATCTGGCAGCACCTCCCTGTAGGGATGCCAAAAAACTTAAATGACAAATGAACACACACACATATATAGGGAGACAAGTTCGCCCGGATGTGCTATGGTCAAGTCCGGGCGAACTTGACTAAACGTACATCAAGTTCGGGCAAACTTGATCCCTTTTATACTGAAATATCCGTATTTCGGTCGTGTGTTCGATTCTAACCTATACAATATTCAACACACGCTATATCTAGCCTATTTGACAAGTGACGAACACCAGGTGCACCAACAAATGTTGATCTTCTTGAAAAGCGTGTGAAGGTTTTAGAAGAAAACGTTCAATAGAATGAAGCTGAGAAAGCAGAGATGATAAAGAAAGTGAATCAAAGCTCCGTAGAGAAAGAAATGTTAGATAAAAAGGTCAAAGTGTTGGAAAATGAAAGAGAATTCTTCAAAGCACTAATTGAAAGTTTGCAAGATGCCAATGAGAAGCTGCAAACAAAGTTTGCTGATCTGAAAGCAATTCAAGCCCTAAATGATCGAAGGTTTATGAGGATGTAGAAAGTATTTTCTAATGCTCTGAGTATTGATTTCATTGCTGAGTATGATCATTTAGATAGACAAGAAGCAAACGAGAGAGCAGAGAAAGAACTCGCTGCGAGTGGTAAGGCAAATGTGTTGAAGGCGAAGCACCTAAATCATCCAAGGTGCCGAAAAGTCTGTTGAAGATGCTGAAAAAGCTTATGAGTATGATATTCCTAAGGTTGATGAATCTATCAAGCCTTCTGATCCTATTATTGCTTCTGAATTAAAAGACGATGAAGAAGCGGAAGATGAGGATAAGGATGATGATGATAAGAAAGACGATTCTGATTATGAAGATTGAAATAATGCTGATGACGATGATAATGATCATGGAGGAGTTGGTTTGAAAATCAGTGAAGCGAAAATTTATGGTGAATTTGATTTTTCTTCTTTGGTGGATGATGAATCAAATAAGATGGATGATCAGATTAAGGGGGAGTCAGGGCAGAAAGGGCCAACTGATGATGTTGATATGATTGATGTTGATAAGTCTGCAAAGCCTTTGCTGCAGTACCCACACAGCCTTTGATACTCATGCTGGAACATAATGTAGAGGAAGGAGAGTACGTGCACAACTATATAAAGGAAGATTTGGCGAAGTTGATCGAAGTTGATGCTGAATCACTTGATTTTGATTTTGAGGAACAAGATGAATGTTAAAACTTTTGAGCCGAATGATTATCAGTACATATGAAGATTTGAATCTAATGAGTATAATAGATTGATAGTGGAAGATTGGTCTTCGGATGATCAAACAGATCAAACTGCGAAGTACGTCGGTCCTAACACTGATAGTTTTCCTACTTTTGAGGAGATTTACAAGCAACTAAACGAAGACATGTTGAAATAAAATATTGAAGAATCTATTAGAGAAGGTAAAGTTCTAAAGCCAATGACGAAGGAGGAAATAGCAAAAGCTAAGAAGTCCAGGTTCAAAAAAATGGCGCGCGAACGAAAGTTTTGACGTCCTCTAGCATTCTTTACCAGAGAAAAAGATGTGTCATTGGGAGATATTCTCAGTTGGGGTTGGTTTAAAGAGCTGAATGTGTATGCAATCAAAATGGAATTTGGAGTGCAATACTTCAAATATCTGGCTGATTTCAAGACTCTACCGTATTGGGATGTTGAGGAACTGGTTCAAACCATGAATGTTACTTATCAAATGAAATATATTGATCAGTTATTGTGGAAAATGATCAAGTTTGAAGCATCAAAGGGATTAAGATATTGGAAGCCATTTATTCCAGGTCGCCGAATCAAAACGAATAAGAAGGTTGAAAATGATATAACGTTGATTATGAAAAGACCAAGAGCGATGAGAAACATGCCACTGATGCCTATTGAACAAAACTTCTATCCAGTGTTCAAGTGGTGGCAGATAGATCCAACCACATATGAAGCCGTTATTGTATTACTATTTGAAGAACACCTGGATATCACGAAGGAAAGGGTTGAAATATTGGGGTTTCAGGGTATGAGAGGATTATGGGGAACGATTAGGATTCTAGATCCAATGTAGCCTATCAACTGTTCAAGAGAAGATATCAAGTGCTTGTTCTACAACAAAATAATATTTGAGGAACGTGAAAAAGAAAAGGCTATGCAGTATCAAAGAGTTGTGAACGTTTGCTATGCACGTGAAGTGAATTCAGGGAAGATGTGGCAAAAAAGCTTGAGGGAGCTAGAAGGGGTTGAATTTCTAAAAGAAGAAAAGCATCTCGTGGAAATACACGAGAAAGGTAGGGCAGCAAGGCTTAGAAGGTTTCAGTATATGAACAAGTGCCTCCTACAGATCAGACGCCAGATCCAAAGCAAGAACGACAAAAGAAGCCTTTCAAAAACTTCTTCGGTCGTGTTCGTTAATGATTATTTGAAGACAGAGTCTTGAAGACTGATACAAGACGATGACAATATCCAAGGGGGAGTCTGTGGTACAGAATGTCTATGTCTTAGTCTTATATCGAGTATGTTTAGATTAGAGTTTAATAGGCTAGAGAAACGGAGTATTTACGTAGTATTGAGTCAAGTTCGTTCTATGTGTTACATGTAAAGTCAAGTTCGGGCGAACTTCTATTCTCACTGGTGAACTTGTAACTCTATAAATAGCTAGCATGCCTCACTCATTTGTAACTTTGGCATTTCTGAGGCAAAGCTCTGTCAATTTGGAGACTCGACGTTATATCAATAAAATTGACAATTAATTGACTAATTCTTGTTATTTGGTTAACTTTTCGTAATATTTCCGCTATTATGGACAATAGAGATCAAATCGAGGTTCCTATGCATTGAGGATCGGTCCTACAGTTTTGGATCTGGGCATCGCTACCACTTCATCAAAATCAGGCGCAATGTTTTGTGACGAAAGCTACTGAGAAAGATTCTATATTTTGGCATCATAAGATGGGGCATATTATTGCGAAAAATGAATTTCTTGGTTCATAATGATCTAGTAGAGGGTGTAAATCTTCAGAGCTTTCATATGTCTGATCATTGCTTAGAATGTAAAAAGGGAAAGCAGATCAAGAAATCACATCCGAAGAAAATTTGAACTCAATCAAGTTGCCGCTGGAACGTCTCCACATGGATTTATTTGGTCCTGTCAACGTTCGAAGTATCTCAGGAGACCTATACTTCTTGGTCGTAACATATGACTATTCGCGTTATTCATGCGTATTCTTCCAAGAATCAAAAAATGAAACATCGAAAACTTGGTGATTCTTTTCAAGAAGCTAGAAAACCTTTATCATCTCCCTGTACGACGAATTCGCAGTGACAATGGCACAGAGTTCAAGAATAACAAAAGGAAGGAACTCTACAACGCTAAAGGGATTCTACACGAGTTTGGTGCTCCCTATACTCCACAGCAAAACGGTGTCACTGAAAGGAAAAACTGAACTTTAATCGAAACTGCACGAACCATGCTTGCAGACTCAAAACTTCCAGTCAGTTTCTGGAGTGAAGCTGTTGCTGCGGCTTGATACACACTAAATAGAGTTCTAACTGTAAAACCAACAAAGAAAACCTGTTTTGAAATGATCAACCGACGGAAGCCAAATTGAAATTCTTAGAGCCATTTGGTGCGCCATGTACTATTTTCGATCAAGATGGTAAATTCAGAGCCAAATCTCTTGAAGGTTTCTTTGTCGGATATGCGAGTCCGCTAAGAAGAGTATATGTTCCCTCATTGAGAAAGGTTATTAAAGCACAACACGTGGATTGCTTTAACTATACGGATCCTATTCAAAGAAGAGGTGACACGTGGCTGTTCAACTATCAAGATCTTTGGAAGTCATTCAACTTGCCGGAAGAACCGTCTGAAAAAGAAATTGCAGCGATAGTACAGTCGGCGAATCAAGAACAAATCATTAGATCAATTGTGGTTAATCAACCCATGTTGGATACTTCATCTTCTGAAGCAGGTCTGAGCAATAGTGGTGTTCAAATTGAAAATGTTTCTGAGAGAAGCAACACCTGCTACTCCTCCAATGAATGCTTCTAATGAACTAGGAAATACAACATCAGAGCCCAGCATGCCTCAGAATCAGAATTCTGACTCAGATGAAGCACCGACATTTGACGATGATGATGAAACCTCATCGGATGAAGAAGTTGAACAGATATCAAACATGTTCAATCAATCTGCTAGTCCGAGAAATCAGATCGATGCTTCATCAAGTGCTCCTAATGTTGAAATGAATAGTTATTTGATTTTTCAAATCAGCAAAGCTCAGTAGATGTTCCAACAAAATAAATGCCGCGATCATATTCTTACCATCATTCAATGAATATCATTGGTGAATTGCAAACGGGTGTGCGTACACGAAGCCAAATCAATAAAGCACTTAGTTGTTTCTACACCCGAGTTGCTCCAACTCAGAACTACTGCTACTACTCATGTTTAATTTCTCAAATAGAGCCAAAAACCGTTAATGAAACTTTGAGTAACGAGAACTGGGTGATAGCAATGCAAGAGGAACTGTTACAGTTGAGAAGTTTGGTGTTTGGAAGCTTGTAGACTTGCCACCGAAGCAAAAAGCTATTGATACAAAGTGGGTATTCAAGTGTTAAAAAGACGACCGGGATGTAATAGTCAGAAACAAAGCTCGGCTGGTTGTCAAGGGTTTCCACCAGCAAGAGGGTATTGATTATACAGAGGTATATGCATCGTTGCACGATTAGAGTCTATCCGCATTTTCCTCGCATTCACAGCTTGGTAAAGATTTAAGGTGTACCAGTTGGATGTAAAGTCTGCATTTCTATACGGTAAACTTCGTGTACAAGTGTACGTCGGCCAACCACCGAGTTTCGTCGATCCACTGAACAAGAACAAAGCATATCTCCTAGATAAAGCCTTGTACAAATTACACCAAGCCCCGAGAGCTTGGTACGAGACGTTATCGCAACATCTCGTTGGAAATGGCTTTACGAGAGGAACAGTGGAAAGCACTTTGTTTACCAGAGAAGTTGGATCACATCTAATAATTGTACAAATCTATGTGGATGACATCTTCTTTGGTTCTACGGATGATAGTCTTTGCAAAGAGTTCGAAAAGATCATAAGAAAAAATTCGAGATGTCTTCCATGGGTGAAATGAAATTCTTCCTCGGATTACAGGTGGATCAGTTACCAGACGGTATATTCATTCATCAGGCAAAGTACGTTCATGACATTCTCAAGAAGTTTGAAATGGTTAGCTCGAAGCCGCTTTCGACTCCGCTGGCACTGAACCATGGCATTTGCATAGATGAGATGGGAACCAAAGTTGATGACACACTCTATCGATCGATGATAGGATTGCTGATGTATCTAACGGCATCCGCCCAGACATCATGTATCCTACCTACTATGTGCGAGATATCAGTCTAGTCCTTGAGTGTCACACATGCAGATAGTCAAGCGAATCTTCCGTTACTTAAAGGGATGTCCAAGCACGTGCTTATGGTATCCTAAGAATCACAATTTTGATCTAACGGGATACACTAACTCAGACTTCGGAATGGACAAACTTAACTCGAAACCTACAACAGCAGGATGCAGTTCTTCGGAACACGTTTGGTAACATGGCAGTGCAAGAAACAGACCACGGTCTCTCTCTCTACCTGTGAGGCAAAATACATTTCTGCTACCAGCTGTTGTTCTCAAATCCTCTGGACTCAACAACAGATGATGGATTATGGTCTGTAGTTTCTTGTTACGCCTTTATTTGTAGATAACAAATCAGCCATTGATATAACAAAAAATCCGGTTCATCACTCACGTACTAAAAATATTGAAATTCATTACCATTTCATTCGTGACTGTTACGAAAAGAAATTGGTGCGAATAAAAAAATCCACCGACGAACAAAAGGCTGATTTTTATATCAAAGCATTTCCTTTAAACAAGATTTAAATATCTAATGAGACTTAACGGTATGAAAAATTTGCTTACAGGTGCGGAAGCTGAGGTTGAATACGGATCAGACGACGAGTTCACGTGATCCGCATTGGTTTGTTATTTATCTTTCTAGATTAGTATTTCTTAAAAATCTAAAATCCAAAAATGTGTTTTTGATTTTAGGGGAGAAAATATTTGGGAATATACAAAAACATATGAAAAATTTCTTGTAGGACCGATCCTCAATGCATAGGAACCTAGATTTGATTTCTATTGTCCATAATAGGAAATATTATGAGAAGTTTACCAAATAACAAGAATTAGTCAATTAATCGTCAATTTTATTGATATAACGTCGAGTCTCCAATTGACAGAGTTTCGCCTAAAATGCCAAAATTACAAATGAGAGAGACATGCTAGCTATTTATAGGGGATGAAGTTTGCTCATGGAGTAGGTGAGTTCGGGCGAACTTGCCTAAGCAAGTTCGGCCGAACTTGACATTCCATACACATCATGGGCGAACTTAACCCTTTAACATATAAATACTACTTTTTGCTAGCCTATTCAACTCTAATCTATACAGACTCGATATAAGACTAAGACATAGACATTCTGCACCAACAGACTCCCCCTTGGATATCGTCTTCGTCTTGTATCAGTCTTCAAAACTTTGTCTTCAAAATAAACATTTACGAACAAGACCAAAGAAGTTCTTGAATGGCTCTTTCGTCGTTCTTGTTTCGGATCTGGCGTCTGATACGTAGGAGGCATTTTGTTCATGTACTGAAACCTTCTAAGCCTTGCCGCCATACTTTTCTCGTGTATAGCTTCTAGACGCTTTTCTTCCTTTATAAATTTAACCCGTTCTAGCTCTCTCCAGCTCATATTCCACATCTTACCAGAATTAACTTCTCGAGCATAGCAAACATTAACGACCCTTTGATATTGCAAGGCTTGTTCCTTTTCACGTTCTTCGAACACTATCTTGCTGTAGAAGAAGCACTTTATGTCGTCTCTCGAGCAATTCACTAGCCATATCGGATCTAGTATCCGATCGTTCTCCACAATCCTCTCATACCCTGAAACCCCAAAATATCAACTCTTTCCTTTGTAATATCCAAATGTTCTTCAAAACGTAACACAATAACAGCTTCACATGTGGTTGGATCTATCTGCCACCACTTGGACACTGGATATAAATTCTGTTCGATTGGCATTAAGGGCATGTTCCTCATTGCTCTCGGTCGTTTCATAATCAACGTAATATCTTTTTCTCCTGTTTTCTTGTTTGTCTTAATGCGACGACCTGGAATGAATGGCTTCCAACTCTGAATCCCTTTGTCGCTTCAAACTTGATCTTTTTCCACAGTAACTGATCAATATACTTCATATGATAAGTAACGTTTACGGTTTGAACAAGCTCCTCCATATCCTAGTACGGTAATGTCTTGAAATCAGCTAGATATTTGAAGTATTCCACTCCAAATTCCCTTTTGATTGCATATACATTCAGCTCCTTGAACCAACCCCAACTGAGAAAATCTCTCAACGACACGTCTTTATCTCTGGTAAAGAACGCTAGAGGATGTCGAAACTTATGTTCACGTGACATCTCTTTGAACAAGGATTGCTTTGCTTGTAAAATCTCTTCTTTTGTCATCAGTTTCGGAACTTTGCCTTGATGAATTGATTCTTCGATATGTCTTCATCTAATTGCTTGTACATCTCCTCGAACATAGGAAAACTATCAGTGTTAGGACTGCGTACTTCGCAGTCTCATTACTTTCATCATCTGAAGACCAATCTCCCACTATCACCCTGTTACACTCATCAACTTCAAATCTTCGTATATACTGATAATCATTGGCTCAAACGTGTTACCATTCATCACTTTCTCTTCATAATCAAAGTCAAGTGTATCAGCATCAACTTCGATCAACTTAGCCAAATCTTCTTTAGTGTAGTTGTGCACGTACTCCCTTCCTCTTCATTGTACTCAAGCATCAAAATCAAAGGCTTTGTGGGTATGGCAGCAACAGGCTTCGCAGACCTATCAACATCAGACATATCATTCTCTTCAGTTGGCCCTGTTTGCCCTGACTCCCCCTCAATTTGATCATCCATCTTGTGTGATTCATCAAACCCTCAGAGAAGGAAAATCCAATTCATCAGAGACTTTTGCTTCACTAATATTCATACCAACTCCTCCATGATCATCATCATCATCATCAGCATTATTCCAATCTTCATAATCAGAATCATCCTTCTTGTCATCATCATCTTTATCCTCATATTCTGCTTCTTCTTAGTCCTTTTCATCAGAAGCAGTAACAGGATAAGGAGGCTTGACAGATTCGTCAACAACCTTAATAACATTGGACTCAGAAGCTTTTTCAACATCATCAACACGCTTTTCGGCAGCTTCAAATGATTTAGGTGCTTTGCATTCAACACCCTTGCCTTTACCACTTTTTGAAGTTCTGTTTCAGATCTTTCTTTTGCCTCTTGTCTATCTAGACAATCGTACTCAAGAATGAAATCAATTGCCAGAGTATTAGATAAGATTTTCTGCATCCTGGTGAACCTTCGATCATTTAGGGCTCGAATCGCTTTTAGATCAGCAATCTCAATTTGCAACTTTATGTTAACATCTTGAAGGCTTTCAATCAATGCTTTGAAAAATTCTCGCTCATTTTCCAACACTTTGACTTTATCATCCAACATCTCTTTCTCCACTGAGCTTTGATTTACTTTCTTGATAAGCTCTGCTTTCTCCTCTTCATTCTTTGCAACTCTATCTTCCAATTCTTTGACACGTTTTTCCAGAACATCAATGTCTGTGTCAGGGAAGAATTCGTCTAGATCCTAAATATCTATCAGATCATTTGGAGTATCACCAAACAAATTTGCCTTTGAAGATTTCGGTGTTGATTTAGGAGTAGCTTTCTTTGGAGTTGATTTCAGTGTTGAGCTTCGGGTCTGCTTTGGATCTGGAGATTGTAACACTGAAACTTCCAACAAATTAGACTCAGGAGGTTCTTGTGTTGCTCCTGGCCTTTCAGCTTCAGATGGAATGATAACAGGATGTTCTTGTGTGACTCCTGGACGTTCAGCTTCAGGAGAATAACAATAGGAGCTTCTTGTGTAGGAGGTTCTTGTGTAACTCCTTTCTCCTGTGCGCCAGAAGGTTCTTGTGTAACTTCTGCCCTTTTAAGCTTCCCAACATATCTCCTACTCATGGCTTCTAGGCTTTCTTTGTTTTCTTGCCCTTAGTCTGTGGAGAACCTGTGGTTTTTGCTGTAGAAACCACTTCAGACTTTGCACGCTTTGCCTCTTTCTTCGGCCTCTCCTCGTCAGACTCTTTTTCTTGATTTGGATCAAAGTCAGCATCAAATTCTTTTTCCTTTTCAGCCTCTTGTTCTGCATTTGAATTTTCTGGCTCTTTCTCAGGTGTATCATCAGAATCATCATCATGTTCAGAAGTTGCAGAGATAACATCGTCTTCCTGAGTCGTTTTAACAGTTTCCTGACTCTCAATACCTACTGCATCACTCGTTCCAGCTTCTGCTTGTACATTTTCAGGCTCATCTTCATCAAGAAGCATCGTATCAACTTCTTTGCTACTCGCTTCTTTTTAGGCTTTTCGACTTCGACCTTTAAGAACCAATTACTTCGAGCTTTAGGCTTGAAAGGCTTAAACCAATCTTTCTCAGCGTTTAATTCCTTCTCGTCACCACTTCCATCTTTCCTCCACTTGTCATCGGCTGGCCCAATATAATTTTCATCTTTAATCGCCCCAAATACTGGTTTTGCCACCGGTGCTGAATCCTGTTTCTGGAATTTGATCTACTTTTTACTGTTGTATCATCAAGGTGACTGAGATATAAAAACATCATTTGGATCATGTGAAATGTTTGTGAACTTCTCATCGATTAGCATCTGCACGAATCTAGGATACAAACACAATCTCGAATCATCCATATTCTTCGTCATATGTGCAAACACAAGCTTTGAATAGTTAACGACTTCATCAGAATTAATGTTGTTGCCATGCAGGCCATATAGTCTTGCAATCGTCTAGGCCACTTTACGGTGACTGAAAGTATGAATAATAACATGCATCAGGAGCTTATAGGGATTTGGAACTTCCCCTTTCTTCAGAGACGGCTTATTCACACTACCCTTGTAACCCATCCTGTAAAAACAACCTCGGACCATCTTCTCGTCTAAGAATATCGGATCATCTTTATCGTGATTGAATTGCAAGATCCTTCATATATCATCCTCTGTAACAGTAATTGCTTTGTTCTCATTTCCATCTTGCACAGATGATATAATGGTCTTTTTGTCTTCACTGAGGCTCGCGTTCATCCAGAAATGATAAGTGTGAGTACAATATGACATTGTGCGCTCCGTGATGGCTCTGTATATCGGACAATCTTTAAGAAACAGGATACTATCGTACTCCTTCAGCGACGGACATATTGCCTTATCAAGCGTAATGCAAGTATTATGAAACTTAGAAAACTCCATAAAATCACCCGCGCTGGTACTTGTGCCTGAAAAACGACACAAAACAATTAACATGCATTACGAGAAAAGATTACAAAATTTTGAACACATTTACATAAAGTTTGGGCGAACTTGATGTGTGTAAAACAATCTGATTTAGTCAAGTTCGCCCGAACATGCACTACACACATGTTCAACAAAAACAAACATAAGTTCGGGCGAACTTATAGTTATCAAATTTCAAATCCTTAAACACTAAGTTCGGGCAAAACTTCCAGATCATTCTCATTTCATTTTTTCATAGAAGTTCGGTCGAACTTGTGTTTTGATTAGTTATATTCTGATTTGTTAACAAGTTCGGTCGATCATGTCAACAGGTTCAGCCGAACTTGTTGTCATCTTCAACACAAAGTTGCAACATTCAACAATGATCAGTTTAATCAAATTAAACACAATTATATGGTCGATTTATATCGATAAACATTATTTTATCATCAATTTGTCCAACAAACCCTTAGTTTTATCATATTTTATCGTTTCAGATCTGAGTTCAATTTTTAAGTCCAATTAACAGTTCAAATCATGAATCAATACCTCAGCCATTGAGAATGTTGTGCTAATCACCACAATCAATCGAAATCTGGGCAGAATAATGACTCTAATTTGACAATTTCACACAATCCTCACAGGTTGCAAGTTCGTTCAGAGAAGTATGTTTAAGATAATGAGTTCGGCCGAACTTGCAAGGTACTTATACCCTAGCAAGTTAAGCGAACTTGATAAGCCCAAGTTATAAGGCCCAAGCAAGTCCGGGCGAACTTATGCTTTCACAAAAAACAACCATCAACGCAAGTTCGGTCGAACTTGCCACAATGTGAAACCTTAATAAATTTATCAAGTTCGGCCGAACTTGCTAAACCCAAATTTTTAAAATTTTCAAAATTTTAAACTTTTTTAAAATTTAGTCCCTGAACTTTGCACTTTTTACTAGTTATGGAAATCCATTCAGTTGACCAAGTCCAAGTTAATGACCTTGGTTAACTGATTTGTCTGCCGAGTCCAAGTTAATGACCCCTGTTTGACCTGTTACGAACAAACTGTTTATATTTTCAAAATCAAAGTGTCAAATTAATGAACTTCTCATCATTTTGGCTTTTTAGATTTTACAGATTACCTCTCAGCCCGTTGTCAATGAGATTCCCACCAGTTTTAGCACTTTACCAGACTTCGAAGACCCGTTCTCCAACATAGGTTTGCTGAAAACAATGTAAAAACAAAATCTTTTTGTATTTTTGTAAGTTTATGCTAAAACACACTGAAAATCTTTTTGGATTTAATCTATAAAGTAGATAAACTATGTACAAGACAATATAAACTATGTACAAACATATTTACAGACATATTTTTGTGAATTCGTGTCTAAGGATCATATCAGTTGATTGAGACATATCACCAGTACCGTTGACCTTTAGATGACTTTAAGTTTTAAACTCGTTTACCTAGATTGTCGATATGTTTATCCATCACGCTTTACCAAATTTCTCAACTGTTTCAAGATACATTAACGTATGAATTATGAAACTTGACTTATCTGTGGTTCCCACTACTTGAATATACTCCCGTATCAAGATTCCCTAGATTTCATCTTACAGGTGAATATAGCGTATTTGATATCTGTATCTGGGTTAGTGTGAAGCCTTGAGAGCTCAGGTTAGTACTACCGTACAGACAAATAGATGAAGGCTCGACTTTAAGGTGTGTTCCATTTAAGGAATATTTTCAGCACTGCAAATGATTAGATCTTTCGATACTTTTGAAGTTTGCATGCGGTTTAGGGATTTATTGCGAAAGTATTATAGAAGTTCTAGGCTATTGCTTCCGCAAATTCAGAATAACTTGTATAATACCCCGGATATCAACTATCTATAAAGACCTCGTATCTTAGAATCAGACAATCTCTCAAACGAAATTTCAGAGTACTAAGTCCATATATCCAAGATATGTTAATCCCCAAGATTAAGCAGTTGTGAAATTTAGTTTATATCTCGAAAACAGTTTACTGAACGTGTTAAGCCTATCGACATATCCATAGTAAGACTCGTTTATCACTTTAAATTTTACATTTCTTTAGCACACTTTGATAGTCCACTAATGTACTATCATTTCCTTTTTGTGACAGCAAATTTTTTTTCTTTTTTAATGTTCTTGTACATTTTTAAAATTTTTCAAACCAAGAAATTCATTTTTCACAAATGAATATGCCCCATCTTACGATGCCAAAGAATAGAATCTTTCTCAGTAGCTTTCCTCACAAAACATTGCGGTGATTTGATGAAGTGGTAGCGATGCCCATATCCAAAACATATAGGTCATTCTCGTGCGGGGCTCGCATCAGAATCCACACATCTGGAATCATAAAACCTTGCTTCAAGATAATACATTCTTTGTCGTTGAAATGCATCGTGAACTTCTTGTCACAAATCTGCGATATGCTCAGAAGATTATTCTCCAGTTCTGCAATATAGTTCACGCGATCGAATGAAACAACGCCATTAGAGAGTTTCCCCTCGGCGACTATCCTTCCCCCAGCAAATCCAACATATCCGCCATTGATAGCTTTTATGTCGAACAACAACCCTTCCATTCCCGTCATATGCCTGAATGCTCCACTATCCAGAATCCACTTGGAAAATACGGATCTCTAGAGCCCCTACACATGTTAAAATCTAGTTAAAGAGCGCGACCCAAGCCTTTTTGGTCTTGGGTTTTGGATAGAAAGCTTGATAATCATCTTCATAATCTGATCCTCCACTGTCAGTTACATTTTCAAAACTTACTTTCTTTTTGCTTTTGAATTGTTACCACTTGTAATTTTGACAGTTTCGGATTTTGTCTCAGATTTTGATTCTTTCGTGTTATCAGTCTTTACAAGCTCAGACTTAATAACATCGCATGTTGTTGACTTCTTCTTAGCAATCCAGGCTTGAGATTTTATATTAGCCTTCTTGATGTAAAACCGTTATTCGTTTGCCCTAGAAGTTTCACCTTTTTCTAAAGTTGAGTTTTCAAATTTCTTTTCAATTTTAGGTTGAACTTCAGGTTTTGATTCATTTCTTTTCAAAATCTTCAAGGTTTTACAAACTTTGGTTGCTTTGGTTTCACAGCATCTGAACTTTCTTTTCTTCGAAGATAGGCTGGTTTAGACATCGGACACTTGCGTGCAATATGACCAACTTCGTTGCACTTGAAGCAAGTCCGATTATCATGTGAATGACCACTAGTGGATTTTACACCACTTGTGGCTTTTGCCTTATCTCGAAGTTCTTTCTGTTTCTTAAACTCATCGATTGATTGTTTTCCGATCAAACTCTCTTCATGAACCGTGTTCGTCCCATAAACAAATTTCATGTTTTTATCTTTTTACTCATGAAATGGTGACGTTTTCTTTTTCGGTTCCTCAGATTCCTCTAATCCCAACCCATCTCTCCGGTTTTCCGGATGATCACCACCATTCTTTCGGTAGTTATTATAATTTCGTTTGGGTTTTGAATAGAATTTCTTTTCATTTTTCTCCAGGTCATCTGATGTAACTTCAACTAATTTGAATAGTTTATCCAATTGATCTTCTTTGATGTTTCGAATTGGAAAACTATCATCAAAGTATAATCTATCAGATTCCTTAACCTTGTACATTAAAACGTTAGGATCATCACATAGATCATCCTCCGATGATGTTTCGTCATCTTCGGAATTTGCGTCGGACCTATTCAAACTCGAGGTGGCACTCTAGAAGCTGCCATCATCAGAATCGTTCAGAACATTTTCAATTACTTTTTTCACTACCCACTGTCATCATCTTATTTAGTATAGACTACATCAATGCTCTCCGGCAACTCATTTTTCTTTTCAGATAACAACTCAATGTTGAGTGCCTTATCCATCCCATCAACAGTTTTGTGACAGTACTTCTCGCATAGGGGAGGAGGAACGTTGCTGTATTCTTTACCAATTTTCTTTTTAGGTTTTTCTTCTGATGAAATTGTGGGAAGAATGTGGTCAATGACATATGTGTTAGTTGTGTAACTTCGTAAAAGTTGTTAAAAACGTTTTGTTTCAATTTTCATGTCCTGGAGTCGTTGTTTGGTCTCAGCAATGGTGTTAATAAAGATGTTTATTGCTTTTTGTTTATCCATTACTGTACCTTTCAACATCCTTACAGTATCATGTTGTTCGATATTATTTCTATCAAGCCTGCCATAATCATCTATCATTTTGTCATACGCTTCCTTCATTGTACGATAATCGTATTTGAAATGTTCATTATGTACATTGAGTTCAGCGATGATTTGTGATTTTTGGCACATTCAGCACATGGCTCGGTACATTTTGTACAAGGTTTTTCAACCACTACAACTTGTACTTTAACAAATTCCTTTACCTCTTGACCTCCTTGGTTAGATTTGCCATCAAAGCTTTATCGGCAATGTCCTTGAGGTTTTCAGCATTCATTTCCTGAGCAACATTTATAATTTCTTCATAAATCGATTTCTCCTCAGCAACTTGCTCCTGATAACTTCCGTCAAAGTGACCTGCACAACTATCACAAGAGTTAGGAGATAAATGCCTTTATTCTGCAT
This sequence comes from Scalesia atractyloides, assembly GCA_947069175.1. Taxonomy (NCBI): domain Eukaryota; kingdom Viridiplantae; phylum Streptophyta; class Magnoliopsida; order Asterales; family Asteraceae; genus Scalesia; species Scalesia atractyloides. The sequence goes on along the minus strand of CAMTDV010000024.1, from coordinate 54,426,605 downwards.
GTGAAAATGCTCCTCTTCCTTCTGTTGTTGCAGGTCCTTTTCCAATAAAATATTCTCTAGAGCTTCTGCTTCTTCGGCAGATGTATCTTAAATGATTTGAGCCATCAATGCAACTCCGGTCTTCTTACCGATATAAGAGTTCCAGTCGAAATCATCATCTTCGTTTGATGCAACAATAGCTTTCTCAGTGTTGCTACTATTTGGTTTCTCTTGGATTTCGATCTGAGTCTTCTTCCGGAATGGTTTGTACTGAAGTGATTTCTTTAGTACTCGTTTCCACTTCCGAATGGACTCTGATTGCAGTTGCTTCAGGGTTTTTGCATTATCTCTTGAAATGCCCTTTCTGGCGGCATCTGAAGCACGTGACCTTCGTTTTATCAAACCCTAGCTTGTTGCTAGAATTTTTGATATCTCGGCCTGTGAGTGCAACGAACTTTGTGACCCTTCGGATGATAGAGCTAAACACCACTTTATATCCATTAGCTCAAGTTCTTCTTCGTCCACCTGATCCTAGTCTTCGGCGGTCATTTCGGGATTGCCAATTTTCCCGGCCACAAGACTTTCATATGATTCTAAAACAATGGCGAGAAGTGCCATATGTTGCTTAGCAGCTTGCTAAGAAACAACATTTTCAAATTAACAGCGATGTTACATTTGTACACATTTGAATCCGAATTTGTTTGTTGATTATGATTTGCTTGATTCTGATACGATGAATTTGAACCAGTGCTTGAGAACGAAGAGCTCTGTGGACTTTGATCATATTGTGGATATGATTGGTTCTAATTCTGCTGCGAATGGTTCGAAAAATTCAAATTCACGTTGAATGTTGTCTGAATATTTGGGCTTAAAATGTTGTCTTGCATCCCGGTTTTGTAAAGGCCAACATCTTGAACAATATTAGCATTCTTCGATTTTGTGATCTTCAGAAGTTCCATTTCATGACCTTCAAGTTTGTCAATGAATGTAGACAACTTGAAGAATTCCCAATTCGAACTTTCTTTCAGAACCCTCAGGTAAGTAGTCCACTCTCCGTCAGGTAATGTGTCTGCAAGCTTATCGATGTACTCTTGTTCCGTCTTATCGAGACCGTGTCTTCTCATTTGGACTTTCAGATGACAGAAATGTTCAATCATCTGTTCATTGACTCGCCCTTCAACATGTTAAAGATATCGAAATCCTTCATGATGAGAGCTTTCTTACTCTTGATCATCTATGCGCTTCCTTGGTATTTCTTTTGCAGTGATAGCCAAAGTTCTCTTGCAGTCGTGTATTCTGGCAACAAGACCAGAATATCCTCTTTAACAGATTGTTGAATGAGGCTTATCATCTTTTTCTCAGCAATGTATTCTTCTTTTGTGTCGTGGAATATTTGAACTTCTCCAGGACTTACTGATGTTCATCCAACAGAACAGTATAACCTTCCTCAATCGACACCCAGCCTAGGAAATGCATGGATTGAACCCAATACGTGAATTTCTCTTCCATCCTTCGTACTCGTCCATGCTCATTAACATTGGTGGTTTAACAGTCGTGCCCATTTCGTTGTCTAGACTAACTTGCTGTATAACATTGGCATTCGATATACCCACTCCGGACATAAACGCTCTCTGAATATCATCCATCGCGAATATCGAGACAGTACGCTTAAAACACGTAAAAACGTTGAAAATTGTTAGATTTACTACACGTTCGGTCGAACTTGTAGTTGTGAATGAAGAATTTCAGTTTTTATCACAAGTTCGGTTGAACTTGTGATTTGTTTTGAAAATTTCATGAGTTTTAACTTCGAGCGAACTTGTAGTTTGAACTTTATAAAGATCTCCCAAGTTCGGGCGAACTTAACAAAATTTTCTTGAATTTTATCAAGTTCGTTCGAACTTGATAAAATATCAATGAACTTTTAGCAACTTCGAGCGAACTTAGCTTAATTTCTTTCAAAAACTCCTCAACTTCGAGCGAATTTGATAGAAATTCACTCAAAAAGTTAGTTTCTAACGCAAGTTTGGCCGAACTTGGCTAACAAGTTCGATCCAAGTGTGTTTGAAAAACATGGTTTTTGCAACAATTTGACACCAATTCGTTTGATTTTAGTCTCCAAACTCTCAGGAGTTTATCTATGATGTATTTAACATGTCATATTCAAAATTAGACAGAATTTGACCGTGAATTCTTCATTTTTGTGTAAAATTTAAGAAAAATAGAAGAATGGAGTAGAATTGCCTTGCAATATCAAAGGGTCGTTAATGTTTACTATGCTAGAGAAGTTAATTCTGATAAGATGTGGAATACGAGCTGGAGAGAGCTAGAACGGGTTGAATTTTTAAAGGAAAAAAAGCGTCTAGAAACTATACATGAGAAAGGTAGGGCAACAAGGCTTAGAAGGTTTCAGTACATGAACAAAGTGCCTCCTACAGATCAGACGCCAGATCAGAAACAAGAATGACGAAAGAAGCCATTCAAGAACTTCTTTGGTCGTGTTCGTTAATGTTTATTTTGAAGACAAAGTTTTGAAGACTGATACAAGACGAAGACGATATCCAAGGGGAGTCTGTTGGTGCAGAATGTCTATGTCTTAGTCTTATATCGAGTCTGTATAAATTAGAGTTAATAGGCTAGCAAAAAGTCGTATTTATATGTTAAAGGGTCTAGTTCGCCCATGATGTGTATGGAATGTCAAGTTCGGCCGAACTTGCTTAGGCAAGTTCGCCAGAACTCGCGTCCTCCATGAGCGAACTTCATCCCCTATAAATAGCTAGCATGTCTCTCTCATTTAACTTTGGCATTTCTGAGGCGGAGCTTCTGTCAATTTGGAGACTCGATGTTATATCAATAAAATTGACGATTAATTGACTAATTCTTGTTATTTGGTAAACTTGTCATAATATTGCCACTATTATGGACAATAGAGATCAAATCTAGGTTCCTATGCATTGAGGATCGGTCCTACACTCCAAGAAAAAATGATTTATACGTGCTTGATATGGGAGTTGCCACTACAACATCAAAGTTGGCACAGTGTTTTGTTACTAAAGCTACAGAAAAGGAATTAGTGTTATGTCATAGAAAGATGGGTCACATACATTTAAGAAAGATGAATTTTCTTGTTCACAACAACTTAGTTGATGCGGTAAATCTAAAAAGTTTTCTTCTGAATGATGATTGTGTAAGCTGCAAGAAAGGAAAGCAGCACAAGAAATCTCATCCGAGAAAGCTTTATATTCAATCAAACTACCTTTAGAGCGGTTTCACATAGATCTCTTCTGGGTATTTAATGTTAAAAGCATTTCAGGAGATCTATACTGCTTGGTGGTTACAGATGATTATTCAAGATTTTCGTGGGTATTCTTTCAAGAAAGCAAGGATGAAACATTTCAAAATCTGATGATTCTCTTCCGAAAGCTTGAGAATTTATATCATTTACCCATTCGGAGAATCAGAAGCGATAACGGAACGAAATTCGAGTATAATCAAAGGCTCGTGTTTTGCAACGATAAAGGCATTCTTCACGAATTCAGCGCCCCCTGTACTCCTCAACAAAAAGGAGTAGCTGAACGTAAGAATCGCACACTTATTGAAATGGAAAAAATGATGCTGGCTGATTAAAAATTACTTGTGAGTTTCTGGAGTGAGGCTGTTGCTTCGGTATGTTATACCTTGAACAGGGTGCTAACTGTGAAACCATTTAAGAAGACATGTTTTGAACTTGTAAATCAACGAAAACCTAACTTGGAGTTTCTTGAACCTTTCGGATCTCCTTGTACGGTAATTGATTCTTATGGCAAATTTGGAGCAAAGTCACTAGAAGGTATCTTTGTTGGTTATGCAAGTCCACTACAGCGGGTATATTTTCCAAGTTTGAATCAAGTGGTTCTTGCACAACATGTTGATTATCGAAGATACACTTTGCCAACACAGAAAGCTGTAGATTCTTGGATGTTTAATTATGACAACCTGTGTAATTCTTTTGAACTACCAGAAGAACCAAGTGAAGAGGAACTTGCATTATTATATCAAATGCAACAAGCAGCTAATCAAGAACATGTTTCACAACCAATAGTGGTAACTCAACCACCTATTGGTACTTCAAGTTCTGAAAATGTTCTAAGAAATGTTCCAGAAGAACTAGTTGCTGCAACAATTCCAAATTCATCTGATTCCATTCTTTCTCCAACAAATGATTCTAATTCTGATGCTGCAGCAACTTATGATCAAGATGGTGAATCTAGTTGTGATGAGGAATCTGAGCAGATCACAAGTTTATTAAATCAATCTACTGGTCCTAGTTCAAGAAATGAGGAAGCTACAAGTGGTATTGTTGCTGATTCTATGGCTGAACAAAATATTACAAATCCTGAGAACGAAGTGGTTGTTTCTGACGAAGTGGTTGCTATAAATTTATCGTATCATCCTTCAGACAACATAATTGGTGAACTGCGTGCAGGAGTAAAAACACAAAATCAAATTAACAAAGCACTTAGTTGTTTCTATACTAAAGTAGCTCTTGTTCAGGAATATTGTTCTTTTCGCTGTTTTATAATGCAGATTGAAGCAAAGAATTGGAAGGAAGCAATTGCTGATGAAAGTTGGGTCAACGCTATGCATGAAGAACTGCAGCAATTCGAGAAGTTGGGCGTTTGGAACCTTATGGATCCTCCAGCAAATCAAAAAGCCATTGACACTAAATGCGTCTTCAAGTGAAAGCGTGATGATCGAGGAGTTATAGTGCGCAACAAAGCTCGGCTCGTTGTCAAAGGTTTTCATCAACAAGAAGGAATTGATTACACAGAAGTCTATGCTCCGGTTGCGAGACTGGAAGCAATCCGAATTTTTCTAGCATTTGCGTCGTGGAAGGGCTTCAAGGTATATCAGCTAGATGTCAAATCCGCTTTTCTCTATGGAAAGGTGAAGGAGCTTGTGTTTGTTAGACAACCACCTGGGTTTGTCGATCCACTAAACAAAGACATGGTATATATGCTTGATAAAGCACTTTACTGGTTGCATCAGGCCCGAGAGCCTGGTACGAGACTTTGTCTCAACACATGTTAAGCAACGACTTTAAAAGAAGTATTGTGGGGAACATGCTCTTCATCAGAGAAATTGGTGGTCATTTGCTGATAGTACAAATTTATGTGGACGACATAATCTTTGGGTCTACAAATGATGATTTATGCAAAGAATTCGAAGAGCGTATGAAGAAAAAGTTTTAAATGAGTTTGATGGGAGAGATGAAATTGTTTCTAGGATTACAGGTTGATCAACTACCCGATGGTATTTTCATTCATCAAACTAAATATGTTCATGATATTTTGCAGAAGTTTGAGATGACAAGTTCTAAACAATTATCAACACCATTGGCGATGAATCATGGTCTCTGCCTAGATGAAAAAGGAACCAAAGTGGATGAAACGTTGTATCGGTCGATGATATGGTCACTTATGTATCTGAAATCTTCGCGTCCAGACATTATGTATCCTACCTGCCTGTGTGCCCGTTATAGGTCCAGCCCAAGAGTATCACACTTGATGGTCGTGAAGAGAACTTTCCAACATCTGAAGGGTTGCCCAAGCACCGGCTTGTGGTATCCAAAGAACGAAAATTTTGATCTCACTGGATATGCTGATTCTGATTTCGGATGTGATAAACTTAACGCTAAGTCTACCACAGCTGGATGCCAGTTCTTTGGAACTCGTATTGTAACTTTGCAGTGCAAGAAACAAACCACAGTCGCTCTCACGACTTGTGAGGCTGAGTACATTTCAGGTTCAAGTTGTTGTTCACAACTCTTCTGGATACAACATCAAATGAGAGACTTTGGATTGCAATTTCTTGACACACCGCTCTATGTAGATAATTAGGCAGCAATCGACATAACAAAAAATCAAGTTTAACACGCTAAAACGAAACATATTGAAATTCGATATCACTTTATCCGTGACTACCATGAGAAAAAGTTGGTTCGAATTGAAAAAATCCACACTGATGAACAAAAGGCAGATTTTTATACCAATGCTTTACACGAAAAAGATACAAATATCTTTTTAGATTAAACGGTATGAAAAATCTTTTGTCAGATTGGGATAATGTTGAATATGGGTCTGACGATGAGTACTCGTAATCCTCATTGGTTATCACTTTATTTTAGTTAGATTTTATTTCTGTCTTCAAAAAATTAAAAATCCAAAAATATGTTTTTGATTTTAGGGGGAGAAATTTGGAGAAAATACAAAAACATATAAAATTCAAAAAGTACAAAACATGAATAAAGACAATAAGAGTTTTGTGTAAAACGAGAAAACGATAGTACATCAGTGGACTATCACATTATGCTAAAGAATTATAGTGTTTAAAAAGGTTTAGAAAACGAATCTCACTATGGATGTGCCAGTAGGCTTTGCACGTTCAGTAGATTATTTCTGGGATATAAACCTAAATTTATAGCTGCTTTATTTGTGGGTCAACAGCTCTCAGATATACGGACTTGGTACTCCGAAATTTCGTTTGAGAGATTGCCTGATTCTGAGATACTTAGTTTTATAGATAATTGATATCTGGGGTATTATAAAAGTTCTTCTGATTTTGCCTAAGCAATGGCCTATAAATTATATAATACTTTTGCATAAAACTCCCTAAACTGCAGCAAATTGTAAGCATCGAAAGATCTAACAATTGCAGACAAAAGATTCCATATTGGTACACAACCTTAAAGACGAGCCATCATCTCTTTGTCGGTACGGTGGTACTAACCTGAGCTCTCAAGGTCTCTCACAACCCAGATACAAATATCAGTTAAGCTATACTCACCTGTAGGATGAAATCTAGGGAATCTTCATACGGGAGTATATTCTGAGGTGGGAAACACATTTAAGTCAAGTTCTTAATTCTACCTAACATATCTCAAAACAATTGAGAAATGTGTTGAAGTTTAAGAGGACAAATATTTTGACAATCTAGATGAATTAGTTTTTTAAACTTAAAGTCTTATAAAGGTTAACGGTACTGGTGATTTGTCTAAAAAACTGATATGATCCTCAAACACGAACTCACAAAAATGTCTGTAAATATGTTTGTACATAGTGATTTACACTTCATTTTCATAAGATCCCAAAAAGATTTTGGTGTGTTTTAGCATAAAGTTTGGAAAAATTAAAAAGATTTTATTTCTATTTTAGTTTTCACTACCATTGATGGAATGCGGATCTTCAAAGTCCAAAAAAAGTGTGTGCTGATGAAAATGTTGACACAACGGGCTAGGAGCTAATGAAAAATGATGGAAAGTTTTGAATTTTTAAAAAAGTTCATTAATTTGAATCTTTACACTGCTGAAAACTTCTAATCGTTCACAAAAGGTCAAACCAAGGTCATTAAGTTGGACTTGGAAGACAAATCAGTTATCATGGTCATTAACTTGGACTTAGTCAACTGAGTGGATTAACAAAACTGAGAAATTGAAAAATCTTAAAAATGAGACACCTAATTCGTACGAAGTACAATATTAGGTAGTAGCTCGTATGAACTACTCTTGAAGGTGTATATAAAGCTGAATTTGTACGAATTAGATCATTCTTGTCATTGTTGAACTCAGAGAGAGACTTGTACCAATTTTTGCAATCCAAGTAACGAAACTTTGCCAAATTTTCAATTGTTAGGGTGATTTACAAACTCTAGACAATGGTGAAGGTATAAATCTTGGATTTGAACCATGGTTTGTGTCAAAATAAACATATCGGACCTTTAACTTTAGATATAGGAGAATTTAATAGACAAAAACTAAAATTAAACTTAGATCTAGTTTAATCGGCATGTATACTACATAAATGAACAATCAATTTGATGGTTCGGACTTTTTTGATCATAGCAGGATATGTGAGGAAGATGGGTAGTTCGTACGAACTGCTACTTCGTACGAAGTACAACTTATCATTGGTCAACCTATTAATTGGTAAGAACTATGATAATGTTTATAGATTTGATTGAATTCGTACGAAGTAAGTGTGTTGTGGTTATGTTTTTGTAGAATCAATTCGTACAACCTCGAACTATCAGATATCTTGGTTTGAGTAACATAATTCGTACGAATTACAAGGTTGTATTGTCAAAATTTTGAAAAACATCCTAAGTGTTTGTTATCTATGACGCGCAGGAAAAGAAGTCAAAATTTTCGAAGTTCCATAACACGTGGGTGTTCTTGATGTAGAAAAGTTTCCTCAATTAGCACCATTTTCAAAGGTGTTAGACTTCATGGGGCACATAAAGATCACAAAAGCGCTTACACATCATCATACTGCATATAGATCTCATGTTGAATGTTTTGGAGTTCCATTAGATACGGAGAATCTGAAATAGCATTATATTCTTTTGTGAAAATCGACAATGAAGATAAGGAAGTATAGATTACAGAGGATGATATTCGACGAGTGTTAGACTTCAAAGATAAATCAGATGATCTACAGGTTTACCAGAGCGAATGGTTAAGGGTTGTTTTTATCGAATGGGATACAGAGGGTATGCGAATGCTCCAACTTGGAAAAGAGGAAGTCTTGGACAACCATACAAATTCTTTATGCATTTTTTAGTACATGCTTTGAGCCATGACAAAGGAGGATTTGATGATATGTTGGATTATCAGATGATTATGGCTACAACGTTGGTTTTAAATCTTCCATTGAACTTCTCAAATTGTATTTAAACACATGGTGAAGAACACAGGAGCAGAGAAGTTTTTGTAGTATCCGAGATTTGTGCAAATGTTACTTGATGATAAATTTGACAACCTTGAGAAGAAAGACAGTGATGTTCTTTATTTGCATCATATGGATGACGAAACGCTTACAAAGTTGAACAAATATTTGAGGCAAGCAACAGAACCTGTTCCGAATCCTGTATTTCGTTTTATTTTGAATAAAAACTATGTTGGACCAGCTGAAGGCAAATGGAGGAACAATGGTAGTGGTGATGATGCAGATGAAGTTGAAAGTCTGAAAGATTTTGTCGAGAAGATAAGTCACTGGTACAAGAAGAATGAACCTGAAAAAGGAAAGAAGCATAAACAATCTACAAAGAAAGTTGAAACATTATTGGTAGATGAACCAGAGGATGAGCCTGAGGCTAGTGCTGTTGTTAATGTTGAAACAACAAATGTTGAAGTTCAGGATATGGAAACAGAGGATATAGAGGCAGAAGATCATGGTGTTATTTCTGCTACATCAGATAAAGAAGATTCTGAGGATTCTATTAATGTTCGAGAAAAACAGATAAGGGAGGAGATAGAGCAAGAGAAATTAAAGAAACATGGTGATGATTTGTATGAGCCTTCTGAACAAGAATCTGAAGAAGAAAGGCCCAAAAAGAAAACAAGACGTGTTAAAAAGATAGCTGGAGATGCTAAAAAGTCTACAGGATCGCATGTTGTTGTGGCAAGGCGTAAGTACTTGAAGAAATCAAAACATGTGACAGAAACAACTTCTATTGCACCATCAACTTCACCAAGTCATATAACATCATCAATATCTCCCACTGATATTCAAACACCACAAACTACTGCAAAACCTATTCCTCCACAACAACAATCAACTCCAACACAAGTAACAACAAGATCAGTTCAAAAACAGAAAACACCTCAAAGTCAAACTTCTGATCGTGAACGTGAACGTGATTCCATGATGCTTTTGGAGATATTCCTCTTCCTCCACAGAATTTTACTCAAAGTATGAGCGCAGATGAATTTGCAGATATGTTAAATGAATCCAAGCTTGTTGAGCTAGAGAACAGGATCAAAGAGTTGGAAAAACAGATGAAAGCAAATGATGCAGAGAAAGAAGTGCTAGAAGGAAGAATGAAGTTCATGCAAAATGATCATGAATAAATGAAAGCTGTGATCGAAAGTTTGAGCACTGATAATGAAAGAATGATAAAAGTTGTAAATGATTTAGAGAATGAACGAGCAGTGAGCAACAAGAGGTTTGATATTCTTCAGAAAGTCTTAGCAAATAACCTCGGAATAGATTTTGCCGCAGAGTCCGACCAATTGGAAGTACAAGAAGCGAAACAAAGAGTTGCTGAATGTGAATGACAAGCTACTGCTGAATCAGAATCTCTGGGAAGGGCTAAAAATGTTGATGAAGGAATTTCTAAACCTACTTATGAAGAGGTTACTGAAAGAGGTATAGTAGCAGTGGGTCAATTTGTTGATATTATTGATAATCCTATTCTTTAGAGGATTGCTGAAATCAGACGTCAAAGGGCTAAAAGTGTTACAGTTGAAGAAAAATGGACGAAGATGAAGACGAAAAACGATGATGATCCTAAGAAAGATGATGATAAAAAGGATGATTCTGAAAAGAAATATGATAATGATGATAATGATGATCAGGGCGGTATTGGTATTATTGTTGAATCTGCAAAAATTCATAATGAGTTTGATTATGATTCGATTCTGAATGATGAAGTGAATGCTGAAGATGTTCAAACTCAGGGGGAGAAATCACGGCCAAAAACAACTGAAGAATCATTAGAATCTTCACAGCTAATACAGTAACAGTTCTTCATGATTGCTACAAGCCTATGATGCTTATGTTAGGGCATAATGTTGAAGAAGGTGAATATGTTCATAATTACTCAAAAGAAGAACTTGCTAAGCTGTTAGAGATTGATGAAGGTTCGATTGGTTTTTATTTAGAAGAAGAGTTGGTGAATATAAGCACTTTTGAGTCAAACAACTATGTTTACAAGCATGTGCCTGAAGCAGATGATTATGATCGTGTGATTATTGAGGATGCTTCGGATGATGAAGTTGAAAAGTACTCTGGAGCAGACACTGATAGTTTTCCAACCTTTGAAGAAATCATGAGTCAAGTTGACCAAGAGTTACTAAAACGGATGATTGATGAAGTTATAAGAGACGAGAGTATTCCAAAACGAATGTCAAAAGAAGAGATAGCTGAAGCAAAGAAATCTGGTTTAAAGAGATGCCGAAAGAAAGAAAGTTTAAACGTCCGTTGGCATTCTTTACTAGAGATAATGATAAGTCACTTGGGGATATCCTAAGTTGGGGGTGGCTCATAGAACCTAATGTCTATGCTATAAAAAGGGAGTTGGTGTTCAATACTTCCGATATCTGAATGATTGAAGAGTTTACCGTTCTGGGTTATAGAAGAGCTGGTACAGACAAGAAATATCAACTTTTATATGAAATTTAATGATCAACGTCTGTGGAAAGTTATCAAGTTTGAAGCGATGCATGGTTTCAATTACTAGAAACCATTTATCCGTAAACGAAGAGAAAAGATTAACAAAGTTACGAAAGAGAAGGATGTTACATTAGTGATGAAAAGACCAAAAGCAATGAAGAATATGCCGTTGGTATACATTGAACAAGATTTTCATACTTGTTTTCAATGGTGGCATGTGGATCCCGAGACATGTGAAGCTGTAATTGTTCTACGAGCTGAAGAAAACTGGGATGTCACCAAAGAATTAACTCCGGAACTAATTGAACGAAGGAGAATTTGGGGTTTATGGTAAACAAGATTTTGTTAGATCGCTTCATTGTAAACATAGGAACCTAAATTGGTATCTAACGTTCGTATAAGTGGAATTTATATGACGTGTTAATCGGATATGAAAGATTTAATGTTTAATCGTTGTTTTATTGATCATAATAGTTCAATACATGTCAAATCCTGATCGAGCAGAGCTTCGACGTCAGAGTGACAAAGTTACAGAAGTTACAAATGAAGAAATCAAGTCACCTATTTATAGTATCACATGTTCGCTTGGGGGATAAAAAGTTCGGGCGAACTTGTCTTGAACAAGTTCGGCCGAACTTGTTCTAACATTCAACTCTGGGCGAACTTGTGTACCATTTACATAAGATGCCCTTCATTTCTAGCATAATCTAGCCAAAACTAAACAGACTCGATCCAAAACTAAGACATAGACATTATGTACTAACAGACTCCCCCTTGGATATCGTCTTCGTCTTGATCAGTCTTCAAAGCTCTAATTTTGCCTGACTCGTCAAAGAAGTTCTTGATTAGCTTTTCTAGGAATGTCCACGATTAGCACGGGAACCTAAATTTGTTATCTATTGTCCAGTTAGGCGGAAACTAATGACAAGTTAATCAAATAACAAGAATTACTCATTTAAATGTTGTTTTCATTGATCTAAAGTTCAATACATCGAGAACCGGGTCCGACAAAGCTTCGCCGTCTCTGTGCCCAAATCTCTCCAAGTTACAAATAAAATCACAAGGCACCTATTTATAGTTGCACAAGTTTGCTGGTGAGGGAACATGTTCGGGCGAACTTGACTTAGTCAAGTTCGGCCGACCTTGACTTCTCACACACCATGACCAGTGAACTTGACTTCAAATGCACTAAATACGCCTTGTTTCTAACAGATTAAGCCCTATACACTCAGACTCGATATATAATGACGTAGGCAACAGACATATGCACCAACAGACTCCCCCTTGGATGTTGCCGCAGTCATCCTTGACACTAAAAATCTTTTGAGTCTTCCGTTCTTTATTTCTTGAATAATCTTTAACGCATTGATCTTTATCTTCTTTCTTTTTCTTAAGCTTTGTCTTGATAAAACTTTAAATCATCATGCTCTCACTTGCTTTAAGCTTTGGTCTTCATACTCCCCTTTGTTTTGAACTTTGCTCCCCCTAGCTTTAAGCTTTCATGTGTCTTCAGATTTTGCTTTATCAACTCCCCCTCAATCTATACTTCCTGTCTAAATACTTTCTGACATTCAAATAAACATTTCAGATTCAAAATTCTGTTATAAAACTTCAAAGTTTGAATCTTCTTTTTAATCTTTTTCAAATCTTAGTTATTCAAGTTCAATTTAATGACCTTGAATACTTTTAACATTTAAGAATTTGTCCTTTTAAAAAAATTCAATTATGAAATCCACTTGGTTGATCAAATCCAAATTAATGACTTTGATTAACCATGTCAACTAAGTCCAAGTTAATGGCCTCAATTTGATCCGTAATGAACAAACTGATGTTTTCTTCAAATTTTAAAGTTTCAATTTAATGAACTTTCTATGAACATTTTTCAGCACCTTACCAGACTTCAATGATCTGTTCTCCAACATTGGCTCATTGAAAACTAATGTAGAAACAAAATCTTTTTGAATTTTGGAAAGTTTATGCTAAAACACACTGAATATCTTTTTAATTTATATCTGAAAAGCAACTAAGAAAGTAAACTATGTACAAACATATTTACAGACATATTTTTGTGAATTCGTGTCTAAGAATCATATCAGTTGTTTGAGACATATCACCAGTACCGTTGACCTTTTTGATGACTTTAAGTTTTAAACTCGTTTACCTATATTGTCGATATGTTTGTCCACTTAAACTTTATCACGTTTCTCAATTTTTCCAAGATATGTTAAGGTAAGAATTATGAAGACTTGACTTAATTGTGTTTCCCAATTCTTGAATATATTCCCGAATCCAGATTCCCTAGATTTCATCTTAAAGGTGAATATAGCATAATTGATATCTGTATCTGGGTTGTGCGAGGTCTTGAGAGCTCAGGTTAGTACTACCGTACAGACAAAGAGATGAAGGCTCGACTCTAAGGTGTGTTCCATTTAAGGAATATTTTAAGCACTGCAAATGATTAGATCTTTCGATACTTTTCAACTTTTGCATGCAGTTTAGGGGTTTATAGCAAAAGCATTATAGAAGTTCTAGGCTATTGCTTCCCCAAAATCAGAAGAACTTGTATAATACCCCAGATATCAACTATCTGTAAAGACCTCGTATCTCAGAATTAGGCAATCCTTCAATCGAAATTTCGGTATACTAAGTCCATATATCAAAGATATGTTAATCCACAAGATTAAGTAGTTGTAAAATTTAGTTTATATCCTGGAAACAATCTATTGAACGTGTAAAGCCTATCGACACATCCACAGTAAGACTTGTTTATCACTTTTAAACTTTACAATTCTTTAGCATACTGTGATAGTCCACTAATGTACTATTGTTTCCTTTTTGACAACAAAATTTTTTTTGTCTTTTTCGATATTTTTGTACTCTTTGATTTTTTCAATGTTTTTGAATTTTCAACTTTTTCATATGATTTTTATTTTTCTAAAAATTTCTTACTCCCGCTAAAATCAAAAACATATTTTTGGATTTTAGGTTTTAAAGAAATATTATTTCAAAAAAATATAACAAACCAATGAGGATCCCAAGAACTAGTCGTCCGATCCTTTTTTTCATTTTCTGCATCATCACATGTCAGCAGAACAAACCATTAATCTTTGATAACATCAACTTGTAGAAACCACTTTTAAGAATCACTTGTAGAAAATCAGTTTTTAAATGAATTTTCAATATAACAATCAATGTTCTGTTCACGGTGTGGACTTTCTCAAAAAATTTCAAAATTTTCTTTTTTGACCACTTGTGATTTCAAAAACGTCAAAGATTATGACTTTTTAGATAAGTTAAAAACTCATGGAGCTCCGCTATCCTGTACCAACTTTGATAGAGTGGATCTTGGGACTCCTGCACATGAAACAACTATTTGAAAAATGAAACTCAAACCTTTTTGGTTTTAGGTTTGTACTGATAAGCATCATAACCATATTCTAACTCTTCATCATATTCAAAATCATCATCGAACATTTCGTCCAATTTTGATTCTGAAAACGTTTTTACCATTTCTTTCTTTGTCTGTTTGATTACTGATTCGGTTGATTTGACATTTTCAGTTTTGTCAGCAACAGACTTTGGTTTTTCTGATGATTAAAGCCTTTTCGTAGCAACCCATGATTGTAGTTTGCTTCTTGCTTTCTTGATAGTGAACCAAGAATCTTTGATTTCATCAAACCTTGAAGTTTCACCTTTTTCAAATGTTAAGTTTTCAAACTCTGAAATAGTTTTAGGTTTCACTTCTTGTTTAGATTCATGGTTTCTATTTGACTCTGTGACATTTTTCACAATCTCTGGTTGTTTTTGCTTTTCATCTTTTGATTAGGTTTTCCTTCGTGGAAACACAGGCTTTAAATTCAGACATTGCGAGCAATATGACCAACAACATTGCATTTAAAGCAAGTCCGATTATTAGAAATATTTCCACTAGTGGATTCTACTCCACTTGTGGACTTGGTTTTAGCCTGATCCGGAAGTTCTTTTTCTTTCTTGAATTCGTCATTTGATTTCTTACCAATCATACCTTCTTCCTGAACCGTATTTGTCCCATATACAAACTTCATGTGTTTAACTTTGTATTCATGGCATGGCGACTTCTGACTCCTTCTCGGTTCATCTTCATTTTCTTCCAAAGCCCATCCTGCGCTCCTGTTCTCAGGAAAATCACCACCAAACGTTCGATAATTGTTAGCATTCCTTTTGGGTTTTGAGTAAAATCTTTTCTCATTTTTCTCAAGATTATCTGATGAAACTTCTACAAGTTTGAAAAATTTATCAAGTTGATCCTCTTTCACGTTCCGAATCGGAAAACAATCATCGAAGTATAAACAGATTCCTTAATCTTGTACATGACAACATTAGGATCATCACTTAGACCATGTTCTAATGATGCATCGTCATCTTCAGATTATGATTCTGATTTTTTCGAACTTGATTTGGCGCTTTCAGAGCTGCCGTCATCAGAATCATTTCCCAACACATTCTTTACCACATTTTTTACCACCGCTTCATTGTCATCATTTGATTTCGTAAAATCTACGTCAATGTTCTCAGGCAATTTATTTTTCTTATCAGACAAAATAAGTAGATTAAATGCCTTTTTAACTTCATCATCTTTCTTGCATGAATAACTTGCAAGAAATGGTGGAGGAACACATCCGTACTCTTTACGCATTGATTTCTCACCATTTTCCTCAGATTTAATCGTAGGTAAAATGTGATCAATGTCATACGCGTTTGTGGTGTAACTCTTTAGAAGTTGTCTTACCCGTTCCATTTCAATTTTCATGCTGTGAAACTCACCCTTTGTTTCAGCAATTGTATTATTGTACATGTTAATTTCCTTTTGATTCTCAATTACTGTGGCATTTAACACTTTTACATTAGCGTTAAGTTCACTATTAGCATGTTCAACATATTTATATTTGCTTGATATTTTGTCATAAGCTTCTTTTATGGTTCTGTAATCATAACGAAAATTTTCGTCATGTACAGTCAATTCTCTTATGACTTTGACTTTATCAAGACATGGTTCACAAGGACTTGCGCACTTTGTGCAAGGTTTTTCAACCTCCACAACTTTCACAACTTCCTTTTCAGACACACTTACCTTAGCCTTTACCTTTCTGCGTCTGCTTTCAAGGCTTCTTGTTTCTGCATATCAAGATAAGCTAACTCTTCTTCCTCAGCTCTCTGTCTATATCCTTCCAGAATGGCATTTTCCAAAACAGCATCGACATACGATGTATCAAATTCATTCACTACCTCTGTCATCAGAGCAACACCAGTTTTCTTTCCAATGTATCAGTTCCAGTCAAACCCATCTTCTTCAAAAGTAACAACAAGAGCTTGTTCGGTTATCTTAGCAGATTTATCTTCTACTTCGACTTGTGTTCTTTTCGGATATGGCTTGTATTGAAGTGCTTTCTTGTAGTACTCATTATTGGTTTCCACTTGCTTCTTGATTATTGCATTTACGTTTGAAGTGTTCTTTTTGTCGACACCTGAAGCATGTGACTTTAGTCTTGTCAAAACCAAGATTGTTGCTTGAGTTACCAATATCCCTTCCAGTGAGCACCACAAATTTAGAGTCTCTTCTGATGATAGATGCAAGGCTCCACTTGATATCCATCAGTTCCAACTCTTCTTCATCCACCTGATCATAATCTTCGGCGGTCATCTCTAGATTACCGATCATTCCAGCAACGAGACTTTCATGTGATTCGAGGACAGTAGCAAGAAGTGCTATGTGCTGTTTGGCCACCTTTTCAGGAAACACATTCTTCAAATCAACTGCTACGTTGCACTGGAAAACATTTGAATCAGAATTGGCTTGGGTTGTCTGATTTTGAAATGATGAGCTTGAACTAGCACTTGTGTAACTAGCATATGAAGAACCTTGATTTGGAGAAGAATTTATATTTGCACTAAATGTTGTTTGGATTTTCGGGCTTTGAATCGGAGTATCAGGAATACCTCCTGTGTAATAAACACTGAAATCTTGAACAACATTAGCATTCTTTGATTTGGCAATCTTCATTAATTCCATTTCATGTCCTTCCAATTTGTCTATGAAGGATGACAACTTGAAATGTCTCCAAGATGGACTATTCTTCGAATCGTTAGATATGTTGTCCATTCTCCTTCTGGAAGTGCATCAGCCAACTTCTCAATTTGCCCTTCATTAGATCTTTTGATATCATGTCTCCGCATTTGAACCATGAGGTGACAGTATCTATCGATCATATGCTTCATTGTTTCACCTTTAATCATCGTGAAGATCTCAAATTCTTTCTTGATTAAAGCCTTTTTGCTTTTGATCATTTCATCACTTCCTTTGAATTTTTCACAAAGAGAATTCCATAATTCCTGTGAAGTATCATATTCTGGCAAAAGTATAAAGATATCTTCCTTCACTGATTGTTGTATCAAGCTGATCATTTTCTTCTCCCTTCACTGATTGTTGTATCAAGCTGATCATTTTCTTCTCCTCAACATAGTTATCTTTGTGGGCATTTGAAAATTTATTCAGTGGAAGATCTTGATCATGCTCATCCTTTGGCCATTTGTAACCATCCTCAACTGCAACCCAGCTGTTGAATTAATTCGCTTGTATCCAATTCACAAACTTTTCTTTCCATCCTTCAAACTCATCCATACTCATTAGCTTTGGCAGTTTCGACGTAGTACCCATTTCGTTGTCGATATTCATCTGATTTGTCGTAAGAACATTAGCATCTGATGAAGAAGCCATTTGAGAAACGAACACGTTGTGAAAATCTTCCATTTTGATAACCTGAAAACTTATCTAAAAATACAATAAAAAAACACTAGAAAACTGATTAGTAATAGACAATTTTAGCAAAAACTGACGTTACGTTAAAAACGTTTAAATTTTTTTCGAAAACAATTTTTACCCGATTATATCTTTAAAATCGTCTCATCGATATGATTCTAACGATATATAATGTTCTAACGTTTTTTCGGGATTTTCATGCCTTAGACAAGTTCGGGCGAACTTGTCACAGACTTATCAAGTTCTGTCGAACTTGATGAGGAATTTGATAAAAATCACACTTTTGAGCGGACTTGTGAAAAAATTTCAAGAAACAGGTAAGTTCGGTCGAACTTAGGTGAAATTTCAAGAATATTTTCAAGTTCGGGCAAACTTGTGAGAGAGAATCAAGAATTTACTCAAGTTCGGTCGAACTTGTGTAAAAATGTTGAAATATCTCTCAAGTTCGAGCGCAGTTCTGTAAAAATCTTGAGAATTCTATCAAGTTCGGTCGAAACATGTTTCCAAAACATGGTTTTTCCAACTTTTTGATATCAATTTGATTGAATTTGATGTCCAAACTCTCAGGGGTTTGTTATTAGTGTGTTTTACATGACATATTCAAAAATCACCCATTTTTGACCATGAAATCATCAAGTATGTGATAATGTTAAGAAAAATGACAGAATGGAGATGAAATATAGAGATTCTTGTCTTGATTCCAGCAGATTTAGGTATCCAGGCTCTGATACCACTTGTAGGAACGTCCACGATTAGCACAGGAACCTAAATTTGTTATCTATTGTCCAATTACGCGGAAACTAATGACAAGTTAATCAAATAACAAGAATTACACATTTAATGTTATTTTCATTGATCTAAAGTTAAATACATTCGAGAACCGGATCCGCCAGAGCTTCGCCGTCTCTGTGCCAAAACCTCTCCAAGTTACAAATGAAATCCCAAGGCACCTATTTATAGTTGCACAAGTTTGCTGGTGAGGGAACATGTTCGGGCGAACTTGACTTAGACAAGTTCGGCCGAACTTCACTTCTCACACACCATGACTAGCGAACTTGACTCCAAACTCACTTAAATACGCCTCGTTTCTAACATATTAAGCCCTATTCACTCAAACTCGATACATAATGACGTAGGCAACAGACATATGCACCAACAGCTTTTTACGATGTTCTTGCTCTGGAATTGGCGTTTGATATGTAGGTGGCACTGTTGTCATGAATTGGAAACTTCTGAGTCTCGCCTCCCTACCCATCTCATGTATACGTTCAATTCGTGCTTCTTCCTTAAAAAACTCTTTGCGTTCAAGTTCCCTCCAGCTGGATTCCCACATTCTTCCAGAATTAACCTTGTATGCATAGCAGACATTCACAACCCTCTGATATTGCATCGCTTGTTCTTTCTCGCGCTCTTCGTAACAAGTCTTGCTGTAGAATAAACACTTGATATCTTCCTTTGAGCAATTAACTAGCCACATCGGGTCTAGTATTCGAATAGTTCTCCACAACCCTCTTAAACATTCTGTCCCATACATTTCAACCCTTTCTTGAGTGATATCCAAATGATCTTCAAACCTTAAAACAATCACTGCTTCACAAGAATTAGGATCAACCTGCCAACACTTAAACAGAGGATAAAAATTTTGTTCGAGAGGCATTAGGGGCATGTTCTTCATTGCTCTAGGACGCTTCATTATCAGTGTTATGTCCTTTATACCAGTCTTCTAATCTGTTTTGATTCGACGTTTCGGAATGAATGGCTTCCAATACCTGAACCATTTTGTTGCTTCGAACTTGATCATTTTCCACAAGAACTGATCAATAAACTTCATGTGATATGTGATGTTTCTAGTCTTCACCAGCTCCTCAACATCCCAATACGGTAATGTTTTGAAATCGGCCAGGTATTTGAAGTATTGAACTCCAAACTCACGTTTAATGGCATAAACGTTCAACTCGTTAAACCATCCCCAGCTCAATATATCTCCCAACGACACATCTTTATCTCTGGTAAAGAATGCTATGGACGTCGAAACTTTCGTTCTTTTGGCATCTCTTTAAACCAGGATTTCTTCGCTTTCGCAATCTCTTCTTTCGTCATTGGTTTAAGGATTTTACCTTCTCGTACAAACTCTTCAATCTTTTCTTTCAACATGTCTTCATTTAGCTGCTCATACATTTCCTCAATAGTTGGAAAACTATCAGTGTTCGGACCAACGTACTTCTCAGCTTCATCTTTATCATCATCCGAAGATAAATCCTGTACAATAACCTTGTTGTAATCATCAGCTTCATATCTACGTTTGTAACGATACTCATTCGGCTCAAACCCATTCACATTCATAACTTGTTCTTAAAATCCAAAATCAAATGATTCAGCATCAACATCAATCAACTTCGCTAAATCTTCTCTTGTGTAGTTATGCACATATTCTCCTTCTTCAATGTTGTGTTCGAGCATCAGAATTAATGGCTTTGTAGGAACCGCAACAATAGGCATAGTAGAAGTAATAGCATCTGTCATATCAACATCCTTTTTCTTTTCTGCATCCCCTGTTTGCTCCCCCTGAGTTTGATCATCCATTCTATTCGATTCATCATTCAGCGACGAAGTAAAATCAAACTCTTCAGTCACTTTCGCATCTATTATTTTCAGACCAACTCCTCCTTGATCATCATCATCATTACCATCATTGTAGTCAGAGTCGTCTTTAGTATCGTCTGCTTGTTCATCATCGTCATCTTTATCTTCAGCTTCTTCATTGTCTTTCTTTTCTATTTCTGTTCCTGGAACAATCACAGACTCGAAAGCTTTTGTAGACTCTACCTCTGGTTCAGTAACCTCGGGCATGCTTTCAATCACATTCTTTCCCTTGCCCTGTTCAGCCATTTCTTTTTCTGCATTCTCTTAAGCTTCCTATAGATCTATACGTGCATATTCATCATCAAAGTCAATCCCCAAACTAATCGTCAGAACTTTCTGCAGTATGTTGAACCTACGATCATTCATATCCCTTTTAGTCTTTAGCTCTGCAATCTCATTTTGTAATCTTTCGTTCGCATCTTGCAAGCTTTCAATTAGGGCTTTTAAATACCCTCGATCGCCTTCTAAGAATTTGACTTTGTCAGACGAAATTTCTGTTTCAACCTCGCTTTGTTTCACCAATCTTTCTAACTCAGCTTTTTCTGTCTCGTTCTTGGCGACTTTATCTTCCAGAGCTTTAACATGCTTTTCTAGCTCATCGACATCTGATTCTGGAAAGAAATCATTTAAATCCTGAATATCCACCGGCTCATTTGGAATATCTCCAAATAACTTCGATTTAGGAGTCGTCTTTGGTGTCGATTTAGGAGTACTCTTTGGTGTAGACACTTTAGGAGTTGAGCTTTCATGTTGAGAAGCAGTTGGAGAATCTTGTGATTGAATAACTGGAAGTTCGAGCAATTCAGACTCAGGAGGTTCTTGTGTGACTCCTATCTGTACTAAAGTTTCAGCCGCTGGAGGTTCTTGTGTACTCCTGTATATTTCGCACCAGAAGGTTCTTGTGGGACTTTTGTGCTTTTTGGCTTTCCGATGTAATGTATGCTCTTTGCCTTTTGGACTTTCTTTCCTTTTGTCTTTGGAGACCCTGTAGTCTTCGTAGATACATTAATTGCTGAAGACTTTACTCGTTTTGTTTTCTTCTTTGGTCTCTCCTCATCTGAATCTTTTTCTTGTTCAGGCTCGTAATCTGCGTCAGTCTTTTTAACTTTCTCGGCCTCTTTCTCAGTAATAGACCTCTTAGTTTCCTTTTCTAGCGAATCATCACTATTTTCATCATTATCTGATGTTGTAGAGATAACATCATCTTCCTGTGTTATCTTCTCTGCCTTTTGACTTTCAATAACAACCGCTGCACTCAAACCAGCTTCATATTGAATGTTTTCAAGCTCATCTTCTTCTATTAACATCGTAACAACCTTCTTTCGCTTTCATGATGTTTTCTTTTCTCTTGAACCACCACTTTCTTCAAAAACCAATCACTTCTTTTCTCTTTGAAGGTCGATAACCATTCAATCTCAGCGTTTCGTTCTTTTTATCACCACTATCATCTTTCTGCCATTTGTATTCTGGTGGCGCGATATAATTCTTAGAAGCAATAGCACCGAAAAAAAGTTTTGCAATAGGTGCAGATGATTGTTTCTGGAAAGTGATAAGCTTCTTCACTATAGTATCATCCAGATGACTCAGATACACAATGTCGTTCGGATCTTTAGCTATCTTCTTGAATTTATCATCGATCAACATTTGTATAAACCTCGGATGTATCACCAATCTATTCGATCCCATATTATTCTTCATATGCGTGAAACACAACTTTGAAAGTTTAATTTCTTGTTCAGAATAAGCGTTGTAGCCATGCAGGCCATGTAGTCTTGCACATCGTCCAAACCTGCCTTACGATGACCGAAGGCGTGAATAATAGCATGCATCAAAAACTTTTAAGGATTAGGGACTGATCCTTTCTTAAGAGTTGACTCATTCACATGTCCCTTGTACCCCATTCGACAAAAACATCCTCTACCCATCCTCTCATCAAGCATCATTGGATCATCTTTGTTGCCGTTGAAGTTCAAAACTTTTCGGATATCAGCCTCTGTTACAGTTTTCTCCTTATCTTCTTTACCAACGCGAACCACAGACTTGATCGCTGTATCGTCATCATTCATCGCTGCTAAACTCTAGAATCTATAAACATGCGACCTATAGACCACTGTCTTTTATGTGATCGCCTTTTGTATCGGAATCCGTCCCATGATTGTGAGAATATCATCAAATGCTCCAAGCGATGGATAGATAGCTTTGTCTAGCGTGATGCACGTGTTATGAAACTTATTAAATGACAGCTGAATATTCTGCAAACACGTAAATCGAGACGAAATTAGTCGACATTTTACAATTTTCACAAATTTCTATCAAGTTCGGTGAACTTGATAGGTCAATTTGACAATTTAAAACATTAAGTTCGAGGGGACTTGTTATTCATATAACCACAACAATCATCAAGTCCGGGCGAACTTGCCTTATAAAAATTTAACCGATTCTAAACAAGTTCGGGCGAACTTGTAAATTTCTTACCAATTAATTTCAATCAGACAGTCCGGGCGAACTTGCTATGAAAATCATTTTTACAGATTTGATGGGAAGTTCGGGCGAACTTATGATTATTTCAACATTTCATCACTAGAGGACAAGTTCGGCCGAACTTGGTTAAATGAACCTTTTGACAAGTTCGGGGGAACTTGTCATCGTCCCAACCAAAACCTGCAATCATTGTTACAAGCATTTCTGATTCAATTTTAATACATGTATACGGTCGTTTATGTTTGTAAAACATGTTTTAATGTTCATTATGCATCTTAATCTCTCATAAACACTCAATTCACGGTCCAAATTCAAGTTTCTCGCCAATGCCATGACGAATAGTGTGTAAATCACCACGAAAAAGGTTTAATCGGGCAGCACTTCGATGAATTAATGCTAATTTTAGAAATCGCTCAAATCGCCTGACAAAGTTCGCTCTGATGTGAATAACCCGTGATTAAGTTCGGGCGAACTTGTTTTCTATTTATAGATGACAAGTTCGGGCGAACTTATGAATCCAGTCAGTTAAGATTAGTCAAAAGCCCAGGCATACTTGATAACTGATAACACTTTAAAAATTATGTACAAGTTCGGTCGGACTTGATTACAAGTCCGGGCGAACTTGATCAATTTCAAACTTAAATTTTTCAAAATTTTTAATTTAGACCCTGAACTTTTCAGATTTTACCAGTTTTAACAATCTACTCAGTTGACCAAGTCCAAGCTAATGACCTTGGTTAACCGATTTGTCTGCCGAGTCCAAGTTAATGACCCGGTTCGACCTGTTATGAACAAACTATTGGTTTTTCACAAAATCAAGTTTCAAATTAATGAACTTTTAATCGTTTTGGCTTATTAGATTTTACAGATTAGCTCGCAGCCCGTTGTCAATTAGATTTCCACCAGTTTAGCACCTTACCAGACTTCGAAGATCCGTTCTCCAACATTGGTTTGCTGTAAAAAATGTAGAAAAAAAATCTTTTTGTATTTTTGTAAGTTTATGCTAAACCACACTGAAAATCTTTTTGGTTTTAATCTGTAAAGCAAATAAACTATGTACAGAAACAACTAAACTCTGTACAAACATATTTTTAGACATATTTTTGTGAATTCGTGTCTAAGGATCATATGAGTAAACAATGTACAAACAAGTAAACTATGTACAAACATATTTTTAAACTCGTTTACCCAGATTGTCGATATGTTTGTCCACTTAAACTTCAAAACATTTCTCAATTGTTCCAAGATATATTAAGTATGTAATATGAGTCTTGACTTAACTATGGTTCCCATCTCAGAATATACTCTCGTATCGAGATTCCATCGATTTCATCTTACAAGTGAGTATAGCGTAATTGATATCTGTATCTGGTTAATGTGAAGCCTTGAGAGCTCAGGTTAATACCATCGTATCGACAAAGAGATGAAGGCTCGACTTATGGGTGTGTTCCACTTAAGGAATCTTTTAAGCACTGCAAATGATTAGGTCTTTCGATTCTTTTCAAGTTTGCATGCAGTTTTGGGGTTTTTAGCATAAAGCATTATAAAAGTTCTAGGCTATTGCTTCCGAAAAATCAGAAGAACTTGTATAATACCAAAGATATCAACTATCTATAAAGACCTCGTATCTCAGAATCAGGCAATCTCTCAAACAAAATTTTGGAGTACTAAGTCCATATACCCGAGAGATGTTAATCCACAAGATTAAGAAGTTGTAAAATTTAGTTTATATCTCAGAAACAATTTACTGATTGTGTAAATCCTATCGACACATCCACAGTAAGACTTGTTTATCACTTTTTTAAACTTTACATTTCTTTAGCATACTGTGATAGTCCACTGATGTACTATCATTTCCTTTGTGACACTAAATTCTTTTTGTCTTTTTCAATGTTTTTGTACTTTTTGAAATTTTCATATGTTTTTGTATTTTCTCAAATATTTCTCCCCCTAAAATCAAAAACATATTTTTGTATTTAATTTTTTTAAGAAATAATAATCTAAAAGATATACAAGCCAAAGTGGATCACGTGAACTCGTCGTCTGATCCGTATTCAACCTCTGCCTCCGCACTTGTCAGCAAATTTTTAATACCGTTAAGCCTCATGAGATATTTAAATCTTGTTAAAGGAAATGCTTGGTATAAAAATCAGCTTTTTGTTCATCGGTGTGGATTTTTTCTATTCGCACCAACTTCTTTTCGTAGCAGTCACGAATGAAGTGATAATGAATTTCTATGTGTTTAGTACGAGAGTGATGAACAAGATTTTTGGTTATGTCGATTGCCGCCTTATTATCTACATATAAAGGCGTATCAAGAAATTGCAATCCAAGCTCCCTCATCTGTTGTTGAATCCATAGGATTTGAGAACAACAGCTGGAAGCAGAAATGTATTCTGCCTCACAGGTAGAAAGAGAGACCGTGGTTTGTTTCTTGCATTGCCACGTTACCAAACGAGTTCCGAAGAACTGGCCCCCAGCTGTTGTAGATTTAGAATTCAGCTTGTCCACCCTGAAGTCAGAATCAGCGTATCCCGTTTGATCAAAGTTATCATTCTTACGATACCACAAGCCGGTACATGGA
This sequence comes from Scalesia atractyloides, assembly GCA_947069175.1. NCBI lineage: Eukaryota > Viridiplantae > Streptophyta > Magnoliopsida > Asterales > Asteraceae > Scalesia > Scalesia atractyloides. The sequence goes on along the minus strand of CAMTDV010000024.1, from coordinate 54,400,912 downwards.
CATCCCTTCAAGTAACGAAATATTCTTTTGACTATCTGCATGTGTGACACTCGAGGACTGGACTGATATCTCGCACAAAGGTAGGTAGGATATATGATATCTGGGCGAGATGTCGTCAGATACATAAGAGATCCTATCATCGACCGATAGAGCGTATCATCCACTTTGGTTCCAGTCTCGTCAATGCAAATCCCATGGTTCATTGCCAGCAGAGTCGAAAGTGGCTTCGAGCTATCCATTTCACACTTCTTGAGAATATCGTGAACATACTGTGTTTGATGAATGAATATGCCGTTTGGTAACTAATCCACCTGTAATCCGAGAAAGAATTTCATTCCTCCCATAGAAGACATCTCGAATTTCTTCTTTATGATCTTTTCGAACTCTCTGCAAAGACTATCATCTGTTGAACCAAAGATGATATAATCCACAGAGATTTGTACGATGATTAGATGGCTTCCGACTTCTCTGGTAAACAATGTACTATCCACTGTGCCTCTTGTAAAGCCGTTTCCAACGAGATGTTGAGATAACGTCTCGTACCAAGCTCTCGGGGCTTGATGTAATCCGTATAAGGCTTTGTCTAGAAGATAAACTTTGTTCTTGTTCAGCGGATCGACGAACCCCGGTGGTTGGCGGACGTACACTTGTTCACGTAGCTTACCATAGAGAAATGCGGATTTCACATCTAACTAGTACACCTTAAAACCTTTCCAAGCTGTGAACGCAAGGAAAATGCGGATTGACTCTAATCATGCAACCGGTGCATAAACTTTTGTGTAGTCAATACCTTCTTGCTGGTGGAAACCATTGACAACCAACCGAGCTTTGTTTCTAACTATCACACCTCGATCATCCCTTTTGCACTTGAAGACGCACTTCGTGTCTATAACTTTCGGCTTCGGTGGTAAGTCTACAAGTCTCCAGACTCCAAGTTTCTCAAATTGTAACAATTCCTCTTGCGTTACTATCACCCAGTTCTCCTCACCCAGAGCTTCATTCACAGTCTTTGGCTCTATTTGAGATATGAAACATGAATAATAGCAGTAGTTTTGAGTTGGAGCAACTCTGGTATAGAAACAACTTAGTGCTTTGTTGATTTGGCTTCTAGTTCGCACACCAGTTTATAATTCTCCAATAATATTCGTTGAAGGATGATATGAGTAAGATCGTGGCATATTTTCGCTAGGAACATCAACCGTGCTTTGCTGATTATTCAAGTCAACGATCAATTCAACATTAGGAGCACTAGATGTAGCTTCGTTTTGATTGCTCGAGCCAGCAGATTGATTCAATATGTTGGATATTTTCTCGGATTCTTCATCGGAAGAGGATTCTCCATCATCATCGAAAGTCGAAGCTTCATCAGAGTCAGAATTCTGATTCTGAGAAGTATTGGGCTTTGTAGTTGCATTTCCTGGTTCCAGTGGAAACTTTTGCTGGAGTTGTAGTAGGTGTTGCTTCTACTTTAGAAACTTGTTCAACTGGAACACCACTATTACTCGGACCTGCACCAGAAGACGAAGTACCAAACGTGGGTTGATTAACCACAATTGGTCTTATAATCTGTTCTTGGTTTGCCGACTGTTGTAGATAATAAAGGGCTGCAAGTTCTTCATCACACGGTTCTTCTGGAAAGTCGAATGACTTCCACAAATCTTGATAGTTGAACAACCACATGTCACCTTTTCTCTTAATAGGAGTTGTATACCGAAAGCAATCAACGTGTTGTGTTTCGATCACCCTTCTCAAAGCAGGAACATAAACTCTTCATAGCGGACTAGCATACCCGACAAAGAAACCCTCAAATGATTTAGCACCAAATTTTCCATCTTGATCAATCACTGTACATGGTGCACCAAATGGCTCTAGATATTTCAAATTTGGTTTCCTTCGGTTGAACATCTCGAAACATGTCTTTTTAGTCGGTTTGACAGTTAAGACCCTGTTTAAAATGTAGCAAGCTGCTGCAATCGCCTCACTCCAGAAGCTAACAAGAAGTTTCGAGTCTGCAAGCATGATTCTTGCTGTTTCAATCAAAGTTCTATTCTTCCTCTCAGCAACGCCATATTGTTTTGGAGTGTAAGGTGCACTGAATTCGTGTAGAATTCCTTTGGTGTTGCAAAACTCTTACATCTTGTTATTCTTGAACTCCGTGCCGTTGTCATTGCGAATTTGTCTGACAGGGAGATCCTATAGATTTTCGAGCTTCTTGAAGAGAAACACAAGATTGTCAAACGTTTCATCCTTCGACTCTTGAAAGAAAACCCACGAATATCGAGAATAATCATTTGTGACGACTAAGCAGTATAGATCTCCTGAAATACTTCGGACGTTCACCGGACCGAAAAGATCCATATGAAGACGTTCAAGCGGCAACTTTATAGAATTCAGAATCTTCTTAGGATGTGACTTTTTTATCTGCTTCCCCTTTTTACATTCAAGACAGTGATCCGTCATGTGGAAGCTTCGAAGATTCACACCTTCAACCCAGTCGTTATGAACCAGAAAATTCATTTTTCTAAGATGAATGTGCCCCATTTTTCTATGCCATAGAATAGAATCTTTCTCCATGGCTTTTGTGAGAATGGATTTATCCGATTTCGATGATGTAGTAGTGACACCCATATCTAAAACATAGAGATCGTTCTCGCGAGGGGCGCGCATCAGAATCCAATCATCAGGAATCTTGAATCACGGCTTTAGATAATCCACTCTTTATCATTGAAATGCACCGTGAACTGTTTATCACAAATCTGTGAGATGCTTAGAAGATTGTTTTCTAGCTCAGCAATGTAATTCACACGATCAAATGATGCGACGCCATTGGAAAGTTTTCCTTTGGCGACGATCCTTCCTCCTTTATTACCGGCAAACCCAACATATCCTCCATTTCTTGCCTTTATGTCAAAGAGAAGAGATTTCATCCCTGTCATGTGCCTTGACGCTCCACTATCCAGAATCCACTTTGAAAGAACAGATCTCTGGAGCCCCTGCACATATTAAGATTCAGTTTGGGATAAAAAGCTGCATAATCATCCTCAAAATCACCATCTGAGATGTTACTCTTGTTACCACTTTCAAATTCAACTTTCTTTTTACCTTTTGAAGATGTGACAGTTTTTGTTTTAATCTCAGATTTAGACTCTTTGTTGTTACCAGTCTTAATTTGCTTAGACTTGGTAATTTCAATGTTGATGATTTCTTTTTAGCAATCCAGGATTGTGATTTAACCTGTGCCTTTTTAATTTAAAAACTTGATTCGTTTGTCTACCTTTTTTGAAAGTTGAAATTTCAAATTTAGTTTTAGGTTTAACTTCAAGTTTAGATTCATTTCTTGTCAGAATTGTGACAGGTTTTACAAACTCTGGTTGCTTAGGTTTTTCAACATCTGAACTTTTTTCCTTCGAGGATAGACCGGCTTAGATTTCGGACACTTGCGAGCAATGTGACCAACTTCATTGCATTGAAGCAAGTCCGATCATCATGAGAATGTCCACTAGTGGGTTTTACACCACTTGTGGCTTTGGCCTTATCTCGAAGTTCTTTTGCTTTCTTAAACTCATCGTTTGATTGCTTTCCAATCAAACTTTCTTCCTGAACCGTGCTTGTCCCGTATACGAATGTCATGTTTTTATCTTTGTATTCGCGAAATGGTGACTTTTCTTGCTCGGTTCTTCTTCCGCATCCAAACCCAACCCAGCTCTCCTATGTTCTGGAAAGTCACCACCATTCCTTCGGTAGTTATTTCTTTAGGTTTGGAGTAAAACTTCTTTTCATTGATTTCCAAATCTTCTGTGATACTTCAACGAGTTTAAAAAATTTGTCAAGTTGATCTTCCTTCACATTCGAATCGGAAAGCTATCGTCGAAGTATAGTCTATCAGAATCCTTAAATTTGTACATGACAACGTTAGGATCATCACTTAGGCTATCTTCCGATGATGTATCGTCATCTTCAGATTGTGAATCAGAATTGTTGGAACTCAAATTGGTGCTTTTAAAGCTGACATCATCAGAATCATTCAAAACCTTTTCAACAACATTCTTAACCACCGCTTCGCCATCATCACTCGTGTAAGGGTTATATCAATGTTCTTAGGCACCTTATTTTTCTTTTCAGTTAAAGGTTCAATGTTGGGCGCCTTTTCCATCCCCTTAGCCTTCTTGTGGTAATACTTTTTGCATAGGGGTGGTGGAACATTGCTATAGTCTCCACGTTTCTTACCTTTGGCCTTCTGAACATTTTATTCCGATTGAATCGTCGGAAGAATGTGATCGATGACAAAGGCATTTGTGGTATAGCTCTTTAGAAGCTGTCGAACCCTTTCGGTTTTGATTTTCATGTCTTGAAGCTCTTGTTTTACTTCAGCAATGTTGTTTATGTAAACATTAATAGCTTTTTATTTTTCCATTAAAGTAGCTTTTAACATTCTGATAGTATCATCTTGTTCAATGTTATTATTATTCAACCTGCTGTAATCATCTTTCATTTTGTCATAGGCCTCCTTCATTGTGCGATAATCGTATTTGAAATTATTATTATGCACATTGATTTCGGCTAAGATCTGGGACATTTCAGCACATTGAATACACGGTCAGCACATGTTTTACATGGTTTTTCTACTTCAACAATTTGTACCTTTACTTCTGGACCTACCTTCGTCAGATTTGCCATCATAGCCTTGTTGGCGATCTCTGTAAGGTTTTCTTCATTCGTTTCTTTAGTTACATTGATAACCTCCTCAACCATAGGTGTTTCCTCAACAACATGCTCCAAAGATGCTGTATTGCCAAAACAACCTGCAAAACTAGTAGACATGTTAGGGGAAAGGATACCCTACATATTTGTATGCTGATAAATTTCCTCCTCCTCAGCTTGTTGCATGTACTCTTCTAGTAATGCACTTTCCATGGCTGCATCCTAAGCAGATGTGTCTTCCATGATCTCAGCCATTAGAGCAACACCGGTCTTTTTTGGCAATATATGAGTTCCAGTCAAAACCATCATCTTCATTTGTAGCCACAATTGCCTTTTCAGTGTTGTTGGTTTCTCTTGAATTTCGACTTGAGTCTTCTTTGGGAATGGCTTGTACTGTAGCGACTTCTTGTAGTATTCATTGCCACCTCCAAATGGCTTCTGGATTCTTGCATTCTCTCTTAAAGTGCCCTTTTTGTCGGCATCTGAAGCAAGTGACTTTTGTTTTGTCGAATTCCAGTTTGTTGCTCGAATTTCTGATGTGTCTACCGGTAAGAGGAACAAACTTTGTAACCCTCCAAATGATTGAAGCTAAGGACCATTTGATGTCCATCAGCTCAAGCTCCTCTTCATTTACTTGATCATAGTCTTCGGCGGTCATTTCCTGATTACCAATCTTCCAGGCCACCAAACTTTCATATGATTCTAACACTATAGCAAGAAGTGTCATCTGTTGTTTGGCAACTTGCTCAGAAACAACATTGTGTAGATTAACAGCAATGTTACATTTGTACACATCTGGATCAGAATTTGGTTGACTATTCTGATTCGAACCCGTGCTTGAAAACGAAGAACTCTGTGGACTTTGATCATATTTCGGATATGATTGTGTTTGACACTGCGGCGAATGATTTGAAGAATTCAGATCTACGCTAATAGCGGTTTGGATCTTCGGGCTAGGGATATTTTCTTGAGCTCCTGACTTGTAGTACAGCCCTACATCTTGAGTCACGTTTGCATTCTTTGATTTTGCTATCTTTAACAACAACGTCTCATGACCTTCCAGTTTATCAATGAACCTGGATAGTTTAAAGAACTGTCAGCTTGGACTTTCTTTAAGAACCATGAGATATGTCGTCCAATCACCTTCAGGCAATGCGTCAGCCAGTTTATCAATGTATTCTTCTACTTTCTTCTAAAGCCCGTGTCTCCTCATAATCACTTATAGATGACAAAACCTTTCAGTCATCTGTTTCATCGTTTCGCCTTTTATCATCGTGAATATATCAATATGTGACAATTGTGAAAATTCCTGGTAAACTTTGATTGGTACAAGTTCGTGGTAACCGGACGTGATATGTATATCGTGACAAGACAAAGTCGTGAATGAACTGACGACTCTGGGAATAAGTATTAGTAAACACGCATGACTTGTGTGCTATGCTAAGCGATATTTGTAATGTCTCGGAAGAATCCGAGAGCACGTCACAGTTGACATGACACTATTAAGGACAAACGATGCGAGGTTGGCATCCTTAACCTTGAACAACGTGTTAAACGGAGACTTGATGTTTAACAGCACAGTAAACCTTTAATGTTGATTATTAGGTTATCAGTGGCATCATCTAAGATTTCGAGTTCCAGAAATAACTTAGTTTTGTGTCATAGACTGTGACATAAGGTTTGAAAATAATCAAAGCCCGGTCACGCAAAACGAAGCAGCTCCCGGTTGGGGAAACGCCTTCGTTGCGGGCATAACATAGGGCAACCAAATGTGAATGGAACGATCGATCAAGCTCAAAAACACTTAAACGAACGTCATTGAGACTTTTATGATTAAAACGTAACCATGCTCGGGTTTCGAGACGGTTATGCCCAATTTTTAAAACCAAGTCTTTTGACAGTAAGAACATGAAAAACGGAGCCCGTTGCGCAAATCGAGAACGCGTCCGGTACCCGAAAACGAACCTAAACGCAATGGAAGATAAACACCATCTTTTAACACGAAAAGACGAAGTACGAGGTGGCCCACATAGGACCCCCCATATAATATATTTTTATTTTTATTTTTCCATTTTATTTTTATTCAATCTAAGAAAAAATCCATCTCTCTCCTAAAATCTGCCATGAACACAGGAAATCCAGCTGAATTTCATCTTAACAACTTCCAATCAAAGGTATAAACCTTTGTTCTTATAGTTTTAACCTTGTTTTGTTGATTAAACGCGATTTCTAGCCGAAAAACTCATTTTAATCCAAGATTTTTGAAGGTTTAAACATGTTTATGGGCTGAGTAAGAACATCTTGGTATTCCCTGGTGCTATATGGCAGCCATGGTCACAAATCTTTCGGGTTTGATACCCTAATCAACACCTGTTCGACAAAAATCGCTTAACTATTTGATTAACCGAAAAAAAAAAAATAAAGCTTGATTGATCTACGTTCTAGCATATTTGGGGTGTACTTGATGTGTAGGTACTGAATATAGCTCCTACAGCCTTCTAAACTCTCAAGAAGTGCTTGGAAACGAAGCTTTCGCTAGGTATACCATCTGAACACCGAAAGTAGGATAGGCAGAATCTTGTTTTAGCTATAACTTGGTCCATGAAACTTGGATTAAGTTTAAATTTGGTGTGGTGGTCTAGGGTATTTTCATGAAGGTCCACTTAAAAGTTTAGAATTTTTTTAATTTTTTACCATTTTTGGTGAATTTTTAACTGTTTTACCGAAAGAATTTTGCAAAATTATCAAACCAACTCAACAAATCACCAAATTTTACAGAGACACAAAGGAACATATGGGGAATGTTATGGGAAAATTCGGAATCCATTGGTTGAGTTTTAATTCGGGTTAAAAATCCGCGTTTTTGCGAGTTTTCGGTAGTCGGGAACGCACCGAAACCAAATCGGAAAAATCTCAAAATTTTGTGAGAAGTTCTTGGACCTATAAAAGGTGTTCTAGAATTTTTTTGGAACTTTTGAACCACTGATCGTATTTAATGATAATTATGTGGTTAAAAATGGTTTTATAAATAATTTATTTAAATAAGTAAAATTGCAAAATAAATTCCCAGAAGGTTTTCCCATAATCTACAGATTTTTACTAATTTATATAAAAAATTACATATTTTATTCAAATTATAGATTAAATGGGAATTTATGGAATTAAAAATAAGTTATTTTAAATCAATTTCGGCAGTTTACAGTATAACGAACTTACCGGAACCGGGAACTGACCCAACCTGACAAATACTATAATTGGACACTGGAAGTATTCCGGGAGATTCTCGGGCAAATGGGCACTATGGGTGTGTCCTAACGACAATTCGGGAGAATTTCCCGACAGTGAAAATGGAAACTCAAATTTGGGTAATCTAGACTCCCCAAATACTCAAACTCCCTTGATAAAAAGTTAATCATTCTTAAATAATAACTTGTTTGCATTATTGGTATTCTCGTACCATTATCCCTAACACGTTAAACTAAATGACTTTGGCTGGCACGCGAAACGACGCCCGGAAGCCAAACTGAAAACTAATACTATCCTGACGTCCATCACCATACTAGTGTCCTATAGACTCAATCAGGAGTAAAAACTCCTGACCAGATCCAAGTTATAACCATTACAAACTAGATACTGATTTGAGTCCATACTTGCATGTGGGTTATTAAAGTTGATCCAGTTGCTTGATCACTCTTGCATTGAGATCACTTCTCGCATCATGAGTTTTCACTTCCCCACTTTTGAATTGTTTTATTGTTTTCTGGGGACTTGCATGTTACAAATTGTGTTGATTACACCAACTTGGGAGTAAGCTTCACTCCACTACTTTTAAACTGTGTTACTGTTTTCTGAAGTGATTTGCATGTTACAAAACTATGTTAATTGCACCAACTTGGTACGATGTGACTTACCTAACTCATGAATACCCCCATTACAAGTGATTAATATGAGCCGTGGGCAGTGGATAGTACTATTGGTTCGACAAACCCTGTTGAGGCCGGAGGGTGCGATGCCCGGCCATAAGCAACTACACTCGTCCAAGTTTTGGGTATGTGTTTTGCATAACTACCCGTGGGCGTTGAACTGCACGTGACGCACTTGGTGGACCGGGATTGTCTGGGTGACACAGCCCGTGGGAAATAGTCAGGTTTCACTTGTACGCGGTGAAATTCCATCGGGAAATCTGTGACTATAACTGTGACTGTGACCATCACCGTGACTGTGACCAGTGCAATTAAACTTGTTAAAACATATTGTTCCATAACAACAAAACTAGTGGAACTTACGCAGCGTTTAGCTGACCTTTTTAAAACTAACATGCATTTCAGGTAACTTGAGATTTATGTGATCCATGTATGTTGTTCAAGATGTGTTTGTAGAGGAATCCTGATATAGACGCATGCAGCTTAGAAGACTTATGTGGTTCATGGGAACACCCAGTTGTAACATACATGTAGTATGTAATCAACGTTTTATATATAATAAATTGTAGTGTCTTTATAAACAAGTGCTTGTACCAGAGGTGTCTGCTGCATCCCGTAATTTTTTTCTTCCGCTGCAAGTTGGGGTGTGACACAAACTCTTTCATGATCAGCGCTTTCTTGCTTTTGAACCATTTCTACACTTCCCTGGTACTTTTTCTGTAAAGATGTCCATAATTCCTGTGTAGTCTTAAATTCCGGTAGTAGCACAAGTATATCTTCTTTCACCGACTGTTGGATCAAGCTTATCATTTTCTTCTCGGTGATGTATGCTTACTTTTGTAAGGTTGAAAACTTGCTGATATCGACCTCATTATCACTTTCATCCCGAGGCCATGTGTAGCAAGTCTGAACTGCAACCCAACTGTGGAAATACATAGCTTGCACCCAGTTCGAAAACTTCTCTTTCCGACCCTCATACTCGTCCATATTAATGAGTTTCGGCGGTTTCACGGATGTGCCCATTTCGTTGTCGATGTTCACTTGATTCACTGAGCGTTTGATGTTGTAGCAGACATAAATGCATTGTGCAGATCTTCCATCTTGAAAAATTGACGAATTTTACTGAAAACACACGTTCAAAAACTTCGAAAAAGATCAGTACACTACAAGTTCGGACGAACTTGCAGCTTGAGAAAAATCGGATTTGTTTTTACACAAGTTCGGGCGAACTTGTGTTTGACTTTTGAAAATTTCACCCTGATATAAGTTCGGGCGAACTTATACTAGTTTTCAACAAACTTTAATCAAGTTCGGGCGAACTTGATAGGAATTTGAAGAAAAGAAGTAAGTTCGAGCGGACTTGTATGAAAAACTCTTGAAATATCAGTCAAGTTTGGGAGAACTTGATTAAAATCAATGAATTTTAATCAAGTCCGGGCGAACTTGATCTCAAGTTCGACCAAATAAAGTTTGCAAATCATGGTTTTTTGAACTTTTTGATATCAATTCGTTTGAATTTGATGTCCAAACTCTCAGGGGTTTACCAAAGTGTAGTTTACATGACATATTAAAAAATTAGCAAATTTTATCGTGAATTCATTGTTTTATCTTGAAAAAGTAAAAAAAATTATAGAAAGAGGTAGTATAAGAGTAGATCTTGCTATGATTGCACCAATTCAGGTATCCAGGCTCTGATACCACTTGTTAGATCACTCCATTGTAAGCATATGAACCTAAATTGGTATCTAACGTTCGTATAAGCGGAATTTATATGACGTGTTAATCGAATATGCAAGATTTACAGTTCAATCATTGTTTTATTGATCATAATAGTTCAATACATGTCGAATCTTGATCGAGCAGAGCTTCGCCGTCAGAGTGACAAAGTTGCAGAAGTTACAAATGAAGAAATCAAGTCACCTATTTATAGTATCACAAGTTCGCTTGGGGGATAACAAGTTCGGCGAACTTGTCTTGAACAAGTTCGGCCGAACTTGTTCTTACATTCATCTCCGGGCGAACTTGTCTACCATTTACATAAATACCCTTCATTTCTAACATAATCTAGCCAAAACTAAACAGAGTCGATCCAAGACTAAGACATAGACATTATGTACTAATAGATTTGTTATGATAAACGTGAAGAGACTCAATCGAAGCAATACCAGGGTGTAATCAATGTATGCTATGCACATGGTATTAATTCTAGTCATATGTGAGAGTCTAAATGGCATGAGCTTGAAAGAGAAGAGTTCTTGAAAGAAGAGAAACACTTGGAAGAGATACACGAAAAAAGAAGAGAGGCATGTATGAGAAGATTCAATTCATGAAGTGGACACCTCCTACGGATCAAACACCCATTCCATCACAAGAAAGACACACGAGGCCTTACAAGAATTTCTTCGGGCGAGTATGAAGATTTGGAAGACTGATCAAGACGACGACAACATTCAAGGGGAGTTTGTTGATACATGATGTATATTGTATATGTCTTGGATCGAGTCTAAGTGATTAGGGTTTAATATATAAATGTTAAGATTATGTTTCTTAGGGTTGTAGTTCGTACAAATCAGGATGTATTGTTGTAGTTCGTACGAAGTAGTACTTCGTATGAACTAGAACTTAGATAGTTTTTTGGTGCGAACTCCAACCTCTATATATAGCTTAGCTTGGATTCTCATTGTACCAATTTTGCGAGCTAGACAGCGGAGCTCTGTCAGTTTGGTGACTTGAATGTAAACTTTGAAGAATCAATAAACTGAATATCTTGTGTTAATTGTCACTAATTCACGTAAATTCCGCATACATGGATTAGATACAAATCTAGGCACCTTTTCTAAGGAATTGAAGGTCCTACAGCCTCTTTTACGTTTTTCAAATGTTTTAGGATGATTCATATGTGCCTCTCACTACTTTCGGTTTTCATGACATTATACATGTTTTGATTATCTAGTACATATAATACATGGTTTCAAAGACATTTTACATAGTATATTGACTTAGTATACCTATACATGGTTTGAAAGACATTTTACATGGTATATTGACTTAGTATACCAACACATGGTTTCAAAGATTTTACAAGGTATATTGACTTAGTATACCTACACATGGTTTATTTTACATGGTATATTGACTTGGTATACCTACAAATGGTTTCAAAGACATTTTACATGGTACGTTGACTTAGCATACCTAGTAGACGATTTCGAAGACATTTTGCTTGGTATATTGACTTAGTATGCCAAGTACATGATTTCAAAACATTTTTATGACATGCTGAAATTGTTCAAGACCTATTGGTGCGTTGAATATACAATGATACATTCATTACATTGATCACGCCGACCAGTAGTATGTAATGGTACCATAGGATTGACAATCTCGTTCCAGGATTCCTTGGTTTGTATGGAAGTGACTTTAGGGAATGACAGAATCCGATGAACATTTGATAAACCTTTGTCTTTATAAGGGTTTATCTGTCAGTCAACAAGGCTTGAATGTATTGCCAACAAACCAAATATATGTTTTTATAATAAAAGCGATGGTTTATAAGACATAACTTTTGATTTAAACAAAACCTTTGTTTATTCGAAGACATTGTTTTAAACAAGACATTTTGGTTACACAAAGACATGGGGTTACACAGTACATTGGTTTATACTAGACATTACATTGGGTTAAACAAGACACTTTCATTGGTTGGTTTATGGTGAGTGATTTAGATAACGAGACATGTGTAATATGATAAAAGCATGGTGGATACACCTTTGGTACTTTGTTATGATCGCTACTCCACTTCTTAAGGAACCTAACTTGTATCTAAAGTCATTGTAAGCGGAAATTACATGAATTGTTAATCGAATACACAAGATTACTGTTTAAAGTGTCTTTTTTTTAATCCAAACTCATATTACATCGAGAATCCAAACAGACAGAGTTTCGCCGTCTAGAATGCAAAGTTTTAAATGACAAAGACCCAAGACATATATATATAGACCCACAAGTTCACTCGAAGTGTGGCTTAGCTAGGACAAGTGCGGGCGAACTTGTCCTTCCAAAGTATAACTTCGGCCGAACTTGAGCCTTTACACATAAATACTTAAAAAATCTAACATTTACAAACCCTAATCACACAGACTCGATCCAAGACCTAGAAATAGACATCATGTATCAACAAACTCCCCCTTGGATATTGTCTAGTCTTGATTAGTCTTCACAATCTTCAACCTCTTCCAAAGAAGTTCTTTTATGGCTTTCGTCGTCGCTCTTGCTTAGGAATAGGCGTTTAGTCAGTAGGAGGTGCCCACTTCATGAACTGAAATCTTCTGAGCCTTGCCTCTCTACCCCTTTCATGTATCTTTTCTAAATGCTTTTCCTCTTTCAAAAACTCTTCCCTTTCTAACTCTCTCCATCTTGATTCCCATATATGCCCGGAGTTAATACCATGTGCATAGCATACATTGATCACACCTTGGTATTGTTTGGCTTAGACTTCTTCACATTTATCGAAACAAATCTTGTTGAAGAATAAAGACTTCACATCTTCTCTTGAACAATTGACTAGCCACATCGGGTCTAGTATACGTATAGTTCGCCACAATCCCCAAATCCTTCTTCGTTCGATGCATTCAGGATCTTTTTCTTTAGTGATATCCCAAGTTTCTTCAGATCGTAACGCTATCACTGCTTGCTTGTTTCAGGATCCGTTTGCCACCATAGAAAGTATGGATGAAAGTCTTGTTCAATTGGTTTCAGTGGCATATTCTTCATAGCCCTTGGCCTTTTCATCACTAGCGTAACATCCTTTTCCCCTTTCTTTTTGTCAATCTTGATTCTACGTTTTGGAATAAACGGCTTCCATAATTCAAAACCTATAGAAGCTTCAAACTTGATAACCCTACGTAGCCGTTGTTCGTTGAATTTCATCCGAATACTAATGTTTCTCGTTTACACCAACTCTTCAACATCCCAGAATGGTAACGTCTTTATATCAGTAACATGTTTGAAGTCTTGTACCCCGAATTCTCTCTTGATAGCATAAACGTCAAGTTCTCTAATCCATCCCCAGCTCAGAATATCACCCAGAGATTTGTCTTTATCACGAGTAAAGAATGCCTGTGGTCGTTTGAACATTCTTTCTTGAGGCATCTCTTTAAACCACGACTTCGTTGCTTCAGCAATATGTTCTTTAGTATAACGTTTAGGGATATTGCCTTCTTTCACCACTTCGTCAATCTTTTGTTTTAACAAATCCACATCAATCTGACTCATGATTTCTTTAATCGTTGGAAAACTGTTAGTATTGATACTAGAATACTTTTCAGCTTCATCGTCAAAAGACTCTTCAAAGATAACGCGATCATAATCATCTGCCTCTGGTACCCGCTTGTATACATAATCCTTCAGTTCAAAAGTACTCATGTTCACCAACTCTTCTTCAAAATAAAATTCGAAAGAATCAGCATCAAATTCAAACATCTTGGCCAACTCTTCTTTCGTATAGTCGTGAACGAATTCCCCCTCTTCAATATTCGTATCTAACATAATCATCAAAGGTTTATCATGAACAACAGTAACAGGCATAGCAACTATTGCGTCAGACACATCATCATCTTGAGGCGCTGTTTGCTCTGTATGCTCCCCCTTACTCTGATCATCCTCCATGTTCACTTCATCATTTATCAAGGATTCAAAATCAAAATCAGTATGCACCTTCGCAGGATCAATCTTTAGACCAACGCCACCCTGATCATCATCACCACCATCATCGTGATCTGAATCATCTTTCGTATCATCACCTGCATGGTCGTCGTTGTTATCAACATCTTCATCATCGTCATCTTTCTCTTCTGTTTCTTTTTCTAACTCAGAAGAATTGACTAATTCATCATTCTTTTCTGCTTCCTGAGATTCAACAACAAAAACATATTTAGGAACGATCTCAGATTCTAGAGCTTTTTCGGTTTCAACAATCTTCTCAATAACAGGATCCTATGTTGGTTTAGGGACACCATCAACAATCCCTTTACCCTTTCCCTGATCTGCTAATTCTTTTTCAGCTTTGTCTTTAGCTTCTTGCAGATCAAGTCTTTCATATTCTGCTTTGAAATCAATACCCAATCTATTAGTTAAAACTTTCCGTAGCCTGGCAAACCTTCTATCATTCTGATCTCTTTCAGTTCTTAGTTCAACAATCTCTTTCTCCAATCGTTCATTTGTAGCACTCAGACTATCAACCATCGCTTTTATACAACCTCTGTCATCTTCGAGAAATTTAACTTTATCTTGCAAAATTTCTTTTTTAACCATACTCTGCTTCACTTTATTCTCCAGAGCTTCTTTCTCGACTTCATTCTGTTTAAGTTTATTTCCTTTCTCTAACACATCTATTGGAGTATCTTCAAACCAATTTTCAAGATCTTCAGCTGTGACCTTATGAGTAACATCATCTGGAATATCGCCGAAAGCACTTCTTTTAAGCTCTGACACTTTGTGGAGTAGATTGCTTCGATCTCAGATTAACTTTAGGAGTACCCTTTGTAGCAGATTTTGGTGTTAATTGAGGTGTACTCTGAACTGGTACTTTAGTTGTAATGTTAACCACTGATTCTTCTTGTACAGTAACAAACGATGGTTATTGAGTTGCAGTCGTCGGTGGCTCTTGAGCTGCAATAATAGGAATATCTTGCATATCAGAAACAAGAGGTTCTTGTATAACTCCTTTTCTCTTTTTCTGGCTCAAATATCTTCGACTCTGAGGTTGTTTCTTTCCACGAGTACTAGGAGAACCTGTTGTTTTCTTAGAATCTCCGGCCTTTGCTTTAGAGCGCTTTGTTTTCTTCATTGGCCGATCTTCATCAGAAACGTCATCAGCAGATGTTATATATAGATCTTCACCGCGCTTTTTCAAACGTTCTTCTTCTTCTTCTTTTTCTGCTTCTCTCTGTCTAATATCAGCTAAATCTTCAGAAGATTTATCATCTTTTTCAGAAGTAGCTGAAATAACATCATCATGTTCTCCACCCGCTGTAGCAGTCTCAACTTCCTGACTTTCAATATTAACTGCAGCACTCGGTCCTTCAACATTCTGAGGATTCTCTTGATTAACATCAGGCTCGTCTATTAACATAGTTTCAACTTTCTTTGACGCCCTTTTTCGTTTCGGCTTCTCAACAACAATAACCTTCTTTATATACCGATCACCTCTTTTCTCATTGAACGTCTTTAACAACTCAACCTCATCCTTATCGTCTCTACTACATCCTTCCTCAATTTATCAGAAGGTGGTGAGACATAATCAGCTTTGACGATAGCACCAACCACAGGTTTTGCAACTGGAGCAAAATCTTATCTTTGAAACGTTTTGAGCTTCTTTAGAGTTGTCTCGTCCATGTGGCTCAGATATAGAATATCGTTCGGATCTTTCGCAATGTCTTTGAATTTTTTGTCTATCAGCATCTGGACGAATATTGGATACATTACCAATCTGTCTCTTCCCATATTCTTCGTCATAAACTTGAAGATTACTTTCGAAAAATTAAACTTCTTGTTGACCACCAACGCTGTAACCATGCAAGCCATATAATCTTGAATATCGTCTAAACCAGCTTTTCTGTGGCTGAATGCATGAATAATGGCATGAATAAGAAATTTATACAGAAGAACACCACCTTTCTTCAATGTTGGCTCATTTGCATGCCCTTTATACCCTCGAAAGAAACAACCTTTCACCATCCTTTCTTCGAAGCTAATCGATCATCAGTATTGTCGTTGAAATCAAGAACCCTTCGAATATCAGCTTCAGAAACCTTAATCTCTTTATCTTCGTTTCCAACTCGAACAACGAAGTAATGATATTTGTTTCTTCATTGAAGGTTGCTGATTTCCAGAAAAAGTATACATGCGATCGATAAACAACATGCTTGTCTGAAATAGCCTTTGTAATCGGAATTCTTCCCATAAACTCAAGAATTTCCGAAAAAAGCATGTTGATGCACTATTGTGTTCGTCACTTGTCGAATAGGCTAGATTGAGCGTGTGTTGAATATTGTATAGGTTAGAATCGAACACAAGACCAAAATACCGTGTTTATAGTGTAAATGAGAACAAGTTCGCCCGGACTTGACATGTGAAGGTCAAGTTCGCCCGAACTTGACAAGTGTTGGTCAAGTTCGCCCGAACTTGTCCTGTGAATGACAAGTTCACCCGAACTTGTCCAATACACATTCCGGGAGAACTTGTTCAACTATGTATATGTTTGTGTTCATTTGTAGTTTAAGTTTTTGGCAACCCTACAGGGAGGTGCTGCCGGATTCTCTCCAGGAACTCCGGCAGCTGGACTTATAAAGAACTTGTGTCCAATATCTCCTATGCAAACAGATTCCGCACGTTTACCTTAGGTTTGCCAAATTAGGACCCGAACGATCCGTACAACGGACCCTCAATTGGTATCAGAGCTATAGTTATCACCTACGCTCATGAATTTGGACATTTATGGACATTAGGAGGGGTTTTGGACGTAAAACTTGAAATAAACATACAATCCATGGATGAAAAGTAAAATTGAACGGATAGCATTGTTAGAAACTGATTTTCGACCAGATCTATAGTGGATTCATCTCAAAATTCGAAGAAATAAGGATTCCGGATCGAAAAATGTGAAAAAAGGCTTTGAAGTAGATCTGAATGATTATCTGGCAGATAATGCCAAACTCTTGAACAATCCAGAGAGTTTGACATTAGAAAATAAAAAGTTAAAAGAAAATGAAAAGAATTTTGAAAACAAAAAAAAAATTTAGAAAATGAAAAATTACAAATGTTAATAGATTTTCAAAATGAAATAAAAATTTTTAAAAATGGAAAAATTGTTTTTAAAAAATAAATATGAAAATCAAATAGGAATAAATTCTAATATTGAGAAAATAGCTCAACTTAAAAAAAAGTTGAGACTGTTAAAAATAAAGCTGTTAAGTCAGAAAAATTATTGAAATTTTTTGTGACCTCCTAATTAAAGTTGTCATATATGTCCAAAACCGATTAATAATAATAAAGAGGAAATTCCAGTAAGTGTAATTGAAGATTGTGATGATGATACCGATGATGAAAATGCTAAAAAGGAGAAAAATGAAATATTTTTAAAATTAAAAGAAAATTTTCAACAAACTGTTTTACAATCTACGAAAAAGGTGAATGCTCAACGCAAAAACCTTCTAAGCAGAATGGAGAACGAAAACAAAAAGAAAAACAAAATTCTAAATTTTTCAAAAGAAATATAGAAGCTTATCGGTACAATCATCCAATCATTATAAAAAATCAAACAAATTTGAAAAACAAAACTCACAATAATTTGAGAATAAGTGGTGCAGGTCGAACCGCAGTGCTTCAACGTCAAATCAAAGTTACAGACGAAGCAGGAAAGATGGCTACCACACATCAAATCAATGTTATGATTTGAGTGTATGGTTTGATAGAAAAGATCAATATGAGAACCAAGAAGTGTCATAAATGTGGAGTAACTGGACACATTGCTAGTAAATGTTTAAAAATTAAACCTAATCCTACTCATTGATATCAAAAAATCTGGAATACCAACTCAGATTTTGAAACAATATACAGAAACTACAAACAAGGTAAAACCAGTTATATTAAGTTTTCAAATTTTGAAACTGGTGAATCCTCAAATGGTAATAAACAAAAAGTTTCAACATTGTATTATATGAAAGCATTAATGAAAAATCAAATATGGTTGGTCAAAGAAAAAGAATTTATACAATCAGTGAAAATTGAAAGTTTAGAGGATTTTTTGAATCTTGAGAAAATTCAAAATAAACCTGATTGTGTAAAGAAAATCAAAATTAAGGTTGAAAAAACAACGCCTAAGACTGCAAAGGCTTGGGTGTCACTATTCAACTAATCGTTTGAATTTTTGGTGCAGGAACTTCTGAGATGAATGCAAATTACTTAGAATAAATTTTCCCGTGCCACACATTCAAGATGGGTCGGGTTATCAAGTTCTATATAAAGGCCATTTTTACTGAAATTCCAACAATATTTACTTTAAATTTAAAAAATTTTTGGAGAAAATTTTCGAAAACACGTTCCAATAACGTTTACTTGAAAATTTTACAATTTTTTTGAAGAAAATTTGAAAAATTTCACAGAACCCTCACTGTTGAAAAGACAAAATTCATGGATATAAATTTTATAAACACAAAGGTGTCAAGGTTTTTTTTATCATGAGGGAGAAAGGTTTTAAAAGAAATTTGTGAAGCATTAATGGATGAAGATTTGAAGTGATTCTCATTTATTGGTCAATATTTATCTATAAATCAAAAATTCCAAAAATATATTTTTGAATTTTAGGGGGAGAAAAAATTTTTCAGAAAGTCCAAAAACATATTAAATGCAAAATGTACAAAAACATTGAAAAAGGCAAAAAGAGTTTTGTGGATAAAAGGAAATGATAGTATATCAGTGGACTATCACAGTATGCTAAAGAATTGTAAAGTTTAAAAGTGATAAGCATGTCTTACTGTGGATGTGTCGATAGGCTTTACACATTCAGTAAATTGTTTCCGGGATTTAGACTAAATTTTACAACAGCTTAAACTTGTGGATTAACATATCTCGGATATATGGACTGATTTAGACTAAATTTTACAACAGCTCAAACTTGTGGCTTTACACATTCAGTAAATTGTCTCCGAAATTTCGTTTGAGAGGTTGCCTGATTCTGAGATATGAGGTCTTTATAGATGATTGATATCTGGGGTATTATACAAGTTCTTCTAATTTTGTATAAGCAATGGCCTAGAACTTCTATAATGCTTTTGCTATTAACCCTAAAACTATATCAAAGTTGAAAGAATCGAAAGATCTAATCAATTGCAGTCAAAAGATTCCAAATATGGAACACTACCTTTAAGTCTAAGTCGAGCCTTCAACTCTCTGTCAGTACGATGGTACTAACCTGAGCTCTCAAGGTCTCACACAACCCAGATACAGATATCAGTTACGCTATACTCAACTGTAATATGAAATCTAGAGAATCTTGATGCTGGAGTATATTATGAGATGGGAACCATAGTTAAGTCAAGTTTCTTAATTCTACATAACGTATCTTGGAACAATTGAGAAATGTGTTGAAGATTAAGAGGACAAACATATCGACAATCTAGGTAAATTTGTGTAAAACTTAAAGTCTCAAAAGGTCAATGGTACTAGTGATATGTCTCAAAAATTGATATGATCCTTTAACACAAACTCAACAAAAATATGTTTATACATAGTTAGTGTTTGAGTTTCATTACATAAAAACCTAAAGATTATATTATCTTTTAGTTTTTACCACTGATGATGAAATGCTGATTTTCAAAATCTAAAGCTTCTGATCAAAAGTTTGAAATTTTCAAATTGACCTAAAAGTTTAAAAGTTTATTAATTTGAAACTTACATTTGAAAAAAACATCAATTTAGTGTCAAAATGATTAATCAAGATCATTAAGTTGAACTTGATACATAAATCAGCTATTCAAGGTTATTAATTTAGACTTGATTAACTGAGAGGGTTTAAAAAACTGATAGAATATTAAATTTGAAATGTTTATGGTTATTTCAAAGTTTGAATCTGAAATGTTTCTTAGAATGTTTGAGAAACTTTGAAACAGGAAGTAGATGTTAAAGGGGAGCTGGATAAAAACGTTGATTAAAGATAACAGAAACTCAAAGCAAGGGGGAGCATGGAGATTCAATGTTTTATCAAGACAAGCACAGGAAAAGAGATAAGGAGTGTAGAGGCTATGAAGATCAAGGAAGTTAAATTTATTCAAGAAATAAAGATCAAGAGAACATTAAAGACTCAGGAAGTTAATTGAAGAATGATGACTACGGTAACATCCAAGGGGGAATCTATTGATGCATATGTTTGTTGCCTACGTCATCGTATAACGTCGAGTCAGTATTTAGGAGCGAAATGTCGAAGTTTATGTATATGTAGGGTCAATTCGCTTGAGAAGGAAGTGTTGTAGTCAAGTTTTCGCTTGAAAAGGAAGTGTTGTAGTCAAGTTCGCCCGAACTCACTTCCTCACTAGCGGACTTGTTAAGCAAGTTTGCCCGAACTTGCATCTCCTCTAACGAACTTGTTCTCCTATAAATAGGAGACTTGTCATTTCATTTGTAACTTTCAGAGATTTTGTCACGATAGAGGCGATGCTCTATCCAACTGTTTCCAGGATCTGTAAGGTCTACTAATCAATGAAATGATTAAACAGTGAATAACTTGTCTACAATGTCGCCTATGCAAATGGATTCCGCAACTTTACCTTAGGTTTGCCAAATTAGTGCCCAAACGATCCGCACAATGGAACGTTAAAGCAGCCAGCGAGGGATAAATCTTCTCATCCAAAGATATACATGTGTTGTGGAATTTCGAAAACGAAAGCTGAATATTCTGCGGACAAGAAATTCAAACAACTAGACAATTTTCACAAAGTTTTCAACAAAATACATCAAGTTCGGGCGAACGTGACGTACACGTATACCAATTACACACAACTTCGCTCGAACTTATCTCACAAGTTAATTTTCAGATTTTCACAACTTCGGGCGAACTTGTGATGAAAACCAAGTTTTGAAAGTTTTACAACAAGTTCGGGCGAACTTGTTGCATTTTCAGTTTTAATCATATTTTGGACAACTTCGCCCGAAGTTGATATAAAACAACTTCAACAAGTTCGGGCGAACTTGTTGTCTTCCCCAATTAAACCTGCAAACAACAAACCTGTTCCAATGTTCAAATTTTTGGTTTGTTTATGTTTTTTACATGATTAATAACAACTTTCACCGTTCAATTTTGTTCAAAATACCCTAGATCTACTCGATTTTAACATTTTCGGTCCAAAGAGTTCAAATACATCGAATTTATGGACGATTTATGCAATTAATACCTCTGCTATATTACTAAGTGTGCCAATCACTTAGAATAGGTCTCAATTTGGACAGAATAATGACACTAAGTTTGCAAAATCACAAAAACCCTAAAAAACGCTCAAGTTCGCTCGAAATTTGTAAGAACTGATGAAATGAACTTTTAAGCGAACTTGATTATATATACTTAGTCAAGTTCGGGCGAACTTGACTCTCAAACACCAATACTCATTAAACAACTTCGCCCGAAGTTGTCAAATATTAATACAATAAATGGACAACAACTTGGCCGAACTTGATTAAGGCCCAATTTCAAACTTTTTTCAAATTTTACCAATTATGAAAATCCACTCAGTTGACCTAGTCCAAGTTAATGACCTTGGTTAACCGATTTGTCTGCCGAGTCCAAGTTAATGACCTCAGTTTGACCTGTTATGAACAAACTTATGTTTTTCTTCAAATTAAAGTTTCAAATTAATGAACTTTTCATCGTTTTTCGTGTATTTTGATTTTACAGATTAGCTCCCAACCCGTGTCATCAAGATATCCAACAACTTGCACCAATCCGAACTCCGAAGATCCGCTTTCCATAATTGGCTGTTGAAAACAATGTAAAAACAAAATCCTTTTGAATTTTCGAAAGTTTATGCTCTAACACACACTGAAAATCTTTTTGTGTTTAAATCTGAAATCAAATAAACTATGTGCAAACACATTTACAGACATATTTTGTAGGAACGTCCACGAACAGCACGGGAACCTAAATTTGTTATCTAATGTCCAATTAGGCGGAAACTAATGACATGTTAATCAAATAATAATAATTACCATTTAAAGTTGTTTTCATTGATCTAAAGTCATATACATTCGAGAACCAGATCCGACAGAGCTTCGTCGTCTCTGTGCCAAAATCTCTGAAATTACAAATGAAATAACCAAGGCACCTATTTATAGGATACCAAGTTCGCTGGTGGAGAGACTGAGTTTGTTAAGTTCGCCCGAATTTGACGTAGTCAAGTTCGGCCGAACTTGTCTCTTCACAACAAGTCTCAAGCGAACTTGCTTCCAAATATTCTTAAATGCACCTCCTTTCACCTATTCTATACAGACTCGATACAAGACTATTCTATAGACATTATGCACTAATAGACTCCCTCTTGGATATCTACTTTGTCTTGTTCAGTCTTCAGAAACTCTCGTTTATTCCAGACTCGTTCTTGGGTAAGGACGAAGGCAACATACATATGCACCAACAGACTTCCCCTTGGATGTTGCCGCAGTCATCTTGATGTACATATCCCTTTTGATATAACCACCAACAGACTCCCCATACAACTTCTCTTTGGATATCTCCAGTGTCATAGTCTTTCTTGAGTACCCCGTAGTCATTAGACTTCAAATAAGCTTCTGAGTCTTTATCTTCGTTCTTGAATAAGTATAAAATTTTTGATCATAATATTCATCTTTATCTTGAATTTCTTGATAACACTTTAATCTCCAAGCTCCCCCTTGCTGTGAGCTGTGCCCCCTAGCTTTGAGCTTTATCTTCAGTTACGTTTCATCCTTCTCTCCCTAAAACTTTACTTCCTGTTTCAAAGTACTTGGGAATTCAAATAAACATTTTAGATTCTAACTTTGAAATTTTGTACCACATGTATTCCATAGCACCTGTACAAAACTTGTACTTCAAATTTTAATCTTCATTTTTCAGTTATTTCAAGTTCAAATTAATGATCATGAAACACTTTATAAAGCCTTCAACTTTCAATTATTGAAATAAAATCCACTTAGTTGATCAAGTCCAAGTTAATGACCTTGATTAACTAATTTTGTTTACCAAGTCCAAGTTAATGATCTTGGTTAAACCCGTTGTGAACAACTGATGTTTTTGTCAATTTTAAAGTTTCAAATTAATGAACCTTTTCTTACCAGACTTCGATGATCCATTCTCCAACTTTTGGCTCGTTGAAAATCTTTAAAAAACAAGTAAAGTATTTACAGAACTTTTAATAAGTAAAGTAAACTATGTACAAACATATTTACATACATATTTTTGTGAATTCGTGTCTAAGGATAATATCAGTTTTATTGAGACATATCACCAGTACCGTTGACCTTTTTGAAGACTTTAAAGTTTTAAACTCGTTTACCTAGATTGTCGATATGTTTGTCCATTTAAACTTCATCACGTTTCTCAATTGTTCCAAGATATGTTAAGTAAGAATTATGAAACTTGACTTAAACATGGTTCCCACCTCTTGAATATACTCCTGAATCCAGATTCCCTAGATTTCATCTTACAGGTGAATATAGCGTAATTGATATCTGTATTTAGGTTGTGCGAGACCTTGAGAGCTCAGGTTAGTACTACTGTACCGACAAAGAGATGAATGCTCGTCTTTCAGGAGTGTTCCACTTAAGGAATCTTTTTAGCATTGCAAACGATTAGATCTTTCGATTTTTTCAAGTTCGCATGATATTTGGGGTTTTTAGCAAAAGCATTATAGAAGTTCTAGGCTATCACTTCCGCAAAATCAGAAGAACTTGTATAATACCCCAGATATCAACTAGCTATAAAGACCTCGTATCTCAGAATCAGGCAACCCTTCAATCGAAATTTTGGAGTACTAAGTCCATATATCCAAGACGTGTTAATCCACAAGATTAAGCAGTTGTAAAATTTAGTTTATATCCCGGAAACAATCTACTGAACGTGTAGAGCCTATCACACATCCACATTAAGACTTGTTTATCACTTTAAACTTTATAATTCTTTAGCATACTGTGATAGTCAATTGATGTACTATCATTTCCTTTTTGACAACAAATTCTTTTTGACTTTTTCATGTTTTTGTACTTTTTGAATATGTTTTTTGATTTTTTAAAAGTTTTTAAAATTTTCTTACTCCCTCTAAAATCAAAAACATATTTTTGGATTTTAGATTTAAAGAAATTCTTCTAAAAATGTAAGAAACCAATGTGGATCCCGTGACCTCGTCGTCCGATCCTTTTTTTCAATACTGTATCTGTAATTGTTAACAAACAATCATTAGACTCATTTACCACTTGTAAAAGCAGTTTGAACATGTAAGATCTTTGAAATCAGTTTTTCTGTTCAACGGTGTGGATTTTCATGATTTTGACTTTTCAAAAATTTTTCTTTAATCAACCACTTGTAGCTTTGACTTTTAGTTTCAAAAACTTTTCTCCTTAACTACTCCCCCTCAAAATGATAAAGATATGACATTTTTGGATAAGTTAAATACTCATGGAGCTCGCTATCCTGTATCAACTTTGATATAGTGGATCTTGAGACTCCTGCACATGAAACAACTATTTAAAAAGGAAACCCAAACCTTTTTGGTTTTAGGTTTGTACTGATAAGCATCATAACCATATTCTAACTCTTCATCATATTCAAAACCATCTTCAAACATTTCATCCAATGTCGATTCTGAAAACGTTTTGACCTTTTCTTTCGTTGTCTATTTGATTACTAACTAAGTTGATTTAACATTTTCAATTTTGTCAGCAACAGACTTTGGTTTTTCTGATGATGAAAGCCTTTTCTTAGCAACCCAGAATTGTAGCTTGCTTCTCGCTTTCTTGATATAGAATCTAGAATCTTTGATTTCATCAAACCTTGAAGTTTCACCTTTTTCAAATGTTGAGTTTTCAAACTTTGACACAGTTTTAGGTTTGACTTCTTGTTTATATTCATAGTTTCTATTTGACTCTGTGACGTTTTTCACAATCTCTGGTTGTTTTTGCTTTTCATTTTTTGATTCGGTTTTCCTTCGTGGAAACACAGGCTTTAAATTTAGACACTTGCGAGCAATACGACCAATCGTATTGCACTTGAAGCAAGTTCGACTATCAGAAGCATGTCCACTAGTGGGTTTTACTCCACTTGTGGGTTTGATCATAGCCTTGTCTCGAAGTTCTTTCTCCTTTTTGAATTCAACATTTGATTACTTACCATCTTACCTTCTTCTTGAACCGTATTTGTTCCGTATACAAACTTTATGTTTTTACCTTTGTTTTCCTGGAACTCTGACTTTGGTTTCTTCGATTCTTCTTCTTCATTCTCAAAACCCAATCCTACTCTCCTGTTTTTAGGAAAATCAGCACTAACCTTTCGGTTGTTAATAAAGTTCCTTTTGGATTTAGAATAAAATTTCTTATGATTTTTATCAAGATCATCTAACGAAACTTTTATAAGTTTGAAAATTTTACCAAGTTGATCTTCTTTCACTTCCGAATCGGGAAGCTATCATCGAAATATAATCTACCAGAATTCTTAACTTTGCACATGACAACGTTAGGATCATCACTTAGATCATTTTCAGATACTATATCGTCATTTTCGGAGTGTGAATCAGAACTTTTATCATCAGAATCATTTCCCAAAGCTTTCTTTACCACATTATCTACCACTGCTTTAATGTCATCATTTGATTTCGTAAAGTCTACTTCAATGTTCTCATGCAATTGAATTTTCAATTCAGATAAAAGTAGTATATCAAATGCCTTTTCAACTTCATCATCCTTTTTGCAAGAATAATTTTCAAGGAATGGTGAAGGAACACTTCCGTATTTTTTACGCTTTGGTTTACCGTCATTTTCATTCGATTTAATCGTAGGAAGAATGTGATTAATGATATAAGCATTTGTGGTGTAGCTTTTCAAAAGCTGTCTTACACGTTCTGTTTCAATTTTATGTCATGAAGCTCACGTTTTGTTTCAGTAGTAGTGTTGATATACATGTTAATTGCTTTTTGTTTTTCAATCACTGTTGCTTTTAACATTTTTTCATTAGCACCAAGTTCAAGATTAGCTTTTTCGACATTTTTATATTTGCCTTGTATCTTGTCATAAGCTTCTTTCATATTTTTGTAATCATAAGGAAAAGTTTCATTATGTTCAGTTAATTCTCTTATGACTTTGACCTTATCAAGGCATGGTTCACAAGGACTTGTGCACTTTGTGCAAGGTTTTTCAACCTCCACAACTTTCACAACTTCCTTTTCAGACATTCGTACCTCAGCTTTTACCTTTTCGGCCTCTGCTTTCAAAGCTTCTTGTTTTTGCATCTCAGCATAAGCTATTCCTTCTTCTTCTGTTTGTTGCATGTATCTTTCCAGAACTGCATCCTCCAGGATAGCTTTTTCCTGAGCCCTCTGCATTAATGCTTCTTGAATAGCATTTTCGATAGCAGCTTCCACAAATGATGTCTCAGATTCATTCACAACCTCTTCCATCATAGCAACACCAGTATTCTTTCCGATGTATTTGTTCCAATCGAAACCATCGTCTTCATGATTAGCAACAGAGCTTGTTAGGCTTTCTTTGCAGATTTATCTTCAACTTCAACTTGGTTCCAAAAGGGTTTTGGTTTCCACTTGCTTCTTGGTTGTGGCATTCACGTTTGAAATGTCCTTTTTGTCGACATCTGAAACAAGTAACTTTCATTTTGTCGAAACCAAGTTTATTGCTTGAATTACCAATATCCCTTCCAGTGAGTGCTACAAACTTTGAAACTCTCTGGAAAATCGATGCTAAGGACCATTTGATGTCCATTAGTTCTAACTCTTCCTCATCTACCTGATCGTAATCCTCAGCTGTCATTTCAAGATTTCCGATTTGCCAGCAACAAGACTTTCATACGATTCAAGGACGGTAGCGAGAAGTGCTATGTGTTTTTTAGCCACTTTTTCTGGAAATACATTCTTCAAATCAACTGCTATGGTACACTGGAAAACATTTGAATCAGAACTATTGGCTTGTCTGATTTTTGAAAGAGGAGCTTGAACTAGCACTAGAATAGCCAGAATATGGAGAACTTTGATTCGTAGAAGAATTTGCATTTGCACTAAAAGCCGTTTGAATTTTCGGGCTTTGAATCGGAGTATCTTGTATACCTCCTTTGTAATAGACACCGACATCTTCATTCTTTGATTTAGCAATCTTCATCAATTCCATTTCATGACCTTCTAACTTGTCAATTAAAGATGACAGTCTGAAGTGTCTCCAAGATGGACTATTCTTAAGAATCGTTAGATATGTTGTCCATTCTCCTTCAGGAAGTGCATCGGCCAACTTCTCGATTTGTTCTTCGGTAGATCTTTTGATGTCATGTCTTCGCATCTGGACCATGAGGTGACAGTATCTATCAATCATTTGCTTCATAGATTCCCCTTTAATCATCGTAAAGATCGCAGATTCTTTCTTGATTAAGGCCTTCTTGCTCTTGATCATTTCATCACTTCCTTTGAATTTGTCACAGAGAGAGTGCCTTATTTCTTGAGAAGTATCAAACTCTGGCAATAATATCAAGATATCTTCTTTTACTGACTGTTGAATCAAGCTAATCATCTTCTTCTCAGCGACATACTGTGCTTTGTCGCCTGGTGAAAAGTTGTTCAACGGAAGATCTTGATCACGCTCATCTTTTGGCCATTTGTAGCCATCCTCAACTGCAACCCAGCTATCGAATTGGTTTGCTTGTATCCAATTCACAAACTTTTCCTTCCATCCTTCAAACTCATCTATACTCATTAGCTTTGGCGGTTTCTGAGTAGTATCCATTTCATTGTCGATATTCATCTAATTCGCCGCAAGAGTATAAGCATTTGATGAATAAGCCATTTGAGAAATGAACACATTGTGAAAATCTTCCATCTTGACAACCTGAAGACTTATCTGAAAATATGATCAAAAACACTTTGAAATTGATTAGCAACAGACAAATTTAGCACGATCAGTACGTTAAAAATGTTTAAAAATTTTTCGAAAACAAGTTTTACCCGATTATATCATTAAAATCGTCTCGTCGATACGATTCTAACGATATAAATATTTTTAGGAACCTTAGACAAGTTCGGTCGAACTTGTCAAAGACTTATCAAGTTCGGTCGAACTTGAATGGATATTTCAAGAAACAGGTAAGTTCGGTCGAACTTCGATGAAATTTCAAGAAAATTATCAAGTTCGGGCAAACTTGTGAAAGAATTCCAACAATAATTTTAAAGTTCGGGCGAACATGATCAAAAATAATGAATTTTCTTTCAAGTTCGAGAGGACTTATATAAAACCTTGAAAAATTCATCAAGTTCGGTCGAACTTGATGTGGGGTTTGATAAAAATCACACTTGTAGAGCGGACTTGTGAATCTTTTCAAGAAAAAGGTATGTTCGGTCGAACTTATGTAATATTTCAAAAACTTGATCAAGTTCGGGCGAACTTGTAAAAGGATATCAATGAAACTTGATCAAGTTCGGGCGAACTTGATCAAAAATACTGAGATTTCCTTCAAGTTTGGGCGAACTTATCAAAAATTCTTGAAAAATCTGTCAAGTTTGGTCGAACTTGATTAAAATAGTGAAATTTTAATCAAGTTCGGTCGAACTTGATGTTAAGTTCGGCTGAATCTTGTGTTCCAAAACATGGTTTTTGCAACTTTTTGGTATCAATTCGATTGAATTTGATATCCAAACTCTCAGGGGTTTACCACAAGTGTGTTTTACATAAAATATTCAAAATTCACCCATTTTTGACCATGAAATCATCAAGTATGTGAAAATGTTAAAAAAAAAAGATAGAATGGAGTAGAAGCGAGATTATTGTCTTATTTCTAGCAAATTTAGGTATCCAGGCTTTGATACCACTTGTAGGAACATCCACGAACAGCACGTGAACCTAAATTTGTTATCTAATGTCCAATTAGGCGGAAACTAATGGCATGTTAATCAAATAACAGGAATTACTCATTTAAACGTTGTTTTCATTGATCTAAAGTCATATACATTCAAGAACCAGATCCGACGAGCTTCGCCGTCTCTATGCCAAAATCTCTGAAGTTACAAATGAAATAACAAGGGTACCTATTTATAGGATACCAAGTTCGCTGGTGGAGAGACTGAGTTTGTTAAGTTTGCCCGAACTTGACCTAGTCAAATTCGGCCGAACTTGTCTCTTCACAACAAGTCTAAGCGAACTTGCTTCCAAATATTCTTAAATACACCTCATTTCACCTATTCTATACAGACTCGATACAAGACTATTCTATAGACATTATGCACCAATAGACTCCCTCTTGGATATCTACTTTGTCATGTTCGGTCTTCAGAAACTCTCGTTTATTCCAGACTCGTTCTCGGGTAATGACGAAGGCAACAGACAGACATATGCACCAACATATTTTTGCGAATTCGTGTCTAAGGATCATATTAGTTGATTGAGACGTATCACAAGTACCGTTGACCTTTTGATGACTTTAAGCTCTAAACTTATTTACCTAGATTGTCGATATGTTTGTCCACTTAAACTTCGACACAGTTCTCAATTGTCCAAGATATCTTAGTTAGAATTATGAAACTTGACTCAACTATGGTTCCCATCTCAGAATATACTCTCGTATCAAGATTCCCCAGATTTCATCTTACAGGTTAATATAGCGTAATTGATATCTATATCTGGGTTATGTGAAGCCTTGAGAGCTCAGGTTAATACCACCATATCAACAAAGAGATAAAGGCTCGAATTTAAGGTGGGTTCCAAACATGTAATCTTTTAAGCACTGCAAATGATTAGATCTTTCGATTCTTTCAATTTTGCTGCAGTTTAAGGGTTTTAACAAAAGCATTATAGAAGTTCTAGGCCATTGTTGCCGCAAAATCAGAAGAACTTATATAATACCCCAGATATCAATCATCTATAAAGATCTCGTATCTCAGAATCAGGCAATCTCTCAAACAAAATTTTGGAGTACTAAGTCCATATATCCCAGAGATGTTAATCCACAAGTTTAAGCAGTTGTAAAATTTAGTTTATATCCCAGAAACAATCTACTTAATGTGTAAAGCCTATCGACACATCCACAGTAAGATTTGTTTCACTTTTTAAACTTTACAAATCCTTAGCATACTGTGATAGTCCACTGATGTACTATCATTTCCTTTTTTGATACAAAATTCTTTTTGTCTTTTTCATGTTTTTGTACTTTTTGGTTTTTCATATGTTTTTGTATTTTCTCATTACATTTCTCTCCCTAAAATCAAAAACATATTTTTTATTTTAGTTTTTAAGAAATTCTAATCCTAAAAGGTAACAAACCAATGAGGATCACGAGAAATCGTCATCCGAACAATATTCAACCTCTGCTTCCGCACCTGTCAAAAGAGTTTTCATACTGTTAACCCTCATTAAGTATTTAAACCGTGAAAGACTGAAAGGTTTGGTATAAAAATCAGCTTTTTGTTCATCGGTGTGAATTTTCTCAATTCGTACCAATCTTTTTTCGTAGCAATTACGGATAAAGTGGTAACGAATCTCGATATGTTTTGTTCGAGCGTGATGAACTGGTTTTTTAGTTATGTCGATTGCTGCCTTATTGTCTACATATAATGGAGTGTCAAGAAATTGCAATCCATAGTCTCTCATCTGTTGTTGTATCCACAATATTTGTGAACAACAACTGGAAGCCGAGATGTACACAGCCTCACAAGTAGAGAGAGCAACTGTGGTTTGTTTCTTGCAATGCCAAGTTACTAATCGTGTTCCGAAGAACTGGCAACCATCTGTCGTAGACTTTGCGTTCAATCTGTTAACACCGAAATCAGAGTCAGCATATCCCGTCAGATCGAAGTTGTCATTCTTTGGATACCACAACCCGGTGCTTGGACATCCCTTCAAGTATCTGAAAATCCTCTTCACGATCTGCATGTGAGATATTCTTAGACTTGACTGATAACGTGCACAAAGGTAGGTAGGATACATGATATCCGGGCGAGATGCCGTCAGATACATCAAAGATCCTATCATCGACCGATAAAGAGTATCATCAACTTTGGTTCCGGTTTCATCAATGCAAATTCCATGATTGAGTGCCAGAGGAGTAGATAACGGCTTCGTGCTATCCATCTCAAACTTCTTCAAGATATCATTAACATACTTGGTTTGGTGGATAAAAATACCGTCTGGCAGCTGATCAACCTGCAATCCGAGGAAGAATTTCATTTCATCCATAGAACTCATCTCGAATTTCTTCTTCATGATAGTCTCAAAGTCTTTGCAAAGATCGTCATAAGTCGAACCAAAGATGATTTCATCCACATAAATTTGTACGATAATCAGATGACTTCCAACTTCTCTAGTAAATAGCCACTATCCACTGTTCCTCTAAAAAGCTGTTGCCAACGAGATGTTGATATAATGTCTCAAACCAGGCTCTCGAGGGCTGATGCATATCGTACAATGCTTTATCTTGGAGATAGGCTTTCTTTTTGTTCAGCGGATCGACAAAACCTGGTGGTTGCCGACGTACACTTGCTCTCATAGCTTACCATATAGAAAAGCGGATGTCACATCTGATTGATACACTTTAAAACTTTCCAAGCAGCAAATGCAAGGAATATGCGAATGGACTCCAATCTAGAACTGGTGCAAATACTTCTGTATAATCAATTCCTTCTTGTTGATGGAATCCTTTGACAATGAGCCGAGCTTTGTTGCGCACTATAACTCCAAGATCATCATGCTTGCACTTGAAGACCCATTTAGTATCTATCGCCTTTGGATTCTCCGGAAGATCAACAAGTTTTCATACGCCTAGCTTTTCGAACTGTAATAATTCTTCTTGCAACACAAGCACCCAATTCTCATCTCCTAAAGCTTCAGAAACATTCTTTGGCTCTAGGATTTAAAACACTAATAAGTACAATAATCTTGAACTAGATCTATTTTAGTGTAAAAACAACTCAATGCTTGTAGATATAGCTCCTTGTTCTTATGCCAGTTTGCAATTCTCCATTTATAGAATCTGATGGGTGGTATGAATAAGCTCTAGGTATCACCTCACTTGGAACATCAACAGTACTCTCCTGAGTATAATATTTAGATCAACCACTGATTGAACTGCAGGAGTACTAGAAGACGCTTCATTTCGAGCACTTGGGCCACTAGATTGATTCAACATACTTGTGATATGCCCAGATTCGTTGTCAGAAGAAGATTCTCCATCATCATCAAATGTCGGAGCCTCATCATAGTCAGAATTATGTGCTTGAAAAAGATTGGGTTCTTCTGTAGCATTTACTGGTTCTGTAGCCGGTGTCACTTGTTCAGCATGTGTTTCTTGAACACCGCTACTGCTTGGACCTTCACCAGAAGAAGATGATCCAACAGTTGGTTGATTAACCACTATTGGTCTGATAATCTGCTCTTGATTATCCGACTGACATAGATATTATAACACATCAATGTCTTCTTTTGAAGGCTCTTCTGGCAAGTCAAATGATTTCCACAGTTCACTAAAATTGAACAACCAAGCATCGTCTGCTCTTTGAATTGCAGTTTATAACGAAAACAGTCGACGTGTTGTGCTTCTACCACTCTTCTTAAACTTGGAAGATAAACTCTCTAGAGCAGACTTGCATAGCCGACAAAGAAACCATCTATCGTTTTGGCACCAAACTTTCCGTCTGAATCAATGACTGTACAAGGTGCGCCAAACGGTTCTAAGTACATCAGATTGGGTTTTCGTTGGTTTAGCAATTCAAAGCAAGTCTTCTTGGTAAGTTTGACTGTCAAGACTTTGTTCAATGTATAGCATGCTGCTGCGACTGCTTCACTCCAGAAACCGACAGGAAGCTTTGAATCTGCAAGCATGGTTCTTGTTGTTTCTATTAACGTTCGGTTCTTCCTCTCAACCACTCCATTTTGTTGCGAAGTGTATGGAGCACTGAATTCATGTAAGATGCCTTTTTCATTGCAAAATTCTTTCATTCGGGCGTTCTTGAATTCTGTATCATTATTGCTTTGGATTCTTCTAATAGGGAGATTGTAAATATTTTCAATCTTCCTGAAGAGGATCATGAGATTATCGAACGTTTCATCTTTGTTCTCTTGGAAGAAGACCCATGAAAATCTTGAATAATCATCGGTGACGACAAGATAATAAAGATCTCTAGATATACTCTTCACATTCACTGGACGAAGAGATCCATATGCAGTCTTTCGAGCGGCAGCTTGATGGAGTTAAGAATCTTTCTTGGATGAGATTTTTTAATCTGCTTTCCTTTCTTGCATTCCAGAAAATTATCAGTCATGTGAAAGCTTCTAAGATTCACTCCTTCAACTAAATCATTGTGAACCAGGTGATTCATCTTTCTGAGGTGTATATGTCCCATCTTTCTGTGCCAAAGAATTGATTTCTTCTCTGTGGCCTTCATTACGAAACATTGAGCCGACTTCGAAGTAGTAGTAGCAACACTCATATTGAGCACATAAAGATCATTCTCGCGAGGAGCACACATGAGAATCCACTCTTCTGGAATCTTAAAACCCGGTTTAATAATCATGCACTCCTGTGTGAATGGTGTAAACTGTTCACAGATCTGAAAAATACTAAGAAGATTGTTCTCCAGCTCAGCGATATAGTTGACCTTATCAAACGACACCACACCCTTTGATAGCTTTCCCTCTGCAACGATTCTACCTCTTTGATTACCATCAAATCCCGCATACGCTCCATTAATTGCTTTAATATCGAAGAGTAAGGCACGCATCCTAGTCATGTGACATGAAGCTCCGCTATCCATTATCCACTTTGACAAGATGGATCTCAGGAGCCCCTGCACATGCAAAAAAACTTATTTAAAGAGGGAAACTCAAGCCTTTCCGGTCTTGGGTGGAATCCGGATGTCATAAGTAGGAACTTGCAAATCAACATTCGGTAATTTCTGATCAGTCTTTATGTCATTGACATTTTCATTCTTGACTGATGCAGTAGTTGTCTCTTTACCTTCAGATAATGATGATGTTTTCTTTACAACCCATGATTAAGATTTCATTCGAGCTTTCTTAATGTAAAATTTTGAATCTTTGTTCTCATTTGATTTAGAAGTTTTGCCCTTTTCAAAATTTGATTTTTCAATTTTAGATTCACTTTTAGGTTTCACTTTGATGTTAGATTCATTATTTCGTTTTAAGATCGTGATTGGCTTTACAATCTCGGGGTGCTTAAGTTTCTCATCATCTTAAGTTTTCTTTCTTCGTTGATACATAGGCTTTGATTTCGACACTTGCGTGCAATGTCACCAACTTCATTGCATTTGAAGCAAGTCCGAGTATCAGCTGAATGTCCACTTGTGGGTTAGCCTTATCATGAAGTTCTTTTTCCTTCTTAAACACATCGTTCGATTGCTTTCTAATCGAAACCTCTTCCTGACCGTGTTTGTCCAAATCATCTGATGACACTTCAACAAGTTTGAACAATTTATCGATTTGATCTTCTTTCACATTTCGAATCGGAAAGCTTTCATCAAAATATAGTCTATCAGAATCCATAACTTTTTACATCACAGCGTTAGGATCATCACTTAGACTATTTTTCTAATAATGTATGCCGAACTGTTCAGGCTTGAGTTAGCGCTCTCAAAGCTAACATCATCAGAATCATTTCCCAAAACATTTTCAACCACATTGTTCACTACTGATTCATTGTCATCATTAGATGTCGTGTAGATTACATCAATGTTCTGAGGCAACATATCATTTGTTTATGATAAAAGTGTTACATTAAATGCCTTCTCAATCCCTTCCACTTTCTTGCGGCAGTAACTTGCGCACAATGGAGGTGGAAGATTGCCATCTCCACGCTTCTTACCTTTTGGTTTCACATCATTTTCTTCCGACGAAATTGTTGGATGAATATGATCGATGACATAAGTGTTCGTTGTTTAACTAAGCAAAAACTATCTTATTCGTTCAGTTTCAATTTTCATTTCTTGAAGATCATGTTTTGTTTCAGCAATGGTATTAATGTACATATTAATTGCTTCTTGTTTTTCAATTACCGTTGCTTTTAACATTCTTATTGTGGCACCTTGTTCTAATTTAGCTTTTTCAACATTGCTACAAGTGTCTTTCATCTTATCATAAGCTTCCTTCATTGTGCGATAATCGTATCTAAAATTTTCATTATACACAACCAATTCGCTTATGATTAGGGATTTCTCAGCACATTGCTCACAAACTTTCGTGCACTTTGTGCAAGGTTTTTCAACCACCACAATTTGCACTTTCACAACTTCTTTCTCAATCACCTTTACCTCTTGACCTACCTCTTTCAAATTGGCCATCATTGCTTTGTCAGCAATCTTTATGAGGTTTTCTTCATTCATCTCCTTTGTCACATCAATGATTTATTCGATTTCCTATTTCTTTTCTTCAAACACCTGCTCCTGAGTCACAGCATTAAAGCAACCTGCAAAGCTAGATTGAAGGTTAGGAGGAATAATGTTCTTCAACTTTGTCTCATGAGAGGTCATCTCCTCTTCTTCTGTTATTTGCAAATAGTCTTCTAAAATTTCATTCTCAAGAGCTGCATCATCAAGACAATTGAAAATAAAGTCATAGCCTTCTTCTGTGATGCATTGAACTTAGGCCTTGGCTGTGTTCTCATGCAAAAAAATAAAGTCATAGCCTACGTGTCAAGACAATTGAAAATCCATGAAAAGAACTACACTACTCATGATCTTGAGTTGGGTGTTGTTGTTTTCGCTCTCAAAATTTGTAGACATTACCTATACGGTACAAAATGCGTAGTTTTCACGGACCACAAAAGTCTCCAACACATTTTCAATCAGAAAGAACTAAACATGAGACAACGACGATGGGTCGAACTTCTGAACGACTATGAATGCGAGATTCACTACCATCCTGGTAAGGAGAATGTCGTAGCCGATGCACTTAGTCGTAAGGAACATGTCAAGTTGCATTGTGTTCAAGTGCGATCTGATATTCAAACCTGTATCTTCCAAGCTCAACGTACTTGTGTTACACGAGGCATTATGAGTAATGAATTACCACATCATACTGAGCTTCAACTTGAAACAAAGGACAATGGGTTTTTTATTACCTGAACCGTTTGTGGATTCCAAGCTAAGACAATCTCCGCACCTTGATAATTAACGGGGCTCACAAATCTCGTTATTCAATCCATCCTGGTGCAGACAAAATGTACAAGGATCTTCGTACCTAGTATTGGTGGCCGGGTATGAAGAAAGACATTGCCTTGTGCGTATCTAAATGCCTTACATGTCTTAAGGTAAAAGTAGAACATCAATGCCCTTCTGGTTTTCTTGAACAACCAGAAATTCCGGTTTGGAAATGGGAAAAGATTGCAATGGATCTCATTACCATATTATCGCGCACTCCTAGAGGTCATGATGCCATTTGGGTAGTCGTTGATCGTCTAACAAAGTCAGCACACTTTTTTCCTATTCGTGAGGATTTCTCTGTTGACAAACTTGCTAAGATCTATGTTGATGATATTGTATCTTGTCATGGTATTCCTTTAGATATCATATCAGATCGTGATGGTCGATTCTCATCTCACTTTTGGAGGACCATGCAATCTACCCTGGGAACCAAATGTAACTTGAGCACTGCTTATCATCCTCAAACGGATGGACAATCTAAGAGGACAATCCAAAAACTAGAGGATATGCTTAGAGCTTGTATGATGGACTTTGTGGTAGTTGGGATTCGCATCTGCCTTTGATCAAATTCTCTTACAACAAAGTTATCACTCTAGCATTAACATGGCACCTTTCTAAGCTCTATATGGTCGAAAATGTCATTGACCTGTCTACTGGAATGAGGTTGGTGAATCTCAGTGCACCGGACATGAACTCAATCAAGACACAACAGACAAAGTCAAGAAAATTCGTGATAAGCTTTTGATAGCTAGAAGCCATCAAAAGAGTTATACGGACAAACGACACAAGCCCTTGGATTTCCAAGTCGGTGATCACGTGCTTCTTAAGGTATCCCCTTGGAAAGGTGTGATTGGATTTGGGAAGAAAGGAAAACTTGCACCAAGATATGTTGGACCATTCAAGATCGTTGAGAGAATCAGAAAGGTGGCCTACAAACTTAAGCTACCTCCTGAACTTGGTAATGTTCATCCAACTTTCCATGTGTCCAATTTGAAAAAGTGTTTGGCTGATGAGAACCTCCACATCCGTCTTGATGAAATTCGTGTTAATACACGATGCACTTTGTCGAGAAACCTATGGAAATAATGGACTGTGAATTCAAAAAGCTCAAGCGCAGACGTATACAATTGTTAAAGATCACAGGGAGTCCAAACATGGCCCAGAGTTTACATGGGAACAAGAGTACCAAATGAAAGCAAAATACCCACATCTGTTCTCACAAGTTTCTTCTAATTAAATTTCTGAACGAAATTTCCTAAAGTAGGGGAGACTGTGACATTTGTGTCTTTCAATCTTTTTACAACTCTGAACAATTTCATAATCGATCAAACCTTGTTTTCTAATTTCCAAGATTTTTTTAAATTTTGACATTCACGCATTTTCGATCTTTGTTCAAATTCGATCTTTCAAACCTTTTTGAAGTGAAATCACAAACCGATACGCAAATGTAATCAGTTTAATGCGACATATACTCTAAGATGAGTACATAAGCTAAACATACCCTAAATACCCTTTACATAACTTAGAAATTAGTTTTGAAGGGTTCGGTATGGTAAAAACAGCTTATACAACTGTAGGGACTATTTGCGACAAACTGCAAAAGTCTGTCGATTCTTGTATTTTTAATACGGACCTTATGTAGACATCCAAAAATTTTTGTAGTCAATAAAATCTTTTATTTTATTGATAAGAAAGCAAAATATCAATCGCTGCAAAATTTCGGTCGTTTTCGTGTTTGTTATAGCGTTGTCGTAATTAAGCGAAAAACCTAACTGTACAACCGAACGAACTGACATCGATGACATTTCTAAACAAAATCCAAGTTACATATGCTTTAACTTCCTCATAGATCTTAAAAATGAGGTTAATGGGTGTTAAAAGTGACCAAACGCGACAATAAAAGTCTAGGGGCCATTTATGCCAAAAAAGCAAAACTTGACACCCAGGGGTCAGCCTACGGACCTATGCACTTCCCCCTTACGGTCCGTAAGGGGTGCCTGACACAACAACTTCTTGGTTGCCACTTGGCAGCTTCTTGTGTATTCCTTGGCCTCCAAGCTCGCGATTTTTCCACCAATTCACCTCCTTTGGACAAGTGTGATAACACTAATTAGTACGTAACACCTCATTGGACACTTGGCTTGATTTGGTGAGCTCAAGTTCACTATAAATAGCAAAGACTTTTGCCCATTTCAACATTCTCATTCCTTCTTTCTTCCTCCCACATCATTAAAGCTTGTTTCCAGCTTATTGGAAGCCTCCTACTGAGCTCTTAAGTGTTCTTCAACACAAGTAAGTTCTCACTTCTAGTCTTGTTCATTTATTTTGGCTATTTTGAGCCAAAAGACAAATAGTTTGACTTTCTCTTTGAATTTCGGTTCTGACGATGATTGGTCAAGTCAAAGTTCAATTGAACTTTGAATCGTAATCGTAATCACAAAGGTTATAATACCTAGTGATTGCACCTTCTGATTACCACGTTTACTAGTCGAAGTGACAAGCCAAAGTTTTGGTCAAAGATGCACATTATGTGCATTTTATGATGAAACTATTTTCGGGTATCAAAACACTAAGTTTTGATACCAAATCAGTTTTGCAACTTAGTTAGACATATTTTGACATCTCTAACTCGTCACTTCTAGTTTAGTGCTTATTTAGGGTCGTAAGTTGAGCGGTCTTGAGCACCGCGTTGACTTTCGAATCCAACCCCTTTGGTCGATCTTAAGATCCGACCAAACACATGTATGTGACCATGGTTGCAAGGGAATAATCCTCTGAGGTTATACTTATGGTTACGTCGTTTGGTTAATGTTATGATAAATCGCTTTTATGTTCCTTAAAAATGACCAAAATGCCTTTTTGCGCATAAATTCATTTAAGCATTTGTAATAAAACTTTTGGCATATAAAATGATGTTATAACATTTTCAAATATGTTTGGGCATTTAAAACTTATCATAGGACATGTTTAACCATCCGAACACGTGTTTACGCAAATGACACGTTAAAGTAGCGGAAACTACCTTAGCACTTAAGATTCTATCCAAATCAGAATGTTAAGTTTGTTAAACCACATCATATGAGTTCCAACACTCAATTGATTTATAAAACTTCATTCTATCCGATCTGCCGATTAAAGTCCCGACTTATTTAACATATTTATCCGATCTTAGAACCACTTCAGTCGTTGATTCTCCAAGCGTTGTTTGATCTTATCTACAAGACTTATTCGCAATCCCAAGTGAGTACATAATCCCTCTTTTACATTTTTCAAATGTTTTGGGGGTGATTCATAAGTGCCTATCACTACTTTCAGTTTTCATGACATTATACATGTTTTGATTATCTAGTACATATAGTACATGGTTTCAAAGACATTTTACATGGTATATTGATTTAGTATACCTACACATGGTTTCAAAGACATTTTACATAGTATATGGACTTAGTATACCTACACATGTTTTCAAAGACATTTTACATGGTATATTAACTTAGTATACCTACACATGATTTCAAAGACATTTTACATGTTATATTGACTTAGCATACCTACACATGGTTTCAAAGACATGTTACATGGTATGTTGACTTTGCATACCTGGTACACGATTTCAAAGACATTTTGCTTGGTATATTGACTTAGTATGCCAAGAAAATGATTTCAAAACATTTTTATGACATGCTTACATTGTTCAAGACATATTGGTGCGTTGTATATACAATGATACATTCATTAACATTAATCACGTCGACCGGTATTATGTAATGGTACCATAGGGTTGACAATCCCGTTCCCGCTTCCTAGATTTGTTTGGAAGTGACTTTAGGGAATGATAGGATCCGATGAACATTTGATAAACCGTTGTCTTTATAAATGTTTATTCGTCAGTCAACAAGACTTGAATGTATTCTCAAAAAATCCTAATATATGTTTTTACAATAAAAGCAATGGTTTATAAGACATAACTTTTGATTTAAAAAAAACCTTTGTTTATTCAAAGACATTGTTTTACACAAGACATTTTGGTTACACAAAGACATTGGGTTACATAAAGACATTGGCTTACACAAGACATTGGTTTATGCTAGACATTACATTGGTTTAAAGAAGAGACTTTCATTAGTTTGTTTATGGTGAGTGATTTAGATAACGAGACATGTGTAATAGATAAAAGCATGGTGGATAAGCCGTTGGTACTTCTTATATATAAGTGCTTTTATTATATTACATATCGTAGCGTTATCCAAACCACTTGAAACAAAATACAAGACACAACATATTTTTATACAAGACATAACATATTTTGGTGATTAATATAACCTTGCATTATTTCTTTTAAATCATTGATTTTCATATGATTTCATAAAAGAAATATTTTATAACAGTTTATGGCTACTTTTGTATAGTTAAACATTTACATTAAACTTTCAAAGCCATGAATCATCATGAAAAAACCTATGTTACTCACATGCATTTTTTATGCTGACATGTTTATTTTCACATATGTTTCTGGAGCGAATGTTTGATGTTGAGCATGCTACACTTAGGGCGGACTTGGGCCTTAGTGAGTTAAAATCTTGAAGAACAGTTTAATTTATAATTATGTTTTCCGTTTGATTTAAGACAATGTAAACAATTTAATTCAATAATACAAAACTTTAAGTGCCATGATTGTGAAACAATAGTTCTGTTACATGACTCCCCAATGTTTCCGCCGCCATTTTGTTGTTTTACGCGATCGCGGTATGATACCCTGCACATTCACTTAAACAATTATATGAATAGTGAGACCCAAGCCTTAACTATCTTGGGTAGGTTTTCATAGTTTGGTTCACACACACTTTCACTCTTTATTTCAACAATGTTTTCTACTTTCTCATCAATCATAGTTGAAACAGATGTTTTGATTTCTTCAGAGGAGACTTTTGGTTTAATAACCCAAGTTTGATTTTTTGAAATTGCATTCTACTGTAATATTTTGAATCTTTTTGTTCAATTTTGTTTGAAAATTCACTAGCCTTATCAGCTGAAATGTTAAGATTTACTTGTTTCTCTTTGTTTTTAGATTCATTTTTTCGTTTATAATTTTTTGTTGGAACAAACATTGGGGATTTATGTTTTACATCTTCTGAAGTTTACATGACACTATAAACAGGTTTAGAGGGTATTTTGTGGACATCATCTTGTGATATGCCCAACATCGTTGCATTTAAAGCACGTCCGATTGTCTGTTACAACAGTGGATCCTTGACAAGCTCTCTTTTTCACTCTCTGAGCTTGTGCCATACACAAAAACCATTTTCTTTGTGAATTTTGAATTTCTAAACATGTTGTTTCTCTTACCATATCTCGTACCCTGTCTCCCATAATAGTTATTTTTCTTTTGGTTATTAGAATAGGAGCCTTTAGGTTTGGAATAGTAAGATTTATCATGTTTGAAGTTTGAATATCTTTGTTCTTTTGTCCTGGTATGTTGACTTAGCATACCTAGTACACAATTTCAAAGACATTTTGCTTGGTATATTGACTTAGTATGCCAAGTACATGATTTCAAAACATTCTTATGACATGCTTACATTGTTCAAGACATATTGGTGCGTTTATATACAATGATACATTCATTAACATTGATCACGTCGACCGGTATTATGTAATGGTACAATAGGATTGACAATCCCATTCCCGCTTCCTAGATTTGTTTGTAAGTGACTTTAGGGAATGACAGGATCCGATGAACATTTGATAAACCTTTTTCTTTATAAAGGTTTATCCGTCAGTCAACAGGGCTTGAATGTATTCGCCAACAATCCGAATATATGTTTTTATAATAAAAGCGATGGTTTATAAGACATAACCTTTGATTTAAACAAAACCTTAGTTTCAAAGACATTGTTTTACACAAGACATGATGGTTACACAAAGACATTGGCTTACACGTTCTGAATCGGAAACTCATCATCAGAATATAGTTTGTCGGATCCGTTCATTTTATAAATAACAATATTCGGATTATCACGTTCTGAATCCCAATTTCGAATCTGGACCCGCTAAACTATTTCTCCCAGTAATTTCCATGAATCTTTGAGTTGAACGAACAATACTAGCCATACACCACTTTATATCAATAAGCTCTAACTCCTCCGGGTCAATTTGATCGTAATCCTCCTTAGTCATGTTTGGATTACCGATCCTTTCTGCAACTAAGCTATCGTATGACTCCAAGCTGAAGCAAATAAAGCCATGTGTTGTTTAGCCGTTGTCTCGGTAAAGTCTTGAGCATTTTCAAGATTCACTATTATGTTGCACTACAGGATGCGTTAATTGGAGATATTCTGGATGTTTTGGCTATTGAAACTTTTCGAGCTTTGAGATGATTGAGGTGTCTGTGTCGGGGTATTTAGATTGAAACTTGAGAATGACGAGAACCCACTACCATTGTTCGAGCTGTTTGAAGAAGATCAAATTGAGTTATCAACACTGAAGTAGTTTGAATCTTCGGGCTTTAAGTGTTAGCCACATCACTTTCTTTGAAATATGGATTCACCTTTTGTTGGACATTTGAATTTCTCATTTCAGCCATTTTTTGAAGTTCCAACTCGTGTCCTTCAAGTTTTTCAATGAATTTTCCGACACTCAAACCACTATACTATTGACTATTTTTCAAAATCATTAAGTAAGTCGACCATTCACCCTCTAGTAATGCGTCGGCTAACTTGTCAATCAACTCTTCGTTTCCTTTGTAATATTCAACCTCTTCATTTCAACAACCAAATGCCAGTATCGTTCAATGAGCTGCTTCATCGATTCGCCTTTTAATGCAGTAAAAATGTCAAAGTCCTTTTTGATCAATGCCTTTTTACTTTTGAGAATTTGTGTACTGCCTTGGAATTTCACTTTCAATGCGTTCCAACTTGATTGCGCATCTCCTTGATGTTGTAACAGCGTGAAAGTGTCTTCTTTTATCGCCTGTTGCAGAATATTTAACATCTTCTTCTCCCGAGTAAACTTTTCCTTTTCTATTTGGGTGAACTGCATGATACTTTTCTCGATTCCATTCTCACCTATGGGAGCAGTATATCATTCTTCGATTGAATACCAGCACTCTAAATAATTCGCTTGAACCCAGTTTTTGAAACGTTTATGCCAGCCTTTATAATCCTCTAAGTTCATTACCGTAGGCGGCTTCGTCATCGTCCCCATTTCATTATGGAGACTTAAATTTTGAATGATTGACGATGTGGTTGTAGTGGCGAAAGAATTGTAGAATTTGTTTTCCATTTTTTTTGAAATTTTGTGCGAAGGTAGAATTTTGTGCGAAGATAGCTTCGTGCGAACTAGTCACAAAACAAACAAATCTGAGTTATGTCTGTACGAAGGTAACAGAAACAAACTTCTTTAAATCTATCTTTGTACGAAGGTAAAAAATTTCTTTTGAAAAAGCTACGTTCGTACGAAGGTACTTAGTTCTTACGAACGTATTCCTTCGTGAGAGGATATTTTGATCATGATTCTGATTGATTTTAGGTCCAATTCTTTCAAGGGTTTGTTAGAAAAAGATTTTAAGTATTCCTTGAAAAATTTAGTCTATTCCGACGGTCAAATTCATGAAAAATGATGAAAATGAGAGGAAATGAATAGAAGATAAGTGTGAGATTGTTGAATCTTGTTTTTTGTCTTCAAATTAGGCCCCCAGGCACTGATACCACTTATTAGGATTTGTTATCCAATAAAGCTCAGGTCTAATCTGTAACCTAGTCCAATACGTGCGGAATCAATATTAGTTAGGGTGACAAATATAACAAGATTACTTTTAATCACTGTTTCAGTGGTTTGGAAAACATTTACAATCTAGAAACACTTGGACAGAGATTGGCCGTCTCGTCCGCAAAACAATACTACAGAATCAATGACCACACACCTATTTGTAGGACATCTCTCTTCGTGCGGACTAGAGTAAACACCTTCGTAGTAACTAAAGATAACTACCTCCGTAAGAAGTTGTATGAACTAACATGAGTCCTTTGTACAAAGTCACATACAAACGTAACAAAATCTAACAGTTTAACCTATTATATACACTTACATGACTCGTAGACGTAGGCATTATACATATGTATCAGTTCTTCCTCCCCTTTTTGGCATCATCTTCATATTTATGGA
This sequence comes from Scalesia atractyloides, assembly GCA_947069175.1. Taxonomy (NCBI): domain Eukaryota; kingdom Viridiplantae; phylum Streptophyta; class Magnoliopsida; order Asterales; family Asteraceae; genus Scalesia; species Scalesia atractyloides. Next base: position 54,356,196 of record CAMTDV010000024.1, on the reverse strand, counting down.
GAGTGAGAGTTTTACCACTGTTTTCAAAGAATAAGTCTCCTCCCCCCTCCACTAGTGGGAATTCAGATAATCCTATTAGCGTTGTACTTGGCATCCACTATTTGTCTTATCAACTCTACTTGGATGGAATATCATTCTCCGATAGCTTGCTTTTGAAGATGTAGGAACGGTTGAACATGGGCCCACATTTCTTTTACAATGTCTACATTTGAAGGTGGAGTTTTAGAGTTTTCTACCAAAATTTTAATCATGTCTTTATTCTAAGTAACAAATGTTTCCAATTTGGTGACTATCTCCGTCCCATCACCTAAGTTAATAGGATCATTTGAATTACTACCAGAGGTGGTTTTACCTAGTTTTGAACTAGGTGCCCTTTTTCTTGGTACTAGGGACTTCCAGCTGGTAAAGAGCCTATTGTTCCAACAATTGTTGCCTGCAAGGGGGTCTTTATAATGTAACCACTATCTAACTCTGAGATTGTTGTCTCTATAGTTGTAGTAGCTGCCCCACTTGAAATACATTCATGTTTCTTTTGAGACATAGAAGATGTTTCCTCCTCTACTTGTGGGATATAAATGATCCCTGAACTTGCCCTAGTCACTTGTTGAAGTGTACTCTCTGTGATTTGTTGTTGTGAGGAACTAGGTATGTGTAAGTTAGATGTATCAATTGCATCAAGCAATTTTTAAAGTGGTGATGGAACATTTGTAGTGGGTGGAGGTGTGGAAAGAGAAGCAACCCTAGGAGAAGATCTTGAATAGAGATATTGAAGTGAAATATCTCCCCTTGATTTGTGTCCCCTGTGCATGCAACACTTTCCTTTTGTGTGGATGAATGAGGAGTTTGGATAGGTGGAGAAGTTTGCATCTGTTGTTTGGAGGTAACAACATATGTTTGCTGCTTTTGTGTTATCGCAAGTATCTCTGGCATCAACCCCCATAGACCCTTTCTTTTTGTTTTTATTTTTGATTTAGAGATATGAATGGTAATGGTTTGTGTGGAAATGTCTGGTGTGGGTTCCACAGTGCTGGATTGTGCACCATTTCCACCAGGAGCAGTGGGCTCAACAACGGATGTTTCAACATCTGTTGCTTGTTTTTTTGTAAAATATTTTCTTCTAACACATTTTCATGTCTTTTGTCAATTATGCGTGTAAAAGTTTCATTTGAAAGACTGTTACTTTCAATTGCTTCACCTTTTTCAAAGCTCTCTTGTCTTAAAACATTTTAAGGTAGGCTTAACAGCCTTGGATAAATTAGAAAGGGATTGCCAGTTCCTCTCTTGATTGTTTTTAAGATTGCTAACAAATCCATAAATAGTGTCTGTGATAGCTTGTGATTTCAATTTCTCAAAATAGCATATCCTAGGTACTGAGTTTTTAGGAAAATTTTATTAAAAGTTGTTGTCTTTGCAGACAACCAAACTAAGAGGGTATGGAAAAAGAATTTCATATCTGGTGGGAACTTTGGTTTAGAAAGTGTTGCTCCTACCATTGACCTTCATAGCCCCTTTCTATGAACTCATTTTGCAAGTTAGTTTCACACTACGTCAAAATATGCCTATGGCCACACAAGAAAAGTGTGGTTATATGTGTTTCGCCACACCTATTTTTTTCAGGTCAAGGATGACCAAAGGTCGAGTCATGATAGGTACCATATGGCCACACACACTTTTTAGTGGCTGTAGTGTCATAAAAGTATGGCTAAATGGTACCAACATTTTTTACTGAAATCAAGCATTCGCTCCATTAAGTGTGGCTAACGGGTAGCAACGGTCACATGGATTTACTTTAAGTGTGATCATTTCTATTATATAGTCACATGAATTTACTAAAATGTTTGTTTTAGCCACATCAATTAAAGAAAAGTGTGGCAAAAAGAATTGCTCTAATCAAACACTGTCTCCATTAACTATGGCTTAAGGGTAGCAATGGCCGCATATATTTATTGTAAGTGTTTTCGTTTCTAATACATAGTCACATAAATTTATTGTAAGTGTGGCTAAAAACTTTTACTTAACACAGAAAAAAATATGATTTTAAGTGTGGCTAATGTCTAACCTTTAGTCACACATATTTGTTATTCCTATGACATTTTTTATCATTCTGTCACACAAACAAAAACCAAAGTGACTATGGTGTGGCTAATGTTTATTTATAGATACACAAATTTTGTAATTTTAAGTGTGGCTATTCTCTAATCTGTGGTCACAAATAACCTTTTTTTCACCATAACGTTTGCTATGATTTCGTCACACAAAAAAAAAATAAAGTGACTATGGTGTGGCTAATGGTTATCTATAGCCACATGAAATTTTGTAACTTTAAGTGTGGTTATTTTCTAACCTTTGGTTACTCATAATATTTTTTCCTATGACGTTTGATATCATTGCGTCACATACCTGCCAAATCCTCTAGTCTGAACATGTTGGAAATGAATTTTGCAGTGATTTCATCATTGTCCTTATTAATGATGGAAGTGATGAGAAGGGCTTTTTGTTTTGAAGTTAAATTTTATCATTTGCCCAGAATTCTCTGAGGGTGGTGAGATAAAATCCGTGTTCTTGCTGTGTTTTACAAGATACGGTAAGTAGTTGTGTGGGGTGGATTTTCAATTCGAGAGCCATGATGAACTTTAGTTCAAACCTTTGAAGATCTCTTAGTCAATTGATCTTTTGATTGAAAGCAGAGTTTGTAGGATGTAAATTCGAAGTTTTTCTCTTTTGAAATGCCTTGATTTTATCAATAATGGAGGATAGATGTAAACTCTGGTTCTCATGGGTTTCTATAAGGTTTGTGAAACAGGGGTGCAAACGTGGCCAATGGTTATGTTTTTTCGATTACGTGGCCAGTTTTAATTCGTCATGGCAAACCTCTGTTTAGGACATGAGTCCCTTTGAGGAAACCCTTTGATGAAGATAGAAAAGGTCTGTTTACAAATATCCGCTTGAAACATCTTTTGTGCTCCACAGATTTTTGAGTGACCAAAACAGGGGTTGAACATCAGTTTGACTTTTTGGTCAACAGATGGATGAGGACTATGTTTGAAACCTATGTTGGGTTAAACAAAGTTTCTAGTGAGAACAATGGTGAGATTTAATTAAATAGTGGTTTTGTTTGACTTTGGTAGTCAAATAGGGGTCCTTTTGTCTTGAATAGTGGTCAACCACAGTTAAACAGACTTTTGAACCAAAGAAACAGACGTTTTACTCTTTTGAACAAAGTTTTGAATTTTTTTATAATCTTTTCTTCATTTAAAAACAAAATTTTTGATTTTCTGATTTTTAAACAACATGTTAACGTTGTAGCGAACCTTTTGGAGACTTTCAAAAACAATTTTCTTTATTTTATTTGGATAAAGATAGATGCAAGGGTAACCACTATCTGCAATTTTAATTACCAACAATGGTTCCCTGCAGATGGTGGTAAATGGGTCATTCTTGCAGATGATCCAAAGCTTTACCTGGTTTGGATTTGTTGTTATCACCCACTAGAATGGCTTCTTAGGATTGGTCATTGGTCTCAAGTAATTTTTGTACTATTTCCAACTGTAGGACCGTTTAATCCCTTAGCAAAGGTGCCTAAGATGTATCTAATCCATATATGCGGAATTTAAGTGAATTAGTGACAATATACACAAGATATTCAGTTTAAACATTAGTTTATTAATGTTCGAAGATGTACATCGAGAATCCAAACTGACAGAGCTGTTAGTGCATTATGTCTATGTCTTAGTCTTGTATCGAGTCTGTATAGTTTTGGTGTGATTAGACTAGATTTAGAAGGGTATTTATGTAATTACAGTGCAAGTTCGCTTGGAGTTGCAATGTAAGATCAAGTTCGGACGAACTTGATCTAGTCAAGTCGCCCGAAATTGATCCATTCCCAGCGAACTTGTGCCTCTATAAATAGAGGACTTGTTCCCTTCATTTGTAACTTTTGTGATTTTGGCACACTGACGGCGAAGCTCTACTGGATCAGGATCTGAATGTAATTGGACAAATTGATCAATAAAACAACGTTTAAATAGTAAATCTTGTCTATTTGGTAATCATGTCATATTGTTTCCGCCAATCATGGACATTAGATACAATCTAGGTTCCCGAGCTTACGTGGAGACGGTCTAACAAGAGCTTCACCGTCTCTAATGTAAAAGTTAACAAATGAAGAAACCTTGACGACTATTTATAGAGGAGCTAGTTCGCACCAAACCACATTGTACCTAGTTCGTACGAAGTACTACTTCGTGTGAACTAGTACATTACACATTCACTTCGTGCGAACTAGTCCTATTCTATACAAATTTAACTTTAAACTTTTAACATTACATACTCAAAACACTTAGACTAGATCCAAGACATAGACAATATACATCGTGCACTAACAGACTCCCCCTTGAATATTGTCTTCGTCTTGATCAGTCTTCAAAATCATCATCCACGACCAAAGAAGTTCTTGTAAGGCTTCCTGGCCTTTCTTGAGATGGAATGGGCGTTTGATCTGTAGGAGGTGCCCATTTCATGAACTGGAATCTTCTAAGACGTGCCTCTCTTCCTTTCTCGTGTATCTCTTCTAAACGCTTTTCTTCTTTAAAAAATTATTCACGTTCAAGCTCACGCCATTTAGACTCCCACATATGACCTGAATTAATACCGTGTGCGTAGCAAAGTTGATCACACCATGGTATTGCTTTGCTTGAGTCTCTTCGCGTTATCATAACATATCTTGTTAAAGAATAAACATTTAACATCTTCTTTCGAACAATTCACTAGCCACTTCGGGTCTAGTATCCTTATCGTCCTCCATAAACCCCAGATCCTTCGTCGTTCAATCAATTCTAGAGTTTCTTCTTTAGTGACATCCAAATTCTCATTAGCTCTAAGCACGATCACTGCTTCATATGTCTCAGGATCTGTCTGCCACCACAAGAAGTATGGATGGAAATCTTGTTCGATTGGTGTAAGAGGCATATTCTTCATAACTTTTGGCCTCTTCATTACCAACGTAACATCCTTTTCTTTTGTCACCTTGTTGATCTTCACTCGACGTTTAGGAATAAATGGTTTCCAGTGATTGAAACCATGCATTGCTTCAAACGTTATCACTTTCCACAAACGTTGATCAACAAACTTCATTTGATAACTGATATTCTTCGTCTGTGTAATTCTTCAACATCCCAGAAAGGTAAGCTCTTCAAATCATTCAAATATCGGAAATATTGAACACCAAACTCCCTCTTTATAGCATATACATTCAGCTCACCAATCTATCCCCAGCTCAGAATATCTCCAAGTGATTTGTCTTTGTCTTGTGTAAAGAATACCAATGGACATTCAAACTTTCTTTCTTTTGGCATCTCTTTAAACCAAGACGTCTTCGCTTCAGCTATCTCTTCTTTCGATAAACGTTTCGGAATGCTCCCATCTTTAACAACTTCATCAGTTTTTCTCTATAGAACTCTAGATCAATCTGACTCAAATTTCTTCAAATGTTGGAAAACTGTTAGTATCTGCTCTAGAGTACTTTTCAACCTCATCAGCTGAACCATCTTCAATAATAACATGATCATAATCATCCGATTAAGGCACTTTCTTGAAAACATAGTTGTTTGGCTTGAATGTGCTAATATTCACTAATTCTTCTTCAAGTAGAAATCAAATGAATCAGCATCAACCACTAACGTATTAGCCAATTCTTTCTTTGTATAGTTGTGCACATATTCACCTTCCTCAATGTTGTGTTCCAACATTAACATCATAGGTTTGTAGCTATCAGGAATAGCTGTAACAGGATTAGCTATGACTGCTCCCCTGATTCCTGATACTTCAGTTGTAGTTGGCCCTAACTGCTCCCCCTGAGTTTGTACATCCTCTGCATTTACTTAATCATTCAACACAGAATTATAATCAAATTCATCATGTATCTTTGTAGTTTCAACTATAAGACCAACCCCTGCTTGACCATCATCATCATCATTATCATGATCAGAATCATCTTTTTCATCATTAGTTGGATCATCATCACAATTTTCATCTTCCTCATCCTTATCTTCTTCGTCATCTGCCTCTTATTCAATAACAGTGGCTTTAACAGTTTCCTCAACTCTTTCTATCTCTTGCTCTGCAACAGGGGTTTCTTCAATAACAGGCTCCTCAGTAGACTTGAACCTTCAAAAAAAATTGGTTCAGAAGTACCTTCAATAACACCTTTCCCCTTTCCCTGTGTAAAAAATTCTTTCTCAGCTCATTCTTTTTCATCTTGCACTTCAATACGATTGTCTTTAGCAATGAAATCTATGCCCAAGCTGTTAGTTAATACACGTTGTAGCATGTTGAATCTTTTTCTATTCTGAATCTTTTCTGCTTCAAGTTCAGCAATCAACATGCGCAATCTATCGTTATCAGGTCCAAGACTTTCAACAACCGCCTTCATATAATCATGATCATTTTCTAAAAACTTAACTATGTTTTCCATGATCTCCTTCTCAGCTTTATTCTGTTTGATCTTATCTTCAAGAACTTTAATTCTCTTCTGTAACTCTTCAGTCTTAGATTCGTTAAACATATCTGCCAAAGAATCGGTAGTAATTCCTTGATCAAAATCCCGTGGTGGAAGAGGAATATCTCCAAAAGCGTCATGAAATTCAGTTCTCGTTCATGACCAGAAGTTTGACTATGAGGTGTTCTGTGTTTCGGAGCTGTCTTTGGTGTTGCTTGCTTCGGAGTCGATTGTGGTTGTGTTGGAATCGATTGTGTAGTAGCTGGTGGTGTTTGAATGTAAGTGGATGATGTTGGTTGCTCTCGCATCGGAGATGCCTATGGTAGTATATCATCCTTCTTTTTCTTGCTAAGATATCTTCTTTTTAGCAATTTTCTCCCTTTTGTTGCTGGAGAACCTGTAGCCTTCTTGCCTTCACTAGCTTTTGACTTTACTGTTTAGATTTTTTCTTGGGCCTATCATCTTCTGATTCTTCATCAAATGGTACGTCCAATCCTTCTCCCTGTCTCTTCAATCTTTCTTCCTCCACCTCTTTCTCAAATTGTTTTTGACGTTCTTCCAAAGAATCAATCGAATCTTTTCTATCAGCTGTAGCAGAAATCACATAATCATGATCATCTTCATCTGTCTCTATCACAACATTTTGTTCTTCAACATTTACAGCTGCACTTGAACCAGCAATATTTCAACATTCTCAGGTTCAGTATCTTGTTCATCTCTTAACATTGTTTCAACTTTCTTTGATGCCCTTTTCCGTTTCTTCTTTTCTGGTTCAGATTTGATATACCAGTAGCTTCTTTTTTCTTTGTACCCTTCCAAACATTTAATCTCATCACTTTCGTCACCACTACCTTCTTTTCTCCACTTACCATCAGGTGGTGCAACATAATCACCTTTAACAATAGCTCCAAACATAGGCTTTGGAGTCGGTGCACTCTCTTGCTAAGATAAAGATACAGCTTCTTCAGAGTTTTGTCATCCATGTGATGTGCGCTATCTTTCTTTTCAAGATTATCAAATTTATCATCAATCAACATTTGAACGAATCTTGGATATAGTAGAAACTTTTCATCTCCAATATTCTTTGCCATGTAACAAAATATGACATGTGAGTAATTGATTGGCTTGTTCAAGATCAACGCTGTAGCCATGCACATCAGGTAATCTTTCATATCATCAAATCCTCCTTTGCGATGGCTCATTGTATGTATTAGTGAATGTAAGAAAAACTTGTAAGGATGACCAAGACCACCTTTCTTGAATGTTGTCGTGTTAACGTATCCACGATATCCCATCCTGTAGAAACATCCTTTAACCATACGTTCCGAAAATCCAATAGGATCTGAAGCTTTGTCGTTGAATTCCAAAACTCTACGAACATCTTCCTCAGTAATTTTGATCTCATGATCCTCATTATTAATTCTGACAGCAGAAGTAACTGTCTTGTCAGCTTCATCGTAAGATGCCGACTTCCAGAAGAAAATAACATGTGAACGATATGTCGTATGATGTTGCGTTAAAGCTTTTGTAACTGGCAGACGTCCATAAACTCTAGCACTTCTTGAAATGGTGACAATCCTGGAAATCTTTCTTTGTCTAACACACAACATGTGTTATGAAACTTCGAATATCCCAACTGCATCAACAATGAAAAAATCACAAACACTTAGCAAATTTACCAAAATTTAACATTTTTTTGGTAATTCGTACGAATCAGGTAAAAAAACAATATACATCAAACAATCAACCTTCTGATTCGCATGAATTGAACCAATTACACAATATTTTAACATTTTGGATGTACTTCGTACGAATCAAGCTAATTTTCTTTTCTTCTAGTTCATATGAACTATGACTTTAACTGATTTACTTTTTATTGATTATCTAATTCACACGAAGTGGGAATTTCAAATGTTTTAACAATTCCATGACCTAGTTCGTACGAACTCGGTCATCGTCCCCATTTTGAAAAACTTGCTATCCATTTCAAGAAATTAATGATTCATATATGTATTCTACAAGTCGATTTATAGTTTTATTCATTCAATTTCAGTTATTAATCCTCAAACCTATCAATCAAGATCTTACTACCTGAGCCATAGAAATAGGTGTGCAAATCACCTAGATCTAAACAAATTTGGACAAAGTATCGACATATAACTTGCAAATACTCTAATTTGCACCAAAGAGTCAAAGAACACACACAAGCAGTTATGTGATTCGTCCGAATTAGCTTGTTATTTATACCCAACAACATGCTCAACTTCGTACGAATTAGGTTATAAAATCTAATGTTCTACTTCGTGCGAAGTAGTACAGTTTAGTTTCAATCTTTTCAAATTTTCAACTTTAACCTAGTTGTTTTATCATTTTATCAGTTTTAGAAATCCACTCAGTTGACCAAGTCCAAGTTAAAGACCCTGGTTAACCAATTTGTCTGCCAAGTCCAAATTAATGACCTTGGTTTGACACTTTATGAAAAAACTGAAGTTTTTCGGCAATTTGAAAGTTTCAAATTAATGAACTTTTAAATTATTCAAATTTTTCATCATTTTTTATTAGCTCCCAGCCCGTTGCATCAAGATTTTCATCAGCACACTCCTTCTTTGGACTTTGAAGATCAACTTTCCATCATTGGTAGTCGAAACTAAGATAGAAATAAAATCTTTTTGAATTATCCAAAGTTTATGCTAAAACACACCGAAAATCTTTTTGGGATCTTATGATAATGAAATGTAAACATATTTACAAACACATTTACAGACATTTTTTGTGAGTTCGTGTTTGAGGATCACATTAGTTTTTGAGACAAATCACCAGTACCGTTGTCCTTTATAAGACTTTAAGTTTCAAAAACCAATTTTACTTAATTGTCAGTGTGTTTGTCCTTTTAAAACTTCAACACATTTCTCAATTATTCTGAGATATGTTAGGTAGAATTAAGAACATAACCTAACTGTGTTTCCCATCTCAGAATATACTCCTGTATCAAGATTTCCTAGATTTGATCTTACAGGTGAGTATAGCTTAACTGATATCTGTATCTGGGTTATGCGAGACTTTGAGAGATTAGGTTCGTACCACCGTACCGACAAAGAGATGAAGGCTCGACTTCTAAGGTGTTGTTCCAATACGGAATCTTTTTTACTGCAATTGTTTGAATCTTTCGATACTTACAATTCGATGCAGTTTAGGTTTTAAACAAAATCATTATAAAAGTTCTAGGCCATTGTTTACGCAAAATCAGAAGAACTTGTATTATACCTCAGATATCAATTATCTATAAAGACCTAGTATCTCAGAATCAGACAATCTCTCAAACGAAAATTCGGAGTACCAAGTCTGTATATTTGAGAGATGTTGACCCACAAGTTAAGAAGTTGTAAATTTAAGTTTATATCTCAGAAACAATCTACTGAACATGCAAAGCCTACTTGCACATCCACAGTGAGATTTGTTTTCTCAACTTTTAAACACTACAATTCTTTAGCATACGGTGATAGTCCACTGATGTACTATCATTTCCTCATTTACACCAAACTCAATTTGTCTTTTTTATGTTTTTATACTTTTTAAATATTAAATGTTTTTGTATTTTCTCCAAATTTCTCCCCCTAAAATCAAAAACATATTTTTGGATTTTGATTTTTAAGACAGGAATAAAACCTAACTAAAAATAAAGTGACTAACCAATGAGGATTACGAGACCTCATCGTCAGCCCCATATTCAACATCGTCCAAATCTGACAAAAGATTTTTCATACCATTTAATCTCATAAGATATTTAAATCTTGTTCGTGTAAAAGCTTTGGTATAAAAATCTGCCTTCTGTTCATCAGTGTAGATTTTTTTCAATTCGAATCAACTTTTTCTCGTGACAATCAAGGATAAAGTGATATCGAATTTCAATATGTTTCGTTTTAGCATGTTGATCAAGATTTTTTGTTATTTCAATTGCTACCTTGTTATCTACATATAGCCGTGTGTCAAGAAATTGCAAACCAAAGTCTCTCATCTGTTGTTGTATGCACAAAAGTTGGGAACAACAACTTGAAGCTGAAATGTACTCAGCTTCATAAGTCGAGAGAGCGACTGTGGTCTGTTTCTTGCACTGCCAAGTTACAATTCGTGTTCCAAAGAACTTGCAACCAGCTGTAGTAGATTTAGCGTTAATTTTATCACATCCGAAATCAGAATCTGCATATCCAGCGAGATCAAAACCATCATTTTTAGGATGCCACAAGCCGGTGCTTGGGCAACCTTTCAAGTATCGGAAAATTCTTTTATGACCATTAGGTGTGATACTCTTGGACATGACTGATAACAGGCACAAAGGCAAGTAGGATACATAATGTTTGTCTTGAAGCTGTCAGCTACATTAGTACACTATCATCGAACGATACAGCATTTCATCCACTTTGGTTCCGTGTTCATCCGGGCAGAGACCATGATTGATCGCCAATGGTGTTGATATCGGTTTTGTACTCGTCATTTCAAAATTCTTTAAAATATCATGAACGTATTTAGTTTGATGAATGAATATACCATCAGGTAATTGATCAACCTGTAATCCTGGAAAGAATTTCATATCTCCCATCGAACTTATCTCAAACTTTTTCTTCATGATTTCTTCAAACTCTTTGTACAAGACATCATTTGTAGAACCAAATATTATGTCGTCCACATAAATCTGTACAATCAACAAATGTCCACCAACATCCCTGATGAAGAGTGTGCTATCCACAGTACCTCTTGTAAAGCCATTGCTTAACAGGTGCTGAAACAAGGTCTCATACCAGGCTCTCAGGGCCTTATGCAACCCGTAAAGTGCTTTATCCAGCAAGTATACCTTATCTTTCTTTTAAGGATCTACAAACCCTGGTGGATGTCCGAAAAACACAAGCTTTTTCACCTTTCCTAGAGGAAAGCTGATTTGACATCTAGCTGATATACCTTGAAGCCCTTCCACGACACAAACATTAAGAAAATTCTGATTGTTTCCAGTCTCGCAAACGGAGCATACACTTCTTTGTAATCAATCCCTTCTTGTTGATGAAAACGTTTGACAACGAGCCGAGCTTTGTTGCGCACAATTACTCCTCTCTTGAAAGAATACCCACGAAAATCTTGAATAATCATCCGTAACCACCAAGCAGTAAGGATCTCCAGAAATACTTTTCACATTCACTGGTCCGAAGAGATCCATGTGTAACCGTTCTAAATGTCACACCCCGACCAGTAAAAACAAACCGCGGCGGAATCGTCAGGGAGTATCGTAACATAATTATTGTTTCGACAACCATGGCATAATAAGTTAAGTTTTATTGAATAAAATTTTTATACATTATCTGAATTAAAAACGGATAATGCAATACAAGTTAAACTATTCTTCTTGATTTTATAGTCACTAAGGCCCAAGTCCACCCTATGTGTAGCAAGCTCAACAATCAAACATTTGCTCCTGAACATACGTGAAAATAAAGTACGTCAGCATAAAAATGCCTGTGAGTAACATAGGTTTGCGCTTAAGATTCATGGCCTAGAATGTTTAAAGGAATATTTAGTTAAAAAAATGGCCATGAATACTTATAAAATGTTTTCTTTTATGAAATCATAAGATAATCGAATGATATAAAATAAATAATGCATGGTTAAATCATTAACCAAAATGTAAGTCATGTCTCCTGAAAAATATCATGTCATAGATAAAAATGTCCTGTCTTGTACTTTGTTTGAAATGATTTAGATAACGACACGATATGCAATATGATAAAAACAGTTATGTATGTTGGTGCAGAATGTATATGTCTTAGTCTTATATCGAGTCTGTATAGATTAGATGTGAATAGGCTACGAAATCATGTATTTATGTAATATGGGGTCAAGTTCGCTTGAGATATACATGTGATGTCAAGTTCGCCCGAACTCATTCATTCATCAGTGAACTTGCTACCCTATAAATAGCGAGCTTGATCTTGTCATTTGTAACTTTGGTCCTCTGAGTAGCGAAGCTCTGACAAACTGGAGATATGAAGTTTATCAATAAAATTGACGTTTAACTGATTAATTCTTGTTATTTGGTAAGCGTGTCGTATATTTCCGCTATTATGGACATTCGATATCAAATCCAGGTTCCTATGCTATCAGGATCGGTCCTACAAGTGGTATTAGAGCTAGAATAGCCTGATTTGATTGGTATCATGACAAGAACATCTCTAATTCTACTCCATTCTTCTTATTTTCTTAACTTTTACACTAAAATTAAGAATTCACGGGCAAATTCTGTCCAAATTTGAATATGTCATGTTAATAACATCATAGATAAACCCCTGAGAGTTTGGAGATTAAAATCAAACGAATTGGTGTCAAATTTTTGCAAAAAACCATGTTTTCTAAACTCACTTTCTGAGTGATTTTCTATGAAGTTCGCTCGAACTTGAAGGTTTTTGTATGAAATTTTTGATAAGTCTGATTGGGCTTGTGTCAATTTCTTTGTTTTCTTTAAGTTTGCTCGAACTCAAGCAAAATCATTGAAGTTTACTTCAAGGGTTCGACCAACTTGCAAATTTTTCATTAAAAATTAAATTTTAAGTGCTCGAAGACAATCAGGGATATTTTTAAATCAAAATACATAAATTCGACCGAACTTGTGTGTAAAAAGTGAAATTCTTCATTCATCACTGCAAGTTCGACCGAACTTGTAGTAAGTCTAATCATTTTCAAAGTTTGAACGTGTTTTCAGCTTACGTGTGTGGATATTCATGATGGATGATCTTCAGAGAGGGTTTATGTCAGGAGTGGGTACGTCCAAAGCTGGGTGGCTATTGAAAGAGGTTATGTCGTTCCGTTAGATGAAAATTAGCAAGTTCTGGAGAAGTACAAGTACTCAACAATACAAAAGGATGAGTACATTGCTGAGAAAAAGATGATCAGTCTCATTATACAATCCGTTAAAGAGGATATTTTGGTCTTGTTGCTTGAATACACGACTGCGAGAGAACTATGATTATCACTACAAAGAAATACCAAAGAAGCCAGAAATGATCAAGACGAAAAAGGCTCTTATTTTGAAGGAATTCGATATTTACCATGTTGAAGGGCGAGACAATGAAACAGATGATTGAGTGATTTTGTCATCTGAAAGTTCAAATATGAGACACGGTCTAGAGAAGACAGAACCGGAGTACATCCATAAGCTTGCTGATGGTTACTTACGGAGCGTGGACTACATATCTTATGGTCTTGAAAGAAAGTCCGAATTGGGAATTCTTCAAGTTGGCTACATTCATCGATCAACTTGAAGGTCATGAGATGGAACTTCTAAAGATCGCAAAGTAGAATAATGCTAACATTGTTCAAGATGTTGGTCTGTATTACAAGAACGGAATGCAAGACAACGTCTTAAGTCCAAACATTCAAACAGCATTCAGTGCAAATATGAACTCTTCTCCACAGAATCAGAATCAATCGTATCCACAATATGATCAAAGTCCGCAGAGTTTTTCTTTTTCGAGCACTAGTTCAAATTCTTCATATTAGAGTCAAGCAAATTAGAATCAACAAACGAATTCTGATCCAAATGTGTACAAGTGTAACATTGCTGTCAATCTAAATAATGTTGTTTCTGAGCAAGTTGAAAACAACACATGGCACTTCTCGCCACAGTTCTAGAATCGTATAAAGTCTGGTAGCAGGGAAAATTGGTAATCCTGAAATGATCGCCAAAGACTACGATCAGGTGGACGAAGAAGAACTTGAGCTGATGGAAATAAAGTGATCTTTAGCTTTTATCATTCGAAGGGTGACAAAGTTCGTTGCACTCACAGGCCGAGATATCGGAAATTCAAGCAACAAGCTAGGTTCAACAAATTAAAGGTCACTTGTTTCAGATGCTGACAGAAAGGGCATTTCAAGAGAGAATGCAAAAATCCTGAAGCAACGGGCAATTAGAGTCCATTTGGAGGTGGCAACGAATATTACAAGAGGTAACTACAGTATAAACCATTTCCGAAGAAGACTCAAGTTGAAATTCAAGAAAAATCATCCAACAATACCGAGAAGACAATGGTTGCTACCAACGAAGATGTTGGTTTTGATTGGAATTCTTACATTGGTAAGAAGAAAGGAGTTGCATTGATGGCTGAGATTGTCGAAGATACATCTGCAGAAGACGCAGCTCTGGAGAATATTCTACTGGAACAATATCTGCAACAAGAAGAAGAAGAAGAGGAGACTTATCTTCAAATGAAGACACAAGACATTTTAACTTCTAACTCAACTTCTAGTTTTGCAGGTAACTTTGATGGAAGTTCTCAGGAGCAAGTGGTCGAGGAGAAATCGATTGATGAAGAAGTTATCATTGATGTTGCTCAAGAAGGGAATGCTGAAAACCTAAAGGACATTGCCAATAAAGCATGATGGCAAACCTTACCGAGGTAGGTCCGGAGGTAAAGGAAGTTGTCAAAGTGCAAGTTGTGGAGGTTGTAAAACCTTGTACAAAATGCAATGAGCCGTGTGCTAAATGTGCCAAAAAATCACAAATCATCGCTGAACTCAATGTACATAATGAACATTTCAAATACGATTATCGTACAATGAAGGAAGCGTATGACAAAATGAAAGATGATTATGGCAGGCTCGATAGAAATAATATTGAACAACATGATACTGTAAGGATGTTGAAAGGTACAGTAATGTATAAACAAAAAGCTATTAATATCTACATTAACACCATTGCTGAAACCAAACAACAACTCCAGGACATGAAAATTGAAACAGAACGTGTTCAACAACTATTAAGAAGTTACACAACTAAAGCTTATGTCATTGATCATTTTCTTCCTACGATCTCGTCGGAAGAAAATGATAAGAGGTTTAAAAAGAAAAATGATAAAAATGCAGCAATGTTCCTCCACCCTTATGCGAGAAGTATTTTCGTAAAACTATTGATGGGATGGATAAGGCACTCAACATTGAGTTGTTATCTGAAATGAAAAATGAGTTGCCGGAGAACATTGATGTAATCTAAACCAAATTAGATGACGACAATAATGCGGTGGTTAAAAATGTGGTTGAAAATGTTCTGAATGATTCTGATGATGGAAGCTTTGAAAGCGCCACCTTGAGTTTGAATAGTTCTGACACGAAATCCGAATACGACGATACATCATCGGAAGATGATCTATGTGATGATCCTAACGTTGTCATGTACAAGGTTAAGGAATCTGATAGATTATACTTTGATGATTGTTTTCCGATTTGGAATGTCAAAGAAGATCAATTGGACAAACTATTCTAACTGGTTGAAGTTTCGTCAGAGGACCTGGAGAAGAATGAAAAGAAATTCTATTCTAAACCAAAAGAAATTACAATAACTACCGAAGGAATGGTGGTGATCATCCGGAAAACCAGAGATCTGGGTTGGGTTTAGATGTGGAAGAAGAATCGTTAAGAAAAAGTCACAATTTCACGAGTACAAAGATAAAAACATGAAATTCGTTTATGGGACGAACACGGTTCAAGAGGAGAGCTTGATTGGAAAACAATCAAACGATTAGTTTAAGAAACAGAAAGAACTTCGAGATAAGGCCAAAGCCACAAGTGGTAGTAAAATCCACTAGTGGACACACACATGATAATCAGACTTGCTTCAAGTGCAATGAAGTTGGTCATATTGCACGCAAGTGTCCGAAATCGAAGCCGGCCTATCTTCAAAGAAAAGAAAGTTAGATGTTATAAAACCAAAGCAACAGAGTTTGTAAAAACAGTAACAATTTTGAAAAGAAATGAATCAAAACCTGAGGTTAAACCTAAAATTTAAAAGAAATTTGAAAAATCAACTTTCGAAATAGGTGAAACTTCCAGGGCACATGAATCACGATTTTACATCAAAAAGGCAAACATTAAATCACAAGCCTGGATTGCTAAGAAAAAGTCAACAGCATCTGATGTTATCAAGTCTGAGCTTGTTAAGACTGATAAAAAGAAAGAATCAAAATCTGAGACCAAAACCGAAACTGTCAAACCTACAATTGGTAACAACTCATCAAAAGGTAAAAAGAAAGTGAATTTTGAAAATGTAAATGACAGTGGAGGCTCAGATGGAGATTATGGAGATGATTCCCAAGCTTTTCATTCCAAACCCAAGACTAAGAAGGCTTGGGTAACGCTGTTTAACTAGATTTTAATATGTGCAGGGGATCCAAATATTGTTCTTTCAACGTGGATTTTGGATAGTGGAGCATCCAGACATATGATGTAACACCCCAAATCGCGTAAAACAACACGCCGTGGAAACACTTGGGGAGTCACGTTAACAGATTGTTTCAACAACACTTGGCATTTGAAGTTTCATTTTATTGGATATTAAACATAGATTATATGGTCATAATTGTCTTAGAAATTTTTAAACAACGAAACAACAAGCATGCATCATTATTGTCTTTCTTGTTATTAAGGCGCTAGGTCCATGTCCATTCCTACGTGAGCACGTATCAGTATCATTTACCATCGTTCCCTGAAACATATGTGAAAACGAGTCAGCAAAAAATATATGCAAGTGAGTACATAGGTTTTGTGAGTAATTCAAATTTATGGCATGTAACATATTGCATCACCTTACTCGACTACTAGAGTCGAGTAGTGAAAACCTTGTATCAAAAAGTGTATGGTCTTGCAATATAATTAACCAACTAAAACACGTTCGTTAAAGTTCCTAAAATCTCGTTGCCATGAATCTTGACTAAAACTTTTGTTTTCGTAAACCAAGTAGTAAATCGTCCTTGAAGAAAACTCGTATGGTTCATATCATTTTGTAAACATCGTTGCGTGACGTCATTTGAAAATATCCGTCCAAGTGATCTAAATAACGCCACGATATGATAAAAGCACTTATACATAGGAAGTACCAACGGCGTATCTACCATGCTTTATTATATTAAACCTTCTCGTTATCTAATCAATTACCATAAACCCATCGTCCACTTCGTCCGTGTTATCAATCGTTCGTGTTATAAATAAATGGTCATTCATTTTTGTTATAAACCAATCGTCATTTGTTTTTGTTATAAACCAATCGTCATTCTTCCGTGTCATAAAACCATTCATCTATCGTCCGTGTTATAAAACCATTCGTCAATCGTCCTTGTTTTATTTGTGAAAACTTTTGGTCGTTTCGTGAATACATTCAAACCTGTGTGACTCGTCTATACCACCAAATGGTATCTTTAAATCGACTAACAAACCACCAAAGAGTTTGTTAAAATAACAGATGATGTCGTTACCCCAAACTATCCACCAAATTCCAGTGAATAGCCTGATAACGGGATTTGTCAGATCATATGGTACCATAACATACTACTGGTCGGCTTGGCCATTGTTAATGAATGTCATTCTTGTTATGAATATAATGCACCAACAAGTTCGTTGACATTATCGTAATCGTCTTGTTTATATAAACCATAGTAATTTGTATTTGAAAACTCGAAAACCTTTAGCACATATGAATCACCCCAAAACAATATGTAAAACATAAAAGATGGGACTATGTACTCACTTGTGATTGCTATTGTAACCTCAAATCAAAGATCAAACAAGCTCAAATGTCCTAGAAATCAAGCGTGTCCTAAAATCGGATAATTGTGTAAATATCGAAACTTGAAATCGGAGGATTTCGATAAAATGGTACCTTATAAACCAAATGAGTATTGGGACTCATATGACATGGTTAAATAAGTGAACATTCTGAGTTAGAAAGATTTTTGTGCGCTTTTGACCCGTTATGATCCGTTAAGGTAGTTTAAGCCACTTTAACGCGTCATTTGCGTAACTACGCATTCGGATGGTTACATATGTGTTATGATAAGTCTAATTGCCTAAATATGTTTGAAAATGTATTTGATCAGATTACATGTCAAAATTTATTTCACATATGCTTATAGCTGATTTGTTTGTGAAAAGGGCATTTTGGTCATTATTGAAGATCACAACCACTAGTTATCATAACACTAAACAAAAGACATAACCATAAGGTATAACATTAGAGAGTTATTCCTTTTATAATTAGGGTCATAATTATGTATTTGGTCGGGTCCATAGATCCACCAAACTGGTCAGATTTGAAAGCAAAGCGATCGTCAAACCGTTCAACTTTCGACTCTAAACAAGCACAATAATAACAGTGACGATTTAGACATGTTTTGACATGTATAAATAAGTTTATAAAAGGGTTTTGGCATCAAAATAAACTGTTTTGACACCCGAATTTGGATCCGTTGCAAAATGCACAAAAATCGCATTTTGACCAAAACTTTGACTTGTCATAGAGACTTGAAATGATAGAAATCAGTAGGTATGATCATTAGGAATTATAACCATCTTGATTATCATCATAATGCAAGGTTCAATTGGATTTTGAATTGATCAATTCATGATCAATTCTGGAAGTCAAACGAAAGTCAAACTTTGTGACTTTTAATCAAATTAAACTACGAGAATTGAATTAAAACATGATTGAAATACTTACAATACTGAAGGAATGATCAAGAACACTGAGAAAACTCCAAGATGGTTGCATGATTCGGATTTGAAGAAGATTGGAGCAAGAACAATGGCTGCAAAACTTCAAATGTGAAGAACACCAAGGTATTTATAGTTTTCTTGATGTAGTAGAAGATTAACAAGTGTCCCATGACTCACCCACAAGCTAGATTAGTGTCCCATATGTGTCAAATACAGAGAATAGGGTGGCACATTCGTTTGGTGAGTCAAAAAATGGAATAACCAGCTGCTGCCAGTAAAACAGGTGATCTGGGCACCCCATGTTCGACCGTATGGGGTTCTCCATGCGGTCCGTATGGCCCTCAGCTAGTCCCTAAGTTTCAAAATTGTGTAGAACAGGCCCCTGCACTCGTTTCGTCGAGATTTGGGCACTTCTAAAACCCGTTAACCTCATTCAAAGCTCCATAAGGACGTTAAAATATAGGGAACTTGAAATATGTTTAAAAATGTCCAGAGGTTGGTTCGTTTGGTCATACGGTCGCGGTTTTCGGTTAATTACGATGAAAATCGTAACGAACGCGTGCGTGACTATAAATGCGTAACGAACACATTTTTCGCATTCCAATAACAAAAATACAATCTTTTGATGATTAGAAAAATTTTTGAATGTACGTACATGTTCCGTATAGCGAAATACGCAAAAAGGCATAGTTTCACGAAATTTGCAAAATAGCCCTTTAAGTTAAAAAAGTGTGATTTCGCCATACCGAAGCCTTCAAAACTTATTTCTAAGCTATGTAAAGGGTATTTATGGTATGTAAATCTTGTGAGCTTGTTCCGGAGCCTACGTTGCTGCGAGAATCGGCAGACTTTCGCAGTTTGTCGTAAATAGTCCCTGTGGCCGAATAAACTTGTTTTTGGCATACCAAACCCTTCAAAACTTATATCTAAGTTATGTAAAGGTTATTTATGGTATGTTTAATTTATTTCACTATTCCAGAACATATGTTGCGTTAAATTTGTTTTTGTTTGTGTATCGGTTTACCGGTTTTGCTTATAGAAGCAATTCAAGAGTTCGAAATTGTGCAAGAATCGAATGTGTGCAATTGTCATAATAAATAAACAAAATTCACATATAAAACATAAAATTTCATTCATTGATAACTTGTTCGTCATTGTTACATGTTCGGATCGTCACAGATATCACAGTCTCCCCTACTTTAGGAAATTTCGTCCTTAAATTTAATTAGAGGAAACTTGTGAGAACAAATGTGGATACTTTGCTTTCATTTGATCCTCTCGTTCCCAAGTAAACTCTAGCCACGTTTAGATTCCCAGTAACTTTGACTATCGGGATTCGTCTTCGTTTAAGTTTCTTGACTTCACGGTCCATAATCTCCACCGGTTTCTCGACAAAATGCATAGTATCATCAACTTAAATCTCATCGAGTGGAATATGGAGATTTGTATCGGCTAAACATTTCTTCAAGTTGGACACGTGAAATGTTGGGTGTATATTCCCGAGTTTAGGAGGTAGCTCAAGTCGGTAGGCCACCTTTTCGATTCTTTCAACGGTCTTGAATGGTCCAACGTATCGTGGTGCAAGTTTTCCTTTCTTCCTAAATCTCACTACTCCTTTCCAAGGGGATACCTTGAGCAGGACGTACTCACCAACTTGCAATTCGAAGGGCTTGCGTCGTTTGTCTGCATCACTCCTTTGACGGCTTCTAGCTGTTAAAAGGTTATCGCGTATTTTCTTAACTTTCTAAGTTGTGTCGTGGATGAGTTCAGGTCCAGTGAGCTGAGACTCTCCAACTTCATTCCAACAGATAGGTGAACGGCATTTTCGACCGTATAAAGCTTCGAAAGGCGCCATGTTGATGCTAGCGTGATAACTATTGTTAAAGGAGAATTCGACCAACGGGAGATGCGAATCCCAACTACCACCAAAATCGATCACGCAAGCTCTAAGCATATCCTCCAGAGTTTGAATCGTCATCTCAGATTGTCCATCCGTTTGAGGATGATAGCGGTGCTCAGATTGAGTTTGGTCCCCATTGTAGATTGCATAGTCTTCCAGAAATGAGATGAGAATCGAGCATCTCTGTCAGATATGATGTTCAAAGGAACACCATTACGAGATATAATCTCATCAACATAGATTTTTGCGAGTCTGTCAGCAGAGAAATCTTCATGAATTGCTATAAAGTGTGCTGACTTCGTTAGACGATCGATGACTACCCAAATAGCATCATTACCTCTAGATGTGCCCGGTAGTTTAGTGATGAGATCCATCGTAATGTTATCCCACTTCCATACCCGTATTTCTGGTTGTTCCAACAAACCAGACGGATGTTGATGCTCAGCCTTGACTTTAAGACAAGTAAGGCATTTAGATACATACAAGGCAATGTCATTCTTCATACGCAGCCACCAATACTAGGTATGGAGATCCTTGTAAATTTTTATAGCACCAGGATGAATCGAGTAACGAGACTTATGAGCTTCGTCCATCAATAGAGTTCGGAGATTATGTAGATTTGGAACCCATAAATGGTTCATGTAATAGAGTAATCCATCATCTTTCGTTTCAAGTTGAAGTTCGAGTTGATAAGGTAGTTCGTCGTTCAACAAACCTTGTGTTACACAAGTGCTTTAGGCTGCAAGAAACGTGTTTGGATATCGAATTGAACTCAAACACAATGAAGCTTGACACGTTCTATACGACTAAGCGCGTCAGCCACAACATTCGTCTTACTTGGATGGTAGCGAATTTCGCAGTTGTAATCGTTTAGGAGTTCGACCCAACGTCGTTATCTCATGTTTAACTCCTTTTGGTTGAATATGTGTTGGAGACTTTTGTGGTTTGTGAACACCACACACTTCGTGCCATAAAGATAGTGTCTCCAGATCTTGAGAGCAAAGAAAACAGCACCTAACTCAAGATCATGAGTTGTATAATTCTTCTCGTGGACTTTTAGTTGTCTTGACACATAAGCTATGACTTTATCACGTTGCATTAGAACACAACCAAGGCCTAAATTTGACGCATCACAATGAACCACGAATCATCATTGCCATCGTGTAAAGACAAAATAGGAGCATCACAGAGTTTTAGTTTCAAGGTTTGGAAAGCTTCCTCTTGTTTAAAGGCTTATTCTTTTGAGTAAAAGCAGTGAGAGGAACCGCGATCTTTAAGAAGTTCGCAATAAAACGTCGATAGTAACCAGCAAGACCAAGAAATGAGCGAACTTCTGTGGGAGTAGTGGGTGATTTCCACACGGGTTTTTTAAGGATCCACATGAATACCTTGCTTGTTGACAATGTGACCCAAAAATTGAACTTCTTTCAACTAGAACTCGCATTTGGAAATTTGGCATATAGTTGTTCTTTATTTAGAAGTTCCATTGTCAAACGAAGATGTTGTTCGTGCTCGGCTTGAGACTTTGAATAAATGAGAATGTCGTCGATGAAAACAATGATGAACTTATCCAAATAAGGTTTACAAACCCGATTCATTAAGTCCATGAATACTACTGGAGCATTTGTCAAACCGAAAGGCATAACAGTAAACTCATAGTGGCTGTATCTTGTGCAGAAAGCAGTCTTAGGAATATCTTCCTCGAGTACACGAAGTTGATGATACCCTGATCGTAGATCGATCTTGGAGAAACATGTAGCACCTTGTAGTTGGTCAAACAGATCATCAATGTGAGGGGATATCGATTCTTGATGGTGAGTTTGTTGAGCTCACGATAATAGATACACATCCGGAAGGATCCATCCTTCTTTTTCGCAAACAAAACAAGAGCACCCCACGGAGAATAACTCGGACGGATGAACCTTTGTCAGATAACTCTTGTAATTGTTTCGATAACTATTTCATCTCAGACGGTGCAAGATGATAAGGAGATTTGGCTATTGGGTTTGCACCAGGTACAAAATCGATACGAAACTCAAATTGCCGTGCCGGTGGTAAACCAGGTAGACTTTCGGGAAAAACCTCAGGATAATCTCGAATAACAGGAATGTCCTTAATAGTTTCACTTTTCCCTTTCTCCTCTGTGACATGTGTCAAGAACGCTACATATTTCTTCCGCAGGTACTTTTGGGCTTGTGTACAAGTCATGAGTTTTGCGTTACTAGCGGGTTTCTCTCCATGAATTTCCAAGGTTTCGCCAGATGAAAGCGGTATACGAACAATTTTGTCAAAACAAATAACTTCGGCATGATGATTGGTTAACCAATCCATTCCAATAATGATATCGAAGCTTCCAAGTTGCATTGGTGTGAGGTCGATAGAAAACAAATGGTTGTTGAGATTTAACTTGCAATCACGAACAACAGAATCAAGAACAAGAGGTTCACCATTGGCTATTTCGACAGACAAAGGTCTCCCTAGTTTCGTTCTAGGCATCAAGAGCAAAGGCTCAAAATTTAATGACACAAAACTCCTATCGGCACCCGAATCAAAAAGAACAGTAGCAGGATGGTTGTTGACAAGGAACATACGTTAACAACTTCATTTTCCGCACGAGCCTCCTTGGCGTTCATGTTAAAAGCTCACCCTCGAGCTGGATTTGCATTTGCGTTTACTAGCCTGGGATAGTTGTTCCTATAGTGACCCCTTTCACCACAATTATAAAATGCACCAGGCGGGAATGGAGGTCTAGCAGCATTTCCTTGAGGATGTACTGGGTTCTGCGTAACTTGATTCGGAGCAGTTCTACAAATATTGGCCGTGTGGCCAAGTTTCCCAAATGATGTACATTGTCGACAAGCTAGATGAGCTTGATGATGACCATTGCACCGGTTACACAACGGTGGCGGTACCAGCATATAGTTTCCTTGCAGGAGGTTGTGCTGGATGGTTCTGGGGAGCTTGATTCGGCTGAGTAACAACTGCAAAGTTTTGGGAAGCCTTTCACTTCCTTGACTTCTTCGACGACGCGGATTTCTTTTTCTTGTCTTTTTCTTTGTCTTGTGTGGTCTTGGCTGCATGTTTCTTGTCGCCCTTGCGAAACAGTTTACCCTTTCTAACCTGAGACTCAGTCAGGGTTGCAGCCAACTCGATGGCTTGACGAACAGTGGTAGGGTGGCTACAAGTAACAATATCTTGCACAAGGTCGGGCAGACCATCAATATACTTCTCAATAGCTTTATCTAGTGGGGTAACCATTGCGGGGCATAGTAAGCTCAATTCTTCATATCGATCTGTGTAAGCACGATTCTCGCCACTATCTTGTTTATGATCATCAAATTCCGTTTCCAGAGCCCTAAGTTCATGACGAGAACAAAACTCCCTCATCATTTGAGCTCGAAGCTCTTCCCAGGTTTGAGCCATAGCCACATCGGCACCCCGATCTCTCATCACACCATTCCACCATGTTAGTGCTCTTTTCTCAAGAACACTAGATGCAAACTTTTCACACCCTCAATTTCCACTTGCGGAGTTTTACCGCGAGGCGTATGATCAAACCAGAATCTCAGACACTAGCAGTATCGAACGACTCTATATGATTTATTTAAACGTTTTCCAAAAACATTTGTTTAACCATTCATAGTCATTTTCAAAATATCTTAGTTTCAAAGTTTAGCGGAAGCATTAAAGTAAAGTAATGGGCGCCAACACAAACGCTAAAACCAAAAATCCCAAACATTATTCGTAAATAGGACTCGATAAAAATGTCTTGATCAAATGCAAGTGAGTGCACCTAGCACTCCTAGGGTCTTGAGAAACATGTAAAGAAACAAGTGTCAACATTAAAGATGAGTGAGTTCACAGGATTTTATAAGTTAACAAGTTCGGTTTAAAAGTTTGTTTTTCCCCGTTATCCCTAACCCGGGATAACAACATAGTTCCATTATTCCTAACCCGGAATAATAATATTGGTTCGTAATTAAGTTCAATGTTAACATGTAGGTAGCGAGCCTAAAGTTACGTCACATAAGAGTTCACGATCGAAGCTGACTGTTGTTGCCTCAGTGTTGCCAGGTCTATCACTGACCATGGCGAAAGTTAGGCCAAATTAATCACCCGTTGACCATTCCCAGTCGGCTAGCGCGACTAGCTCGGGTGGGGCTTGTCGGGCCCAGTAGTACTACCATAATTTCCCCGCTATCTAACCCAATACTAACGATCCGAGAGTTGGTTGAGGACTTCCGTGATATAGCTACTTAGTGGCCATAACGTACATTAAGATTAACTTAGTTACCGAATAGTTTAACGACGTTAATTTCCATAACGTAAAAGATAGAGTTTTAGAGCGTATAAATGTTTCTCCCCCTGTTGTTCAAAACCGGATAAAATAGGGGCAGTGAACTCACCTTAAATTGCTCGGTTAGAATAATACAAAAGAAGCAAATGATGGAACTGCTAATCGCGTCCTAACATGACAACCGATTTAAAGTTAGTCAGCGAACACACTGACACAAAATCCTAAGCATAACTAACACACAGTACGGCGCACGCAACAACCAATTCGAAAACAAAATCATGCATGCAAAATATCACCATACAAAATAAGATCAAAACAACTTTTCATAAACACAGGTTAACTCATACAACACTTAGGTACACACAAACGCAAGTTATCATGTTTCAGCTTGTACGCTCGTAACTGGGCTGTTTTCGAGGATTTTATAAAATAGTTCCAACGTTCCAAAAATTCCAATGTTTTTACAGGAGATGTCAACTAAACTGTAGAATTTTATGTAAAATTTTCAAGTCCTAATGCTCTACCAATTATTTATAAACATTTATATACTAGGCTGCAGTCAGATTCATAGCTTTCTGACTGCAGTCCACGGGAAAAAATATTTAAAAATCATCGTTCATCCAATTAAAAAAAATTCCAGCTGGAGGTTTCCGGAAATTCCCGTCTCCAGTTACTGTACAAATTTCGTGACCCAACCCCAACAGACTATGAGTTTCGACTCGATAAACAACAAGCAAATTCTGAAGAATTTACGCAGCTTCAGCTGCTGCGCTAAATGACCACTTAAAAATAGCAAACGACCTCAGAAAAATATGAATCCGGCGGCATTAAAAGCGTTTATCAAAAAATACACGTTTTAGGTTCAGAAAATCCACTTTTCGATAGATAATGATTAGCTTACAGCCAATTGAATTTGGTTGTAAATGTCATTCAGCAAACTATTTTCGACTTTTATCGCATTAGAACACGCTTAAACGATCATGACGCTTAGTATTAATGATTAACAACAGGTTTATTTGTCAAATATCATCATGTATATCAATATTCATGCAAACCCTAATTATAACATGATTTTTATCGCTAAAAGCAGCCTATGATTTTAGTATTCATCATAACATCACAATCGCAAGGATTCACCCAATCATCCTAACTAATCATAAAGTCACAACACTTTTCATACTAATAATCCAACCATTAGACATAATCATGATCAAGATTACACAAACCCTAATGTGAATCGCAAAATAATTAAACCCTAACCTTGAAACGATGATGATTAGCGAACAGGGACAAGGTTGGAATCAATCCGGGAGTTGTAGACTTGCGACCGTGAGAGGAGGGGGGCTGCCGTCGGCCTTCTCTTAGAAGCTAGGGTTTGTTTTTTTTAAACACATCTCATGCATACATACCATTATATAAAACAAGGGAAAAGGGGAGGGGGGCGCGACCGCAAATAGGGGGGGGAGGTTTGGGTTAGTGGCTTGGCCTCAAGTTTAGGTTTATTCCTTGCGCCGCAAGGAGGTGAGGTTGACACGTTTCGCGGATCAGTTCGGTTCGGCTATTTATTTATTATATTTTTTTATAACTAATAATCGTGAAATCAAGGCGTGATATAATAATCTACAAAATCTACAAACGTCTAATAATACATAGCACGTAATTCACCCAATAGATTCACAAGGTTAGCGTAGTTATTGTGAGCGTGTAATTTAATTCTCCGAATTAAATCAGCGTAGGAATGAATAACCGTGAAGTAGCGCGTTTAAGATACCTGAAAAGCCGGGATGTCACATTATCCCCATGTTGAAAGAATTTTCGTCCCGAAAATTGAGTAAACGCGGTTTAGAATGCAACGCACAAAGATTCAGTTTGTTAGTAATGGTACAAGTAATTCCCAGGCTGTTACATCATCCCCATGTTGAAAGAATTTCGTCCCGAAATTTAGTTGGTGGTAACGTCAGATTGCTGCTCAGTTGCAAAGAGGTGTGGATATTTGCTTTTCATTTGGTCCTCTCGTTCCCACGTGAACTCTGGTCCACGCTTAGAGTTCCAACGAACCTTGACGATCGCTGTGCCTTCGAGTCTTGATCTCACGATCCATGATCTGGATAGGTTGCTCCACAAAATATAGTTGCTCATCACTTGAATCTCATCCAATGGAATGACTAGGGTCTCATCTGATAAGCACTTCTTCAGAACGGACACATGAAAGATGTTGTGAACTCACTGAGTTCGGCAGGAAGGTCTAACTGATAAGCTACGGGCCCGATACGTTTCGAAATCATAAATGGGCCTACGTATCGTGGATTTAGTTTGCCTCGTTTCCCAAAACGAATTACACCATTCCAGGGTGCCACTTTCAGTAGGACGCGGTCATCTACTTGAAATTCGAGCGGTTTGCGTCGTTGATCAGCCTAGCTTTTTTGTCGATCTCGTGCCGCTGCCATGCGGTTTCTGATTTGCACAATCTTTTCGTTAGCCTCAAGTATCAACTCAGGACCTGTGAGTTGACTGTCATCGACTTCTGCCCAACAGAGCAGTGATCTATATTTGCGACCGTACAATGCTTCAAACGGTGCTGCCTGAATACTCATATGGTAACTGTTGTTATACAAGAACTCCACTAAAGGCAGATGGATTTCCCAACTGTTCCCGAAGTCTACCACGCATGCCCTAAGCATGTCCTCCAGGGTCTGAATGGTCCTTTCACTTTGACCATCCATCTGAGGGTGATAAGCTGTGCTCATATCTAAGCGTGTACCCAACGCTTTCTGAAGTGACTGACAAAAGTTGGACGTGAAACAAGCATCTCTGTCTGAGATGATGGACGTTGGCACCCCGTGCCGAGAAACTACTTCCTTAATGTAGATGCGAGTCAACTTATCCATCTTATCTGTTTCTTTGATCGCTAGGAAGTGTGCAGACTTAGTTAAACGATCCACGATTACCCAGATGGTATCGCAACCACCCGGAGTTCACGGGAGTTTAGTGATAAAGTCCATCGAGATCTGATCCCATTTCCACACTGGGATCTTAGGTTGTTGAAGTAGCCGTGATGGCTTCTGGTATTCCACCTTGACTTTCGCACAAGTCAAACACTTGCTCACGTAGGTGGCTATATCCGCTTTCATGTTGGGCCACCAGTACGCGACTTTAAGGTCTTGATACATCTTATCTGAACCAGGATGGACAGAGTATCGGGATTTGTGAGCTTCGTCCATAACTAGCTTCCTGAGGTCTCCGTAGAGAGGTTCCCATATACGATTCATGAAATACCGGGCACCATTGGGTTTCACTTCCCAATCGCGTTCCACCTTTCCCACAGATTCGGCCTTGATGTTTTCTTCCTTAACTGCTTCTAGCTGCGCGTCGCGTATCTGTTCGGGTAACCCGAATGAATGGTGAACTGTAGTGCTCGTACCCGACGAGGTTTCAAGTGCTCCTTCCTACTGAGGGCATCGGCTACCACGTTAGCTTTACCTGGGTGATACCGAATGGCACATTCATAATCGTTCAGGAGATTGACCCAGCGACGCTGTCGCATGTTCAACTCCTTCTGGTCGAAAATATGTTGGAGGCTCTTGTGATCCGTGTAAATTGTGCACCTTGTTCCATATAGATAGTGTCTCCAAATCTTAAGTGCAAACACCACTGCTCCCAATTCCAGGTCATGTGCCGTGTAGTTTTTCTCGTGAACCTTAAACTGTCGGGATGCATACGCGATGACCTTATCACGTTGCATGAGTACACATCCCCATCCCTGAATGGAAGCGTCACAATATACCACAAAATCATCTGTCCCCTTTGGCAAGGACAGAATGGGCGCACTGCAAAGTTTCTGCTTCAGTAATTGAAATGCTGCTTCATGCTTGTCACCCCAAGCATACTTGGCGGGGTGAGAGTGGTAAGCGGTTGTGCGATCTTGGAAAATCCCTCGATGAAACATTTGTAGTAACCAACCAAACCCAAAAATTGGCAGATTTCCGTCGGTGTCCTGGGTGCTTCCCAGTTCTTGATAGCATCGATCTTGGCGGAATCAACGTGTATACCCTTTTCATTCACGATATGCCCGAGGAACTGAACTTCCCGAATCCAGAAATCACACTTCGAAAACTTGGCATATATTTTCTCCTGTTGAAGTAGTTCCAGCAATAATTGTAGATGCTCAGCATGTTCTTCTTCACCCTTAGAGTAGACGAGTATATCATCGATGAACACGATGACAAACTTGTCGAGATACGGCTTACACACGCGGTTCATGAGGTCCATGAACACCGAGGTGCGTTGGTGAGACCGAAGGGCATGACCAAGAACTCATAATGGCCATACCGAGTGCGAAATGCCGTCTTGGAGATATCCTCCTCCCTGACGCGTAACTGGTGATAACCAGAACGTAGATAAATCTTGGAGTAGTAGCTTGACCCTTGAAGCTGGTCGAAAAGATCGTCGATGCGAGGTAATGGGTATCGGTTCTAGACGGTAACCTTATTGAGTTCCCTGTAGTCGATGCACATGCGGAAGGTCCCGTCCTTTTTCTTGACAAAAAGGACCGGAGTTCCCCATGGCGAAGTACTGGGTCGGATAAATCCTTTTTCCAACAATTCCTGAAGTTGGGTAGACAGCTCTTGCAGCTCTGCTGGAGCTAGGCGGTACGGGGCCTTGGCGATAGGAGCCGCATGGTTCGCCAATTCGATTTCAAAATCCAGTTGTCGATGTGGTGGAAGACCAGATAACTCCTTTGGAAACACATCGGAAAAGTCACGGACGACGGGGATATCTTCAATCCGCTTCTCGTCCTTAGGCTGCTCGGTGACCAGTGCGAGCAAAGCGAAGGAGTTCTTTCTCCGAAGATACTTCTGAGCTTGCATGTAAGAGATGATGTTTGTGACGGCGCCTGCCTTCTCGCCTTGCACCATCAAGACTTCGTCGTTAGAGAGCGGAATACGGATAGCTTTCTCAAAACAGAGAACTTCAGCTCGGACGTCGGATAGCCAGTCCATTCCGGCTATCACATCAAAACTACCCATGGTAGTTGTCATCAGATCAATGGTAAAGGTGTGACCCGCGAGTTTAAGTTGACAGCCGGTAACTAAATGGGTCACATCTACAGATTTACCATCGGCTAGTTCTATGACGTAAGGGGTCTCTAGAGGTTTAGGCGTGAGATTTAGGTTCTTCCTAAAAGACTCAGATATAAAACTCTTATCCGCACCCGTATCAAAAAGTACAGTAGCAAAATGATCGTTAAGGGGAAACTTACCGGTGACCACATTCGAGTCGTGTCTGGCCTCTCCACGGCACAGCGTGAATGCACGACCTTTGGCACCTCCTGTGCCACCATTTCCATTGTTGCCATTGTTGTTATTGTTGTTGTTGTGGTTGTTGTTGTTGTCCACCATTGTGTTGTTGCGAAGCTGCGGGCAGTCCCGCTTGAAATGGCAGTGCTACCGCAATGATAGCATCCCCGGTTATTACCTTGCTGTTGACCCTGGTGCTGATTCTGATTTTGTCGAGACATGATTTCCCCGTAACAATCCTTTGCCGCTTGTCCCGCTTTGCCACATCGTTGGCAGCGATTTCCGGCGCAAGTGCCGTGATGATGGAGGTTACAACGGTTACATTGCAGCTTTCGACCCGCATTGCCGCTCGAGTTCTGGGTGTTGTTGGCAGACTGATTATTGTGACCCCGATTGTTGTTTAAATTGTTGGACCGCTTCTGGTTTCCTTGTTGTGGCTGGGCTGACGAAGACTGTCGAGCAGGTGAGTCTTCAAATTTTCTTTTGTTGTCAGGGACAACTTCAGTTGCACCCCTAGGTGGCAACTTCCTTTGCTCCACTGCCTTATCGGTGACTTTATGCGCCAGCCTAATCGCTTGATGCTCCGTCGTAGGGTTGCTAGACATTACCATGCCCTAGATCTCAGGGACCAGACCCCCAAGATAAAACTCATGTCGTTTTTCGACGGTGTTAGCCAGATCAGGACATAGGAACACCAAATCATGGTGTTTTGCCGTGTACGCTTCAATTTCAGACCCTACCATCTTGTGGTTCCATAAGCCTGTTCGAACTGTTGAACTCTGTCCCGCGGACAGTATTCCTCCTTGATTAAGGCCTTAAATTTGGTCCAGGCCATTGCGTTCGCCGCAAGAAGTCCACGCGTTTGGACTTGTGCGTTCCACCAGGTCAATGCCCCATCTTCCAACGTTGAGGCAGCATACTTGACCTTATTAGCTTCAAGGCAATTGCACATCTCGAAAACCGATTCAGACTTTTCAATCCAACGGACCAGTCCTATGGGTCCTTCAACACCCGTGAACTTGCTCGGTTTTGCATACAGGAACATCTTGTAGGGGTTAAGACCCCCTCCTGCTGGTGGGTTTTGAACACCTGCCAGAGCAGCATTCACGTGTTCTTGGATTAAAGCGGCCAATTCTTCAGTTCACATGTTGAGATTTCCGCAACGACTAGTTGCCATTTCAGATCTTCGCAAGACAACACAAATACACACTGATAAGTATATATGTCCAATATAGTTATCATATTCCACACTTCAATAATCACACAAATTATGTCAACCCGACAATTTAAACAATCAAAAGGAACATTCGATTAAATAAATTGCAATGTCTCACAAAATACCAACCAAACATATCAGTTTAATTATAAAATTTCAAGTCCAAACATTGGAAACAAACAAACTAAAGGAAACAAAACGGAGATTGGCGAGACGACTTAGTCTTCTACGTCTCCATCTCCCTAGTCGCTATCGTTGTCGTTATCCTCTGCGGTGTTTTCCGCTTCAACAGCCGGGTCCTGTTCCGGCTATTCTTCCTCCGGATCCTCCTCCGAGTCTTCCTCTGGATCCTCCTCTTCTTCCTCTAATGGCGCTGGAGGGGCCAGTGCTGGTGCGGGTACGGGGACGGGTGCTTGATTCTGCTCCAGTTCTTGAATCCTCCAATTGGACTCAAGAACTCTGTCTTCGAGCCAGTCAGCCCTCAGCTGCTCAGCACGAAGATCCTTAGCTAAAATGTTTGGAACTCTCTTATTCTCATATTGCTCTTCCTCGAGCTTTCCAGTTTTACCAGTTAGTTGACATATCATCCATCCTTGTGCTTCGATAGTCTCCTGCATTCTCTCTAGTTGTTCCTGTTGCTTCCTTAACATATCCCTAAGTAGATCGTCCCCTACTCCTAACGAGTTGACCGGTTCGACCCGTATAGCGGTGGTTGGACAGGAGGACGACTCCCCTCCTAGAGCGAGTCTTTTCCTAGCAGCTGAGCGTGTCTCCACGCCATGAGGTGGTGAGGGTTCGACCATGGGTGCCTTCCCCGGCGCCCTTGATTGTCGAGATTTGCCGGATGATGATGATGACATAGCCTGCTGGGTTGGTGTAGTTAGTTACGTGTTGCGTATATACCAAAATACATATATATATATATATATATATATATATATCACATAAACAATTGTAGCATAACACATAACAAGATATCACAGTTCGGTGTCAACTAAGTCTAGTGTCGTGTAACAGCCATAGTTTAGGTCTACTTTTAATGCAAACCTGGTTCTCTATAGCTAGAGGCTCTGAGACCAATCTTTCACACCCTCAATTTCCACTTGCGGAGTTTTACTGTGAGGCGTGTGATCAAACCAGAATCTCAGACACTAGCAGTATCGAACGACTCTATATGATTTATTTAAACGTTTTCCAAAAACATTTGTTTAACCATTCATAGTCATTTTCAAAATATCTTAGTTTCAAAGTTTAGCGAAAGCATTAAAGTAAAGTAACGGGCGCAACACAAACGCCAAAACCAAAAATCCCAAACATTATTTGTAAATATGACTCGATAAAAATGTCTTGATCAAATGCAAGTGAGTGCACCTAGCGCTCCTAGAGCCCTGAGAAACATGTAAAGAAACAAGTGTCAACATTAAAGATGAGTGAGTTCACTGGTTTTTATAAGTTCACAAGTTCGGTTTAAAAGTTTGTTTTTCCTCGTTATCCCTAACCCGGGATAATGACATAGTTCCATTATTCCTAACCCGGAATAATAATGTTGGTTTGTAATTAAGTTCAATGTTAACATGTAGGTAGCGAGCCTAAAGTTACGTCACATAAGAGTTCGCGATCGAAGCTGACTGTTGTTGCCTCAGTGTTGCCAGGTCTATCACTGACCATGGCGAAAATTAGGCCAAATTAATCACCCGTTGACCATTCCCGGTCAGCTAGCGCGACTAGCTCGGGTGGGGCTTGTCGGGCACAGTAGTACTACCATAATTTCCCCGCTATCTAACCCAATACTAACGATCCGAGAGCTGGTTGAGGACTTCCGTGATATAGCTACTTAGTGACCATAACGTACATTAACATTAACTTAGTTACCGAATAGTTTAACGACGTTAATTTCGCATAACATAAAAGATAGAGTTTTAGAGCGTATACATGTTTCTCCCCATATTGTTCAAAACCGGATAAAATAGGGGCCGTGAACTCACCTTAAATTGCTTGGTTAGAATAACACAAAAGAAGAAAATGATGGAACCGCTAATCGCGTCCTAACATGACAACCGATTTAAAGTTAGTGTGTGAACACACTGACACAAAATCCTAAGCATAACTAACACACAGTACGGCACACGCAACAACCAATTCGAAACCAAAATCATGCATGCAAAATATCACCATACAAAATAATGATCAAAACAACTTGTCATAAACACATGTTAACTCATACAACACTTAGGTACACACAAACGCAAGTTATCATGTTTCAGCTTGTAAGCTCGTAACTGCGTGTTTTTAAGTATTTTGATAAAATAGTTCCAAGTTCCAAAAATTCCATTTTTTTTACAGGAGGTGTCAACTAAACTGTAAAATTTTATGTAAAATTTTCAAGTCCTAACGCTTTACCAATTATTTATAAATATTTATATAATAGGCTACAGTAAGATTCGTCGCTTTCTGACTGCAGTCCACGCGAAAAATTATTTAAAAATCATCGTTCATCCAATTAACAAAATTCCAGTGGGAGGTTTCCGGAAATTCCTGTCTCCAGTTACTGTACAAATTTCGTGACCCACCCCCTACAGACTATGAGATCCACTCAATAAACAACCAGCAAATTCTGAAGAATTTATGCAGCTTCAGCTACTGCGCTAAATGACAACTTAAAAATAGCAAACGACCTCAAAAAAAATATGAATCCGGCGCCATTAGAAGCGTTTTTCAAAAATACACGTTTTAGACTTCAGAAAATCCCTTTTCGATAGATAATGATCAGGTTACAGCCAATTGAAGTTGGTTGTAAATGTCATTCAGCAAACTGTTTTCGACTTTTATCGCATTAGAACACGCTGTAAACGATCATGACGCTTAGTATTAATGATTAACAACAGGTTTATTTGTCAAATATCATCATGTATATCAATATTCATGCAAACCATAA
Organism: Scalesia atractyloides; assembly: GCA_947069175.1. Taxonomy (NCBI): domain Eukaryota; kingdom Viridiplantae; phylum Streptophyta; class Magnoliopsida; order Asterales; family Asteraceae; genus Scalesia; species Scalesia atractyloides. The sequence goes on along the minus strand of CAMTDV010000024.1, from coordinate 54,321,536 downwards.
TTATATAACATATTTTTAACGCTAAAACGCAGCCTATGATTTTAGTATTCATCATAACATCACAATCGCAAGGATTCACCCAATCATCATAACTAATCATAAATCACAACACTTTTCATACTAATAATCCTACCATTACACATAATCATGATCAAGATTACACAAACCCTAATGTGAATCGCAAAATAATTAAACCCTAACCTTGAAACGATGATGATTAGCGAACGGGACAAGATTGGAATCAATCCGGGAGTTGTAGACTTGCGACCGTGAGAGGGGGGCGGGGCTGCCGTCGGCCTTCTCTTAGAGGCTAGGGTTTGTTGTTTTTTTGAACACATCTCATGCATACATACCATTATATAAAACAAGGGAAAAGGGGAGGGGGCGCGACGCAAATGGGGGGGGGCGGTTTGGGTTAAGTGGCTTGGGCCTCAAGTTTAGGTTATTTCTTTGGGCCGCAAGGAGGTGGGTCGACACGTTTCGTGCTCGGTTCAGTTCAGCTATTTATTTATTTTACTTTTTTTTATAACTAATAATCGCGAAATCATGGCGTGATATAATAATCTACAAAATCTACAAACGTCTAATAACAAATAGCACGTAATTCACCCAATAGATTCACAAAGTTAGCGTAGTTATTGCGAGCATGTAATTTAATTCTCCGAATTAAATCAGGTAGGAATGAATAACGTGAAGTAGCGCGTTTAAGGTACCTGAAAAGCCGGGATGTCACAAAACTCAACCTTTTGCTCGTTTGGGCATTGAACATGTCGAAATTTGCTTTCCAGACTCTCGAATCATTGTAGGAGTCTCGTAGCTCCTTCGGACCCAGAGAATTTAAGCGGTTTAGCTGAACTGAAAGTCTTATAGTTGCACTGAGCATTGTTATTGTTAGTGTTGTTTGCTTGATTTATCTGAGTTACTAGGTTCGGGAGTACGGCAGCAATTTGTTGAGCGACTAAGGCTGCTATTGCAGCGTCTTGAGTTTGATCGCGTCTAGGAAGCATTCTAAAAGAATAAAGAAAATATGATAAATGTGTGAGATTGACATTCGGATAACCAAAGAGAGGTATTGAAAATATTGACAAGACATAAGGATTGTGGTCATTTGTTCGTTTCTCAAAACATACAAATGACGCACGTTGACTAATCAAAGTAAGTGGGTCTCATAATGTATCGCGAAGACATGCTTTAGCTTATAAGTGGACACTCACCCCAAGAGTTCCCAGGTAAGAGTGACTGGTTTGATTAAGTGGATTTGTATGAACACTCTAGCCTTAGACAAAAAAACTCAGGGTATAGGCACCCACCCTTCCATATTGCATGTATTACATTATTAAAACCCAAACATTGACGAGATTTTGAAAACTTTCAAGGCTTAAAGCCAAAAACAAATCATCTAAGGATAGATGTTTGATTTTTAAAACGAGTTTGTATTTTGTGAATTTGTTTTGGTAATCACCTAAGGATAGGTGATTGTATTGTGTTTTAAATCTAAACGCAAGTAAACTCACGTTAGGGTCCTAGGAAGGTTATAGCGTAGGTCAAAGCATTACTAATAATATAATTCCCTATAACCAGTGCTCTGATACCAACCTGTAACACCCCAAATCGCATAAAACAACACGTGGCAGAAACACTTAGGGAGTCACGTTAACAGATTGTTTCAACAACACTTGGCATTTGAAGTTTCATTTTTTGGATATTAAACATAGATTATATGGTCATAATTGTCTTAGAAGTTTGCAAACAACGAAACAACAAGCATGCATCATTATTGTCTTTCTTGTTATTAAGGCACTAAGTCCAAGTCCATTCCTACATGAGCACGTATCAGTATCATCTACCATCGTTCCGTGAAACATATGTGAAAACGCTTCAGCAAAAAATATATGCCGGCGAGTACATAGGTTTTGTGGTAAGTCAAATTTATAGCATATAACATATTGGATCACCTTACTCGACTACTAGAGTCGAGTAGTGAAAACCTTGTATCAAAAAGTGGCTGGTCTTGCAATATAATTAACCAACTAAAACATGTTGGTTAAAGTTCCTGAAATCTCGTTGCCATGAATCTTGACTAAAACATTTGTTTTCGTAAACAAAGTAGTAAATCGTCCTTGAAGAAAACTCGTATGGTTTATATCATTTTGTAATCATTGTTGCGTGACATCATTTGAAAATATTCCTCCAAGTGATCTAAATAACGCCACAGATAGAATATGATAAAAGCACTTATATATAGGAAGTACCAGCGGCGTATCCACCATGCTTTATTATATTAACTCTCGTATTAATATACTAACCATCGTCATTCGTCGTTATCTAATCACTTACATACATGCCACTTACATCATTAAAAACCAATCGTCCACTTCGTCTCGTTATCTAATCACTTACCATAAACCAATCGTCCATTTCCTTTAACAAAATTTAAATATCTCATGAGGCTTAACGGTATTAAAAATTTGCTGACATGTGCGGAAGCTGAGGTTGAATACGGATTGGACGACGAGTTCACGTGATCCACATTGGTTTGTCATATCTTTCTAGATTAGTATTTCTTAAAAAATAAAAAATCAAAAAATATGTTTTTGATTTTAAGGGAGAAATATTTGAGAAAATACAAAAACATATGAAAATTTCAAAAAATGTACAAAAACATTGAAAAAGACAAAAAGAATTCGGTGTCACAAAAAGGAAATAATAGTACATTAGTGGACTATCACAGTATGCTAAATAAATGTATAGTTTAAAAGTGATAAACAAGTCTTATTGTGGATGTGTCGATACGCTTAACACGTTCACTAAATTGTTTCCGAGATATAAACTAAATTTTACAACTGCTTAATCTTGTGGATTAACACATCTTCAATATATGGACTTAGTACTCCGAAATTTCGTTTGAAAGATTGCCTGATTCTTAGTGAGAGCTCTTTATAGATAGTTATATCTGGGGTATTATATAAGTTCTTCTAATTTTGCGGAAGCAATAGCCTAGAACTTCTGTAATACTTTCGCTATAAACTCCTAAACTACATGCAAACATGAAGAGTATCGAAAGATCTAATAATTTGCAGTGCTGAAAAGATTCCTTAAATGGAACACACCTAAAGTCGAGCCTTCATCTCTTTGTCGATACGGTGGTATTAACCTGAGCTCTCAAGGCCTCGCATTAACCCAGATACAGATATCAATTACGCTATATCACATGTAAGATTAAATCTAAGGAATCTTAATACGGGAGTATATTCAAGAAGCGGGAAACATAGATAAGTCAAGTTTCATAAATCATACCTTAACATATCTTGGAACAATTGAGAAACATGATAAAGTTTAAGTGGACAAACATATCGACAAACTAGGTAAACGAGTTTAAAACTTAAAGTCCTCTGAAGGTCAACGATACTGGTGATATGTCTCAATTAACATATATGACCCTTAGACACGAATTCACAAAAATATGTCTGTAAATATGTTTGTGCATAGTTTACATTGTTCTGTACATAGTTTATCTACTTTACAGATTAAAACCAAAAATATTTTCAGTGTGTTTTAGCATAAACTTACAAAAATACAAAAAGATTTTGTTTCTACATTATTTTCAGCAAACCAATGTTGGAGAAGGGTCTTTGAAGTCTGGTAAGGTGCTAACTGGTGGGAATCTAATTGACAACGGGCTAGGAGCTAATCTGTAAAATCTGAAAAGTCGAAATGATGAAAAGTTCATTAATTTGAAACTTTGATTTTGAAAATATCAGCAGTTTGTTCATATCGGGTCAAACCATGGCCATTAACTTGGACTCGGCAGATAAATCGGTTAACCAAGGTCATTAGCTTGGACTTGGTCAACTGAGTGGATTTTCAGAACTGTAAAAATGTAAAATTTCAGGGTCTAAAATTGCAAAAATTTGAAAATTTGAAATTGAGTTTAGACAAGTTCGGCCGAACTTGCTTAACTGTTTAAAGTTTCATTTTGAAACAAGTTCGACCGAACATGCTTGGAATTTTATGAGATTGAGTAAGTTCGCCCGAACTTATCTTAGGCTTTTGTAACTTGGATTTACAAGTTCGCCCGAACTTGCTAGTGTATAAACACAAAGCAAGTTCGTCTGAACTTTAGTATCTGTTCTTGATTTCTCTCTGAGCGAACTTAGTCTTTTTTGCGATTTGTCAAAATTGTCAAGAAACTGTCGTTGTGCTGCCAAAATTTGAATTGATTGTGGTGATTTGCACACCATTCTCAATGGCTGAGGTGAGAAATCGTGTTTTGAACCATGAATTAGACCTTAATTGATTAACTCAGATATGAAACTTGTTAAAACTAGTAGATCTAGGAGTAATTTGGACAAATTGAACGTATAATTGCTACAAATGACATAAATCGACTTTGGATTTGAAAAAGATTCATGTAAAATGGTCATAACAGGTTTGTATCATGTTGTGTTGGAGAAAATGACAAGTTCGCCCGAACGTGTTCATCAAGTCCAGCCGAACTTGCACCTTGGAATAACAAAATTCATCTTCAAATGATAAGTTCGACCGAACATATGATGAAAAATTGTTAAGGTTGAATTCATAAGTAAGTTCGCTCGAACTTAGATTTAGAAATCTGAAATTGTTTAAACCATAAGCTCACCCGAACTTATGACATTTTTGTTGAACATGTAATTGACATGTTCGGGCGAGCTTGACAATTCTACTCGTTATTTCAACATCAAGTGCGCCCGAACTTGATGTAGAATGATGATAAAATTGTAATTTTTTTCTCGGAATGCGTGCTAAATGTTTTGCGTTGATTTTCAGGTTCAAGTACCAGCGCAGTTAATCTCGATGGATTTTTCTAAGTTCCAGAACCCCTATATTACTCTCGAAAAGGCGTTGTGTCCATCACTGAAGGAATACGAGAGCATTTTGAAGTTTCTAAAGGATTGTCCGATTCATCAAACTATTACTGAGCAAACAGTGTCCTATCGATCGCATACTAATCACTTCTGGATGAATGCAAGTCTAAGCGAAGATAAAAAGACTATTACTTCGTCGGTACAAGTTGGAGACGAGAACAAAGAGATCACAGTCACAGAGGAGGATATTCGCAGGATCTTACAAGTCAACGACGACAAAGATGATCCTATTTTTCTAGAGAGAAGATGGTTTGAGGTTGTTTTTATCGAATGGGCTATAAAGGAAGTGTTAATAAGCCTACGTTGTAGAAAGGGGGAGTTCCAAACCCCTATAAGCTTCTCATGCATGCAATCATACACACATTCAGTCATAGAAAAGCGGGTCTTGATCATGTACAAAATTATATGGCCATCATGGCTATGGCGTTGATTCTGAAGAAGCCTTATAACTATTCGAAGCTTGTATTTACTCATATGTCGAAGAATATGGAGGATACAAGATTGTGTTTATATCCAAGATTCGTGCATATGCTCATTGACGAGAAGTTTACAGATATTGCACGTGATCCGAATGATATTCTATACTTCAGTCATCTCGATTAAACCACTGTAAAGAAGTTGTTAAAGTTTCAGAATCAGGATTCGGCACCAGTGGCAAAACCAATATTTGGGGCTTTAAAGAATGAAAATTATGTTGCGCCGGCTAAAAACAAGTGGAGAAATGACGGTATGGTGATGAGAAGAAATGGTTTAAAACATTCAAGCCGAAACCTCGCATCGAATGGTTTGTAAAGGCTGAGATCGAGAAGAAAAAGAAGCGAGCGTCCAAAAAGCTGACACTATGCTTCTAGATGAAGATGAGCCTGTAAATGTGCAAACAGAAGCTGGATCTAGTGCAACAGTTGTTATTGAGAGTCAGGAAGCAGAAAAGACTACTCAAAAGGATGATGTGATTTCTACAACTTCTGAAAATGACCATGATAGTCATGATTCGCTCGAGAAAGCTACTAAGAAGTAATAGCAGAAACAGAAGAAGAAAAGATTAAAGAAACTGATGCAGACTTTGATCCTGAATTAGAAAAAAAGTCTGACGAAGAGAGACCTAAGAAAAAACAAAACGTGTGAAGTATGCAGTAAATTCACCAACAAAAACTACAAGGTCTCCAACGGAAAAAGACAAAAAGAAAAAGAAAGCTCAGAAACCAGCAAGCAGGAGATACATGGGAAAGCCTAAAAGCACAGATGCTACACAAGAACCTTTTGGTGCACAGGAGAAAGGAGTCACACAAGAACCTCCTGTTGTTATTACTTCTGAAGTTGAACGTCCAGGAGTTACACAAGAACCTACTGAGACTGTATTCTTAGAAGTGCCGGTGATTCAGTGTCCAGATCCTAAAGTTGTTCATCCTGAAAGTTCAACTCCAAAGAAATCTACACCAAAGGCTGCTAGTCCTAAATCAACACCAAAAACTCCAAAGTCAAATTTATTTGGTGAACTTCCGAATGTGCATGTGGATCTTCAATATCTGATGATTTCTTTCCTGAATCAGACGTAGACATTCTTGAAAAGTGTGTCAAGATTTTGGAAGATAAAGTAGCGAAGAATGAATCTGAAAAGGCTGAGTTGGAAAAGTTTATGAAACAGAGTGAAGTGGAGAAGGAAATGTTATCTGTCAAGGTGAAATTTCTTGAAGGCGACAGAGGTTATCTGAAAGCACTTGTTGAAAGTCTGCAGGAAGCGAATGAAAGATTAAACAAAGAGATTGCTGAGCTTCATTCTGAAAAAGATAAGAATGATAAGAGATTCGACAGACTTCAGAAGGTATTATCTAACAGTCTGGGGATTAATTTCAAAGAAGAATATGCTCGATTAGATCTTCAAGAAGAAAAAGGAAAAGCTAAAAGAGAGCTAGCAGAACAGGGTAGAGGGAAGCATGTGATCGAAAGTATGCCAGAGATCACTGAACCTGTTAAAGAGATTGAGTTTGTGAAAGCTTCTGAGTCCGAGGTTTCTAAGGTTGACGAATCTGTCAAGCCTTCTGATGCTGGAAATGTTACTGAAGAAAAGAACGATGATGAAGTAGGAGATAAGGAAAAAGATGAAGAACACCAACTGATGATCCTAAAGATGATTCTGACCATGATGGAGGTAATGATGAGGATCCTAGTGGTACAGGGATAAAAGTGGTTGATGCAACAGTGAATGAAAGCTTTGATTTTTCTAATTTGTTAATTGATGAGGCGAATGCTATGAATGATCAGAATGAGAGGAGTCAAGGCAAACATGGCCATCTAATGATATTGATATATCTAACGCAATTACTACTGCACAGCATGTTGTTGCAGTCCCGACAAAGCCTTTGATACTTATGCTTGAACATAATGTGGAAGAAGGTGAATTCGTGCACAACTACTCCAAAGAAGATCTTGCAAAGTTGATTGATGTTGATGCAGAATCACTGGATTTTGATTTCGAAGAACAAGTCCTGAATGTGAATACGTTTGAGCCTAAGAATTATCATTATCAACGAAGATATGAGGCAGATGAGTATAACAGGGATGTAGTGGAAGATGGGTTTTCTGATGACGAGAAAGACGAAGCTGAAAAGTACATTGGTACTAATACAGATAGTTTTCCTACTTTCGAGGAGATGTACAAGCAATTGAATGAAGATTTATTGATAGAAAAGATTGAGGAATCGATACGTGAAGGTAAAGTTTCGAAGCCGATGGCAAAGGAAGAAATTGCTCAAGCAAAGAAATCCTGGTTTAAAGAGATGCCACGTGAACGAAAGTTTCAACGTCCTCTAGCATTCTTTACCAGAGATAAAGATGTGTCATAAGGTGATATCCTAAGCTGGGATTGATTTAAAGAGTTGAATATGTATGCCATCAAACGAGAATTTGGAGTTCAATACTTCAAATATCTGGCAGACTTCAAGACATTACCTTACTGGGATGTGGAAGAACTTGTTCAAACAAGGAATGTCACGTACCATATGAAGTTCATTGATCAGTTGCTATGGAAAATGATCAAATTCGAAGCAACAAAGGGTTTTAGATATTGGAAGCCTTTCATCCCAAGACGTTGTATCAAAACGAACAAGAAGAAAGGGCAGAAAGATATCACGTTGATCATGAAACGCCCAAGAACAATGAGAAACATGCCTTTGATGCCAATCGAGCAGAATTTTTATCCGGTGTTTAAGTGGTGGCAGATTGATCCTAATACATGTGAAGCTGTGATAGTATTACGGTTTGAAGATCATCTAGATATCACTAAGGAAAGAGTTGAGGTATTAGGGTTTCAAGGTATGAGAGGGTTGTGGAGAACATTCAGGATACTAGACCCGATGTGCCTAGTAAATTGCTCAAAGAAAGACATAAAGTGTTTGTTCTACAGCAAGATAGTGTTTGAGGAACGTGAAAAAGAACAAGCCATGCAATATCAGAGAGTCATGAATGTTTGTTATGCACGTGAAGTAAACTCTAGAAAGATGTGGGAAACGAGCTAGAGGGATCTTGAACGTGTAGAATATTTGAAGGAGGAAAAGCGTCTCGAAGAGATACATGAAAGAGGTAGGGCGGCAAGGCTCAGAAGGTTCCAATTTATGAATAAAATGCCACTATTGATCAGACGCCAGATCCAAAGCAGGAAGACGAAAGAAGCAGTACCAGAACTTCTCTGCTCGTACGCGTTAAAGTTTTATTGAAGACAGAGTTTTGGAGACTGATAAAAGACGAAGACGATATCCAAGGGGGAGTCTGTTGGTGTAGAATGTCTATGTCTTAGTCTTATGTCGAGTCTGTATAGATTAGATGTGAATAGGCTAGAGAAACCATGTATTTATGTAATATGGGGTCAAGTTCGCTTGGAATATACATGTGATGTCAAGTTCGCCCGAACTCATTCATTCATCAGCGAACTTGCTACCCTATAAATAGCTAGCTTGATCTTGTCATTTGTAACTTTGGTGCTCTGAGTAGCGAAGCTCTGTCAAACTGGAGATTTGAAGTTCATCAATAAAATTGACGTTTAACTGATTAATTATTGTTATTTGGTAATCGTGTCGTAATATTTCCGCTATTATGGACATTAGATATCAAATCTAGGTTACTATGCTATCAGGATCGGTCCTACAATATATAGGAAGTACTAGCGGTGTATCCACCATGCTTTTATCATATTACACCCGTCCTGTTATTTAAATCGCTTACTATAAACCAACCATCAAAAAGTCTTGTTTAAACCAAAGAAATGTCTTGTAATAAGTATGTCATGTAAACCAATGTCAACTAAACAAATGTCATGTATGAATAAAGTCTTGTGTAACTAAAATGCCAAATGTAAACCAATATCTTGTATAGTCGAAATGTCTTGTGTAAAACAATGTCTTTGAATAATCAAACGTTTTGTTTTACAAGTCATGCTTTTATTGTCTAAAACATATATTTAGATTGTTGGCAAACACATTCAAACCTTGTTGATAGTCAAATAAACCTTTATCAGTCAAAGGTCTATCCATTTCATTGGATTCTATCATTCCCTAAAGTCGCTTCCAAACAAACTCGGGAAGTGGAAATGGGATTGTCAATCCTATGGTACCATTACATACTACCGGTCGGCGTGATCAAAGTTAATGAATGTATTAAGTCAATCTTCAACGTACCAATATGTCATAAACAATGTAAGTAAAAATGTCTTTGAAAACCATGTACTAGTATGCTCATCAACATACATAGCAACAAATGTCTTCGAAAAACCATGTACTAGTATGCTCAGTCAACATTCATAGCAACAAATGTTGTAAATCAATGTGCTCATATGCTAAGTCAACATATGCCGTAAAAGTGTCCTTGAAATCAATGTACTAGCATGCTCAGTCAACATACATAGCAAGAAATAATGTAAATCAATGTGCTCATATGCTAAGTCAACATATGCTGCAAAATGCAATGGAAATCATGTACTATATGTACTATGTAATCAAAGCATGTAATGTCATGAAAACTCGAAAGTAGTCATAGGCACAATATATTTCACCCGAAAACATTTATAAAACGTAAAAGTGGGGACTATGTACTCACTTGTGATTGCAAAGATATCCATGTTCAAGAAGATAAACCAAAGCTCAAGAGTCCGAGAATTTTAGTATGTCCTAATTCGGATAACTATGTTAATATCGGAACATAAACGGAAGATCGAACAGAATGAGGTCTTGTAAACCAAATGAGTGTTGGAACTCATATGACATGGTTTAACAAAGTTAACATTCTGATTTGGAAAGGTTCCTAAGTGCTTTTGACCCATAATGGCTTGTTAAGGTAGTTTAAGCTACTTTAACGGGTCATTTGCGTAAATGCGTGATCGGATGGTTAGATATGCCCTATGATAAGTCTTTGCCAAAACAGGTTTAATATAGTTGTAACATCAGTCTCTATGGCAAAGCATTGGTTACATAAGCTTAAAAATTGTGGGTCCGGATCGTGGCTGTTCTAGACGTAAGTTTGATCGTTAGGTAGCAGATTCGGTAGAACGTTATTACATAATGCAGTAGACGTAGAATGCAATGGAAGTCATACGTTTATTCATCATACCGAAAGATCATACATCTTGTCAGGCTCAGCCTCTCCCCTCCGGGAGCTTCCAAAACTTACAAACAAATGAACACACAACACATATATATAGGGATGATATTTTCATACGAAAATTGACCATTTCATATGAAACTGATAGATTTCGTACGAAATATGTCCATTTTCTCATCCGACGTTCGTGCTCGGGTCGTGTGTTCGTATCTAATCTATACAATATTCAACACACGCTCTAACTAGTCTATTCACACAGTGACAAACACAAAGTGCACTCACAAAAATAATTTATGCGCAAAAAGGGCATTTTGATCATTTATAATGCCATACTAGGCGACTTAACCTAACACTAACCAAACGACACGACCATAAAGGTATAACCTCAGAGGGTTATTCCCTATACAACTATGGTCCGTAATATGAGTTTGGGGGATCCTAAGATCGACCAAACGGGTCGGATTCGAAAGGCAAAGTGGTGGTTAAGACCTCTTGACTTACGACCCTAAACAAGCACTAAACTAAAAGTGACGAGTTAGACATGTTTTAATATGTCTAACTAAGTTATAAAACTTATTTGGTATCAAAACAAAGTGTTTTGATACTCAAAAATAGTTCCGTTTATAATGCGCAATTTGCGCATTACTGACCGAAACTTTGACTCGTCACTACAACTAGTAAACGTGGTAATCAGTAGGCATGGTCACTATGGATCATAGAACTTTGTCTTGACCAAATAATAGTCAAAGCTGAAAGTCAAACACTGTTTGACTTTTACCTTGAAATAGCTAAATAAATGAAACAACAAGGATAGAGCACTTACTTGTGTTGAAGAGCTCCAAGAAGACAAGAAAACTCAGGTAGTAGGCCTCCAACAATGTGGTAGCCTCACTTAGAGTGTTTGAGATAAGAAGAGATGAATGAGCAAGGAATGAGGTGAATTTTGATGGGTATTAATAGTGTTCTTGGATCAACAAGATCATTCCAAGTGTCCCATGTGTTGCCATGATCTTATGGAGGTCCTAACAAGTGTCAAATGCAGGTGAATTGGTGGCAAAATTGATTTGCTTGGTGTCTAAGGAGTAAACAAGTGGCTGCCATCTGGTTTCAACTATTCTATTGAGCTAGGGGTCCTTACGGACTGTAAGGGCTTTGGGCTTACGGTCTGTAAGCGCTTTAGCTGGCCAAACACTTTTGAAAATTGGCAGAACAGGCCCCTGAACTTGTTTTTAAGCGTTTTGACACTTTTAACACCCGTTATCCTTATTTTCAAGATTCACATGGATGAATAAGCATAGGGAACTTGAAACATGTTCAAAAATGTTCCGGGTGGTCGTACGGTTGCGGTTTTTGGTTAATTACGATGAAAATCGTAACGAACGCGTGTATGACCGTAAAAGCGTAACGAATTATATTTTTGCATTCCAATCATTGAGATACAAAATTTTAATGATCACAACAATTTTTGGATGTGCGTTCGTGTCTCGGATTAAGAAATACGCATAACGACATAGTTTCGCAGAATTTGCAAAATAGCCCCTAAAGTTGCAAAAGCGTGTTTTTGCCATACCGAAGCCTTCAAAACTTAATTCTAATTTTATAAAGGTTATTTAAGGTAGGTTAAGCTTGTGACCGTTTTCCGAAGGTGTGCGTTGCTACGAGAATCGGCAGACTTTTGTAGTTTGTCGTAAATAGTCCATGTGATTGAATAAGCTTGTTTTTGACATACCAAACCCTTTAAAACTTATTTCTAAGTTATGTAAAGGATATTAGGGTATGTTTAGCTTATGTCACTATTCTGTAATATATATGTCGCGTTAAACTGATTACGTTTTGCGATTACACTTCCGGAAAAGGTTTGAAAAGTCAAAATTGAATAAATATTGAAAATGCACAAATGTCATAAATAAATACATAAATTATAAACAACACGAAGTTTCATTGATCATCAATAGTTCGGAATTCGTTACATGATTGAATTAAACAGATGTCACACTAAAGGTAGTTTGATTGAATTCAACAGCTTTTTCGGATAAGATTTCTTGTGCTGCTTTCCTTTCTTGCTCAAATGTATGTGACCCATATTTCTGTGCCATAACACTAATTCCTTTTCTGTAGCTTTGGTGAGAAAACACTGTGCAGACTTTGATGTTGTTGTGGCAACTCCTATATCAAGCACATAAAAATCATTTTCTCTTGGAGCTCTCATCAAAATCCATTCTTCTGGAATCTTAAATCGTGGTTTCTAAATCATGCACTCTTTGTCATTGAAATGTGTGGTGAACTTCTTATCACATATCTGGGAGATACGCTGGAAGTTATTTTCTAACTCTGCAATATACTTCACTCTATCAAAAGATACAACACAATTCGACAACTTTCCTTCACGATAATCCGACCGCCTTGATTTCCCGCAAAGCCCACATAACCACCTCTGATAGATTTGACATATAAAGTAATGGTAGCATTCCGGTCATGTGTCTGGAAGCTCCACTGTCCATGATCCAGTTTGAAAGAATCGACCGTGGAAGTCTCTGCACACAAAAACAAAGAATCTAGTTAAAGAGAGAAACCCAAGCCTTTTTGGTCTTGGGGATTGTATAAACATCTATGTAATCACACTCAAATGCATATTCATTCTCATCATCAAAATACTCATTAACAATTTCCTTTTTAAAATTGACTTTCTTTTTTATCTTTGTGAGTTTAGGAAAATCTTTTGCATTTTCAATCTTTACCGGTTTTTCAACTTTCTCAAGTTTTACACTCTCCCTTGTGCTTACTTGTTCAACCTTTTCCTTACCTTTGGTTGAATTCGCTTTTTTGAAATTCACAAAGGATGATTTTGCTCTAAACGCCCATCTTTGTTGATTCAAATTTTCCTTTTTAGTATAAAATTTTGATTCTTTCTTTTCAACTTTATCCGTCGAATCACTAGTATCAATTTTAGGTACAAAATCCTTTACTGGTTTTTCAGTTTCAGTTTCACTTTTCAAAAATTTTGGTGGTGCAAAATCTGGTGATTTTCTTTACTATCTTCTATGAGTTTCCTTTCTCCATAAGCATATCTTGTATTCTTTTGCAACCAACGTCGTGCGATATGCCCAACTTCGTTGATTTGAAACATATTATGCTATCTGACCTAGCAGTTGAATCCAACTTCTGTTCACGAAGTTCTTTCTCCTTTTAAACTCATTAGTTTATTGTTTACCAATGATTTCCTTTTCAACAACAGAGTTACTTCCAAAAACAAATTCCATTTTCTTATTGTTATTATTCTGATTTGGATGCTTTTTGATCTTTTTTGTTGTTTCAAAACCCAATCCTTCTCTTCTTGTCTGAGGAAAATCCCCACCTTTCCTTCGATAATTGTTGAAAATCATTTGGGATTTTGAATAAAATTTTGTCAGATTTTTATCAAGATCTTTTGATTTTACTTCTACCAACTTGAAAAGTTATCAATGTGATCTTCTTTCACAATCTGAATCGGAAAAGTTTCATCAAAGTATAGTTTATCAGAATCCTTAACTTTGTATAAAACAACGTTAGGATCATCATTTAAACTTTCTTCTGAAGAAATCTTATCATCATTTTCAGATTGTGAATCAGATTCTAAACTATTTATGCTTGAATCAGCACTTCCAAAATTTGCATCATCAGAATTATTTTACAAAATCTTTTCAATCATATTTGTTACAATTTCAGTTTTAGTGTAAATTACGTCAATGTTCTCGGGCAGCTCATCTTTTGTTTCAATTTTAAATTTCTAATTGAGCGCCTTCTCCATTCCTTCAGGTTTCTTTTTCACATAACTTTGCCTCATAGGTGGAGGAACATTTTTATAATCCACACTTTTCTTTTCAATTTGACCTTCCTCTCATATCTTTAAAGTAGGAAGAATATGATCAATGACATATGAACTTTTAGAATAACTGGCCACGAGTTTATTTACTCTTTTAGTTTCAAATTTTTCAGTTTCAAGTTCCATTTTAAGCTCAACAATCTTCTTTATATGAATGTTAATAGCCAATTTTTTTCCATTAAAGTGGCTTTTAACATGTCCATCGTTTTACTTTGTTCAAGATTTGCTTGCTCGACCATTTTATATGTTCTTCTCATTTTATCATATTATTCTTTCATTGTTTTATAATCATATATGAAATTTTCATTATGTTTGTTAAGATCTTTTATTATTTCATCCTTCAAACATTTTTCACATTGTTTAAGGCATTTTGCGCACGGTTTCTCAACCTCAACAATTTGCACTTTAACCATTTTGTCTTCTGAATCAGGCTCTACCTCTTTTAAATTTGCCATCATTGCTTAGTTAGCAATTTCAGTCAAATTCTTAGTTGTCATCTCCTTTCCAACATCAATCACTTCTTCAGTTTCCGGTTTACCGTCTTCACTGTCTGTCCATGACAACCTCTACCGAAGAATCCTGCAAAAGAAGGCACCAAATTAGGTGGAATCATATTTTTAAATGCATTGTGTAGAATTTTTTCTTCCTCAGAGCGCTAAAGATATTCCCCTAATATTGCATCTTCCAAGGATTCTTCTTCATCAAAAACTATACTTGAATCTTCCATTTCAGGTTCTGGCTCTTTGATGATATCAGCCAGTAAGCTAAGCTTTCATTCTTCGAAAGATATTTGTTCCAGTTAAAGCCCTCATCTTCTTGTGCTACTACGAAATCCTTTTCTCTCGAAGGTGACGGTCCATCTTCAATTTGAACGACTCTTGTTTGCGGAGAAGGTCGATGGTAAATAGCCCTTTGATAGTAATCATTGTTGTTCCCAAAAGGATTTTGATTACCACTTACTTCATGATGTGGACATTCACGCTTAAACTGACCCTTTTCTTTGCTTTTAAAGCAAGTGACCTGTGACTTATCAAACCCCAATTTACTCTTCTCATCTACAATATCTCTTCCAGTTAGTTCCATGAATCTGGTTGCTCTTCGGATGCTAGAAGCCATACACCATCTTATGTCCATCAACTCCAGTTCCTCTTGGTTGATTTGATTATAATCTTCAGCTGTCATTTCTGGATTTCCAATATACCAGGGACCAAGCTTTCATAGGATCTAAGACAGTTGCAAGTAGCGCATGTGTTTCTTTGTTGTTTGCTCGTTGAAATTTGAGCATTTTTCAAATTAACAGCAATGTTGCATTGAATGACATTCGGGCTCGAACTTGCATTGTTGGATTGATTTGATTGATTACAAAATGGATTTGTATCTTGTGATGTCTGAGGTGTATTCGGATTATAACTTTGAAATGATTTGTGACATCTGTGTAATTCAATCACGTAATTATTTCCAAACTATTTGATAATCATTGAAACTTTGTGTTGTTTACAAATTTGTATATTTACTTATGACTTTTGTGCATTTTCAATATTGATTCGATTTTGACCTTTCAAACCTTTTTTGGAAGTGGACTCGCAAAATGTGATCAGTTTAACATGACGTACACTATGGAAATAAGTTTTGAAGGGTTGGTATGTCAAAAACAAGCCTATTCGAAGGGTTGGTATGTCAAAAACAAGCCTATTCGATCACAGGGACTATTTATGACAAACTACAAAAGTCTGCCGAATCTCGTAGCAACACACATACGGAACGAGTTCATAAGCTAAACATACCCTAAATATCCTTTATATAACACATCAATAAGTTTTGAGGGCTTCGGTATGGAAAAACACGCTGTTACAACTTTAGGGGCTATTTTGCAAATTCTGCGAAACTATGTTGTTACGCGTATTTCCTAATCCGGAATACGCACATCCAAAAAAAATTTAATCATTAAAATCTTTTGTTTTAATGATTTGAATGCAAAAATATCATTTGTTACGACCGTACGACCAATCGAACAGACACCGGAACATTTTTGAACATATTTTAAGTTCCCTATGCTTTATCGTCCTTATGAAGCTTGAAAATGAGGTTAACATGTGTTAGAAGTGCCAAAACGCGGCAAAACAAGTGTAGAGGCCTGTTCTTCCAATTTGTGAAACTATCTGCCAGCTAAAGGGCTTATGGACAGTAAGCCCAAAGCCCCTACGGTCCGTAAGGACCCTCCAGCACAGTAGAAACTTGGCAGCTCCTTGTTTACTCCTTGGACTCCAAGCAAAACGATTTTGCCACCATTTCTTCTGCTTTGGACATGTGTTAGGACCTTCCTAAGATCATGAAAACTCAATGGACATGTGTGATGATCTTGTGGCATCCAAACTACTATAAATAGCAAGCAAATCCCTCATTTCAATTTGCTCATTTCTCATTCTTCTCCTCTAGCTCTAAGTTTTGAGTGCTGCCACCCTTGTGGAGGCCTCCCATCTGAGCATTCGTTTTCTTGGAGCTCTTCATGTGTTCATCAACACAAGTAAGTGCTCTCTCCTTGTCTTGTTTTATTTATTTTAGCTATTTCAAGCTAAAAGTCAAACAGTGTTTGACTTTCAGCTTTGACCATTAATTGGTCAAGTCAAAGTCCAATTGGACTTTGGAACGTGATCGTAATCACAATGGCTATGATCCATAGCGATCATGCCTACTGATTACCACGTTTACTAGTTGTAGTGACGAGTCAAAGTTCGGTCAATAACGCGCAAAGTGCGCATTATACGTCGGAACTATTTTTCAGGTATCAAAACACTTTGTTATGATACCAAATCAGTTTTATAAACTTAGTTAGACATGTTTAACATGCCCAACTTGTCACTTTTAGTTTAGTTCTTATGTAGGGTCGTAAGTCGAGCAGTCTTGACCACCACTTTGACATTCTAATCCGACCCGTTTGGTCGATCTTAGGATCCGACCAAACTCATATTAGGGACCATAGTTGTATAGGGAATAACCCTCTGAGGTTATACCTTATGGTCACGTCGTTTGGTTAGTGTTATGCTAAGTCGCTTATTATGCCTTATAAATGACCAAAATGCCCTTTGCCCATAAATCGATTTTAAGCTTATGTAACCAATGTTTTGCCATGTAGACTGATGTTGCAACATTATTAACCTTGTTTTGGCGCATAGGACTTATCATAGGGCATATCTAAACATCCGAACACGCATTTACGCAAATGAATCATTAAAGTAGCGTAAACTACCTTAACGAGTCATTATGGGTCAAAAGCACTTAGGATCCCATCCAAATCAGAATGTAGACTTTGTTAAACCATTTCATATGAGTATCAACACTCATTTGGTTTACAAGACTCATTCTATCCGATCTGCCGATTAAAGTCATGATATTAACATAGTTATCCGATTTTAGGACATACTTAATTTCTCGGACTCTTGAGCTTTGGTTTATCTTCCTGATTAAGGACACTCTTGCAACCTCAAGTGAGTACATAGTCCCTCTTTATGTTTTACAAATGTTTCGGGGTGAAACATATTGTGCCTATGACTACTTTCGAGTTTTCATGACATTATACATGATTTTATTACATAGTACATTTATTACATGATTTCCATTGCATTTTGCTTTATATGTTGACTTAACATATTTAGCACATTGATTTTCAAAGACATTTCTTGCTATGTATGTTGACTGAGCATACCTAAGACATGGTTTTCTAAGTACATTTTTTGCTTACATTGTTTATGACATATTGGTGCATTGGAGATTGACCTAATACGTTTATTAACATTGATCACGCTGACCGGTAGTATGTAATGGTACCACAGGATTGACAATCCCGTTCCCACTTCCCGGGTTTGTTTGGAAGCGACTTTAGGGAATGACAGTATCTGTGAAATGGATAGAATTTTGACTTTATAAGGATATATTTGACTGTCAACAAGGTTCGAGTGTGTTTGCCAACAATCTAGATATATGTTTTAAACAATAAAGCATGACTTATAAAACATAACGTTTGATTATTCAAAGACATTGTTTTATACAAGACATTTCGACTATTCAAGACATTGGTTTACATTTGACATTTGGTTTACGCAAGACTTTGTTTATATATGACATTGGTTTGCGTGACATGCTTCCTACTAGACATTTCTTTGGTTTAAACTAGACATTTGATGGTTGGTTTATGGCGAGTGATTTAAATAACAAGACGTGTGTAATATGATAAAAGCATGGTGGAGACGCAGCTGGTACTTCCTATATATAAGTGATTTTATCATATTACATATTGTGGCGTTATCTAAATCACATCAAACAAAGTACAAGACAAGACATTTTTATCTATGACACTATATTTTTACATGAAACATGACATATATTTTGGTTAATGATTTAACCATGCATTATTTCTTGTATATCACTCGATTTTTCTTTTGCTATCTTTAAAGAAAACATTTTGTAAGTATTCATGGCCACTTTTAATAAATATTCCTTTAATCATTCTAGGCCATGAATTTTTAACAGAAAACCTATGTTACTCACAGGCATTTTTATGCTGACGTATTTATTTTCACATATGTTTTCAGGAGCGAATGCTTAAGGTTGATCTTGCTACACTTAGGGCGGACTTGGGCCTTAGTGACAATAAAATCATGAAGAACAATTTAACTTTGTTGTATTTTTCCGTTTTTATCCAAGACAATGTAAACAATTTTCTTAAATAAAACTTAACTTATTATGCCATGGTTGTTGAAACACAAAGTTCTGTTACGACACTCCCCGACGTTTCCGCCACGGTTTGTTGTTTTACGCGGTCAGGGTGTGACAGAAAGGTTGGTATCAGATCCAATGGTTATAGGGAATTAGGTTATTAGTAATGCTTTGACCTAGACTATAACCTTTCTAGGACCCTAACACAAGTTATCTTGTGTTTAGATCTTAAAACAATAACATCACATATTCTTAGGTGAATGCCAAAACAAAACACAATTTTCAAAATGATTTTGAAATCAATCTTCTATTTTTGAATATTTCGCTTTTAGCTTAATGCCTTCGAAAGTTTTCAAAATCTCATCAAAGTTTAGGTCTTATTAAGTGAACACGTGCAATCTAGAAGGGTGGGTGCGGTACCTTGAGTTTTCTGTCTAAGGCTAGAGTGCTCATACAAATCCACTTAATCGGACCAGTCACTCTTACCTGGGAACTCTTGTGGTGAGTGTCCACTTATAGGCTAAAGCATGTCTTCGCTATACATCATAAACACCCATTTACTTTGATTAATCACTGTGTGTCGTTTTTTGTTTTGAGTAAACGGACGAATGACCACTATCCTTACATTTCGTTCATATTTATAACAATTCATTTTGATTATCCAACATTCATCTCACTCGTTTCTCTCATGTTGTCTCTCCTTTAGAATGCCTCCTCGACGAAACGCAAATACGGACGCCGATATGGCGGGTCTCATCGCTCAGCAGTTTGCTGCTGTGCTTCCAAATCTCATAACTCAGATAAACCAAGTGAACAATAACAACAATGTACCGGCTGTGTGCAACTTTAAACAGTTTAATTCGGCTAAACCGCTAAAGTTTAGTGGTTTTGAGGGAGCAACTGGGCTCTTACAGTGGTTCGAGAGTCTTGAGAATACATTTCGCCATGTTCAGTGTCCAAATGAGCGGAAAGTTGAGTTTGCTTCTAGCGTGTTTCAAAAGAGAGCGCTCACGTGGTTGAACGAGTGATAAGATAGGGTGCTGATGTTGCTATGGGTCAAACTTGGGAGGAACTCAGAGCTCTTACGATGAAAGAGTTCTGCCCTTGTCATGAAAAGAGGGCACTTGATAACGAGTTCCATGATCTAAAGCAAGACAGTGGTGACCACCGTGCGTATACTGACAGGTATGAGGAGTTGAGCTTATTGTGTCCTGAGATGGTGACGCCTTTGGATAAGGCGATTGAAGATGGTCTTCCTAACCCGATTCAGGATATTGTCACCGGTGGCAACCCTACTTCGGTTAGGCAAGCCATTGAGCTATCTGCAACTCTGACTGAATCGCAGATAAAAAATGGTAAGCTCCACCGTAAGGGTGACAAGAAACCGTCAGACAAGTCTGATAAGCAAAAGGGTAAGAAATCTGAAGGTTCAAAGAAGTCGAGGAAGCGTAAGGCTTCTAAGAACTTTACTGTCACAACACAGCCCAACCAAGCAGCTCTGAATCAGCATGCTCAACCTCCTGCCAAGAAACAGTATGTCGGCACTGCACCTCTGTGTAACAGGTGCAAAGGTTATCACCAGCCTCATTTACTGTGTTGATGCACTATTGTGTTCGTCACTTGTCGAATAGGCTAGATTGAGCGTGTGTTGAATATTGTATAGGTTAGAATCGAACACACGACCGAAATATGGAGATTACAGTGTAAAAGAGAACAAGTTTGCTCGAACTGACCTTATTGGTCAGTTCGCCGAATTGATTGCTTTAGTCAAGTTCGCTCGAACTGACTAATGCGGCCAAGTTCGCTCGAGAATGCTCTTAGGAAGTCAAGTTCGGCCGAACTTGACTAGGTCAAGTTCCCCCGAACTTCCATACACTCCAGCGAACTTGTCTCCCTGTATATAGTTGTGTCGTTCATTTGTCATTTAAGTTTTTGGCATCCCTACGGGGAGGTGCTGCCGGATTCTCTCCAGGAACTCCGCAGTTGGACTTATAAAGATGTATACTCTTTTGGTATGAATGAAGACTTCCACTGCATTCTGTTTCTACTCCTTTCTGTAATAACATTCTACCAAATCGGTTTACGTTTATCCACTAACTTCCGTCTAGAACCGCCTGATCACGGACCTTCAAGTGGTATCAGAGCTAGAACAGCCTGATTTGATAGTATTAAGACAAGAACACTTCTATTTGTACTCCATTCTTTTTTTTCTTAACTTTTGAACATAAAATGAAGAATTCACGGTCAAAATCGTTTGAATTTTGAATATATCATGTAAAATACAACAAAGATAAACCCTTGGAAGATTGGAGACCAAATTCAACCGAATTCATGTCGAAATTTTGAAAAAACCATGCTTTTGAAAATCTCCATGATCGAACTTATTGGCCATGTTCGGCCGAACTTATACTAAAACATCACTTTTCATGTGATTTTTAGAAGTTTGCCTGAACTTGAGTAGTTTTTGACAGAATTTCAGCTAAGTTCGCTCGAAGTTACACAATTTTTCATTGATTTTACATCAAGTTCGACCGAACTTGTGTAAATTTCAAAGAAAATTTTAGGATTTGTAGGATTTGTATCTCAAGTTGGACCGAACTTTAAGAAAAGTTTTCAAAACAATTCTAGCAAGTTCGACTGAACTTGTTAGAAAAGCTGAGAATTCTTCATTTGTTGCTACAAGTTCGACCGAACTTGTAGTAGGTCTAATTGTTTTCAAAGTTTTGAAAATTTTTAGAGTACACGTTTCGTTATTCACAATGGAGGATTAACTAAGAGCTTTTATGTCCGGAGCTAGTTCGTCAAATGCCAATGTGATCAATCAAGTGAATCTTGATAACGAAATGGGAACGACTGTCAAACCGCCCAAGCTAATGAGCATGACGAGTACAAAGCATGGAAAGAGAAATTTACTTACTGGGTTCAAGCCATGCACTTTGCTGGCTGGGTGTCAATTGAAAGAGCCTACACTGTTCCGGTAGATGAACATCACAAGTACTTCGAAAGTACAACTATTCGACAGTACAGAGAGACGAATACATTGCTGAGAAAAAGATGATCACTCTCATCCAACAGTCTGTCAAAGAAGATATCCTGATTTTGCTACCAGAGTATTCTACTGCAAGAGATCTTTGGTTGTCATTACAGAAGAAGTATCTAGGCAGCGCCGAAATGATCAAAAGCAAGAAGGCACTTCTTCTGAAAGAATTCGATATCTTCACTATGCTAAAGAATGAGACCATAAAGCAAATGATCGAGCGTTTCTGTCATCTTAAAGTGCAAATGTGAAGACACGGTATCGAATAGACAGAACAAGAATACATCGACAAACTAGCTTTTGCACTACCAGAGGGTGAATGGACTACGTATTTGATGGTTCTGAAGAACAGTGATAAGTGGGAATTTTTCAAGTTGTCGACGATTATCGATAAACTCGAAGGCCACGAAATGGAACTTCTGAAGATGGCGAAGTCAAACAACGCTAATGTTGTTCTAGTCGTCGGTCTGTATTACAAAGCCGGAAGGCTTTAGTGCAAACATGAATGCTTCTCCAAAAAATCAGAATCAATCACAGCCTTAGTATGATCAGAGTCCTCAAAGTTCTTATTCAAGCACTGGTTCAAATTCAACTTATCAAAGCCAATCGAATCAGAATCAACATCAAAGTTCTGATCCGAATGTATATAAATGCAACATCGCAGTGAATTTAAACAATGTTGTTTCAGAACAAGTTGCAAAACAACATATGTCACTACTCGCTACCGTATTAGAATCTTATGAATGTATTGTTGCCGATAAGATCCGAAACCCCGAGATGACCGCAGAAGATTATGACCAGGTAGACGAGGAAGAACTCAAACTAATGGACATCAAATGGTCCTTAGCTTCGATCATCAGGAGAGTGACAAAGTTTGTTGCACTCACAGGCCTTGACATAGGAAATTCCAGCAACAAATTAGGTTTTGACAAAACCAAAGTCACGTGCTTTAGATGTCGTCAAAAGGGGCATTTTAAAAGAGAGTGTAAAAACACCGAAGCAACCGGAAATCAAAGTCCTTTCAGTGGAGGAAATGAATATTATAAAAAGGCACTTCAATATAAACCATTTCCGATGAAAATTCAGAGTGAAATCCAAGAAAAATCTAACAATAGCACCACTGAGAAAGCTATGGTGGCATCCAGTGAAGATGATGGTTTTGATTGGAATTCTTATATTGGGAAAAAGACCGGAGTTGCTTTGATGGTGAGATAGTTGAAGATAATTCTGCAGAGGAAACAACGGCGACAGCTGAAGTAGCGGCAGCAGCAGAAGCAGCAGCTTTCAAACAAGCTATTTTGGAAGAATACTTGCGTCAACAACAGGAACCTTGTGTCGAATGTGCCGAAAAATCAAAGATCATCGCTGAAAAAAATGTGCCGAACGAATTGTTGAAATACGATTATCAAACAATGAAAGAAGCGTATGATAAAATGAAAAATGATGTGGCAGACTCGACATAAATAACGTCGAACAACATGATAATATAAGGATGTTGAGTGGAACAGTAATGGATAAACAAAGAGCAATTAACATTTATATTAACACCATTGCTGAAACCAAACAAAAACTTCAAGACATGACAATTGTAACTGAAAGAGTTCAACAGTTGTTGAGAAGTTATACCACAAATGCATATGTTGTTGATCACATTCTTCCGACAATCTCATCGGAAGAAAAACCTAAAAAGAAAACTGGAAAATAATATAGTAATGTTCCTCCACCCCTTTGTGATGGATAAGTCACTCAATGTTGAATTACTTTCGGAGAAAAAAGATGAGTTGCCAGAGAGTATTGATTTAATCTATGCTAAATCTGAGGTTGATAACAAAATTGTGGTTAACAAAGTGGTTGTAAATGTTCTAAGTTATTCTGATGACGGCAGCTTCAAAAGCGCCGACTCGAGTTCAAAGAATTCTGATTCATATTCTGAAAATGAAGATAAGTTGTCAGAGAATGGTCTAAGTGAAGATCCTATTGTTGTAATGTACAAAATTAAGGATTCGGATAGACTATACTTTGATGATAGCTTCCCGATTCAGAATGTGAAGGAAGAATTGCTTGATAAATTCTTTAAACTAGTGGAAGTCACATCAGAGGAATTGGAAAACAACAAGCGAAAATTCTATTCGAAACCTAAAAGAAACAACTACCGAAGGAATGGTGGTGATCATCCGGAAAACAGGAGAGCAGGGTTGGGTCTAGAAGAATCAGATGAACCACTAAAGAAAGTGTCATCATTTCATGAATATAAAAACAAAAACATGAATTTTGTATATGTGACAAACACGGTTCACAAAGAGAGTTTGATTGGTAAGCAATCGAATGATGAGTTTAAAAAGGAGAAAGAAATTCGAGATAAAACCAAGGTTACAAGTGGTGTCAAAACATCAAGTGGGATAAAATCACCCACTAAAGGACATTAGGACATGTTTCAAGTGCAATGAAATGGGTCATATTGCACGACAATGTCTGAAGTCAAAACTGGCTTATCCTCGAAGAAGAGAATCAAATGTTGAAAAACCAAGGTATCCACAGTTTGAAAAAACAATCAACATTTTTAAAAGAAATGAATCTTTGCCAGAAGTTAAACCTAAAATAGAAAAGAAATTTGAAAATTCTACTTTTGAAAAAGGAGAAACATCTAGGGCAAACGAAAACAAATTTTATATCAAGAAGGCTAATATCAAATCTCAAGCCTGGATTACCAAGAAAAGGTCAACAACATCTAGTGTTATTAAGTCTGAGTTGGTAAAGACTAATAACGCGAAAGAATCTAAACCTAAAATCACTAAGTCTTAGCCTATTAAGACTAGTGATAGCAAGAAAGAATCAAAATCTGAAATCATAATTGAAACCACATCTAAAACTGTAAAAAATTCAAGTGGAAACAACTCAAAAGATAAAAAGAAGGTAAAGTTTTAAAATATAAACATCATAGGAAATTCAGATGAAGAATTCGAGCATGCTGATGAATGTGAATTTGATTTTGATGATGCTTTTCCAATTCAACCCAAGACCAAGAAGGCTTGGGTCTCGCTTTTTAAACAGATTATTAAAATGTGAGGATTCCAAAGAACCGTACTTTCAAAGTGGATTTTGGAAAGTGGAGCGTCCATGCATATGACAAGAATGAAGGCATTGCTATTCGACATTAAAGCTATCAATGGTGGATATGTTGGATTTGTAGGAAATCAAGGTTGAAGGATAGTTGCCGAGGGAAAACTCTCCAATGGCGTAGTTTCATTTGATCGCGTGAACTATATTGCAGAACTTAAGAACAATCTTCTGAGTATATCGCAAATTTGTGACAAGAAATTTACAGTCCATTTCAATGACAAAGAGTGTATTATCTTGAAGCCGGGATTCAAAATACCAGATGAGTGGATTCTGATGTGAGCACCGCGAGAGAATGATTTATATGTTCTTGATATGGGTGTTGCTACCACTTCATCACAATCAGCACAATGTTTTGTATCAATGGCTACTGAAATTGGCATCGTAAGATGGGGCATATTCATTTGCGAAAAATGAATTTCTTGGTTCATAATGATCTTGTAGAAGGCGTAAATCTTCGAAGTTTTCAGATGTCTGATCATTGCTTGGAATGCAAGAAGGGAAAGCAGATCAAGAAATCTCATCCGAAGAAAATTCTATACTCAATCAAGTTGCCATTAG
Organism: Scalesia atractyloides; assembly: GCA_947069175.1. Lineage (NCBI taxonomy): Eukaryota > Viridiplantae > Streptophyta > Magnoliopsida > Asterales > Asteraceae > Scalesia > Scalesia atractyloides. Next base: position 54,295,753 of record CAMTDV010000024.1, on the reverse strand, counting down.
AACGTCTCCATATGGATTTATTTGGTCCTGTAAATGTTCGAAGCATCACAGGAGACTTATATTGCTTGGTTGTAACAGATGACTATTCGAGATATTCGTGGGTATTCTTTAAAGAATCAAAAGACGAAACGTTCGAGAACTTGGTTATTCTATTCAAGAAACTTGAGAATCTTTATCATCTGCCGGTCAGACGCAATAGAAGTGACAATGGCACAGAGTTTAAGAATAACAAAATGAAGGAATTCTGCAACACAAAAGGGATTCTGCAAGAGTTTAGTGCTCCCTATACTCCACAGCAAAACGGAGTAGCTGAACGGAAAAATAGAATTTTTATTGAAACTGTGAGAACCATGCTTGCAGATTCTAAACTTCCTATCAGCTTCTGGAGTGAAGAGGTTGCTACGGCTGGCTACACGCTAAACAGGGTTCTCACTGACAAACCAACAAAGAAAACATGTTTTGAGATGATAAACTGACGGAAGCCAAATTTGAAGTTCTTAGAACCATTCGGTGCACCATGTACCGTAATAGACCAGGATGGCAAATTCAGAGCTAAATCTCTTGAAGGTTTCTTTGTCGGATATGCGAGTCCGTTGAGAAGAGTATATGTTCCTTCATTAAGAAAGGTTATTGAAGCACAACACGTGGATTGTTTCAACTACACGGATCCTATTCAAAGGAAAGACCTTTGGAAGTCATTTGACTTGCCCGAAGAACCAACTGATGAAGAAGTTGCAGCATTATACAACCTTCACCAATCAGCAAATCAAGCACAAATAGTTCGACCAATTGTGGTTAATCAACCCACGTTGGATCCATCTTCTGCTGGCGCAAGTTCAAGCAATAGTGGTGTTCCGGCTGAAAATGTTTCTGAAACATTATCAACACCTGCTACTCTTCCAACAAAGGCCTCTATTGAACCGGTGAATACAACAATGAAGCACCAACATTTGATGCTGATGGGGAATCATCTTCTTCAGATGAAGAAGTGGAGCAGATAACAAGTCTTCTTAATCAATCTACAGTCCTGAACAACAGAAATGAAGCTTCATCAAGCTCTCCAAACATTGAATTGGTTGTTGATCTCAACATCACGAATCAACAAAACTCAGAACTCAGTAGATGTTCCAAGTGAAGAATTGCCGCGATCATATTCCTATCATCCGTCAACAAATATTATCGGAGAACTTCAAACTGGTGTTAGAACTCGAGGGAAAATTAATAAAGCGCTCAGTTGTTTCTACACCCGCGTTGCTACAACCCATAAATTTTGTTTCTATTCATGTTTCATCTCTCATATTGAGCCTAAGATAGTTAATGAAGCTTTAGTCGATGAAAACTGGGTACAAGTAATGCAAGAAGAATTATTGTAGTTTGAGAAGTTGGGTGTGTGGAAGCTTGAAGACCTACTAGAAAATCAGAAAGCAATTGATACAAAATGGGTCTTTAAGTGTAAACGTGATGATAGAGGGTTATTGTTCGTAACAAAGCTAGGCTTGTTGTCAAGGGATTTCACCAACAGGAAGGGATAGACTACAGGGAAGTCTATGCACCAGTAGCTCGATTGGAATCTATTCGAATTTTTCTAGCTTTAGCATCATGGAAAGGATTTAAGGTCTATAAATTGGATGTCATATCGGCTTTTCTGTATGGCAAATTACGTGAGAAGGTGTACGTTGGACAACCACTGGGGTTTGTCGATCCACTTAACAAGAGAAAGCGTACCTACTGGATAAAGCTCTATATGGACTACGCCAAGCCCCGAGAGCTTGGTACGAGACGTTATCGCAACATCTCGTCGGAAACGGCTTTATCAGAGGATGTGTGGATAATACTCTTTTCACCAGAGAAGTTGAGGGCCATCTAATTATAGTTCAAATCTACGTTGACGACATCATCTTTGGATCTACAAACGATAGTCTCTGTAAGGAGTTTGAGGGAATCATGAAAAAGAAATTTGAAATGTCCTTGATGGGCGAAATGAAGTTCTTTCTTGGTTTGCAAGTAGATCAGCTTCTGGATGGTATTTTTATTCATCAGACTAAGTATGTTCACGACATCTTGAAGAAGTTTGGAATGGAAAACTTGAAGCCTCTATCTACGCCTCTTGCTCTAAATCACGACATTTGTGTTGACGAGACTGGAGCCAAAGTTGGCGAGACGATATACAGATCGATGATTGGATCGATGATGTATCTGACGACATCGCGCCCAGATATTATGTATCCAACCTGCCTATGCGCCAGATATCAGTCAAGCCCGAGGATCTTACACATGCAGATTGTAAAGCGTATCTTCAGATATCTGAAAGGATGCCCAAGCACCTGCTTGTGGTACCCGAAGAATGACAATTTCGACCTCATGGGCTATGCTGATTCCGATTTTGGTGTAGATAAGTTGAATTCAAAATCAACTACAGCGGGATGCCAGTTCTTCGGAACAAGAATGGTAACCTGGCAGTGTAAGAAACAGACTACGGTCGCTCTCTCTACCTGTGAAGCTGAGTATATCTCGGCCTCCAGCTGTTGTTCACAGATTCTGTGGATTCAACAGCAGATGAGAGACTATGGTCTGCAATTTCTAGACACTCCGCTGTATGTTGATAACAAGGCAGCCATCGATATAACTAAAAATCTGGTTCATCACTCACGCACAAAACACATTGAAATTCGTTATCATTTCATTCGTGATTGCTATGAAAAGAATTGGTACGAATAGAAAAAATCCACACCGACGAACAAAAGGCTGATTTTTATACCAAACCATTTTCTTTGTCACTGTTTAAGTACTTGCTGAGAATTAACGGTATGAAAAATTTGCTGACAGGTGCGGATGCTGAGGTTGAATACGGATCGGACGACGAGTTTGCGTGATCTACATTGGTTTGTAAATATTTTTCTACTTTAGAATTTTGATAAAAACTAAAATCCAAAAAAGATGTTTTGCTTTTAGGGGGAGAAAGGTTAGAGAAAGTACAAAAAAATTCGAAAATTTTAAAATCCAAAAACATATAAAAAATTCAAAATGTACAAAAACATTGAAAAAGACAAAAAGAGTTCAGTGTCATAAAAGGAAATGATAGTACATCAGTGGACTATCACAGTATGCTAAAGAAATGTAAAGTTTTAAAAGTGATAAATAAGTCTTACTGTGGATGTGTCGATAGGCTTAACACGTTCAGTAAATTATTTTCGAGATATAAACTAAATTTTACAATTGCTAATCTTGTGAATTAACACATCTTGGATATATGGACTTAGTACTCCGAAATTTCGTTTGAAAGATTGCCTGATTCTGAGATAGGAGGTCTTTATAGATAGTTGATATCTGGGGTATTATACAAGTTTTTTTGATTTCGCGGAAGCAATGGCATAGAACATCTATAATACTTCGCTAAAAACCTCCAAACTGCATGCAATATTGAAAAGAATCGAAAGATCTAATCATTTGTAATGCTAAAAAGATTTCTTAAGTGGAACACATGACGAGCCTTCATCTCTTTGTCCGTACAGTAGTACTAACATGGGCTCTCAAGGTCTCGCACAACCCAGATACAGATATCAATTACGCTATATTCCCTGTAAGATGAAATCTAGGGAATCTGGATATGTGAGTGTATTCAAGAAGTGGGAACCACAGATAAGTCAAGTTTCATGAATTCTACCTAAACATATCTTGAAACAGTTGAAAAAATGTGGTAAAGCTTAAGTGGATAAACATATTGACAATCCAGGTAAACGAGTTTAAAACTTAAAGTCTGTTAAAGGTCAACGGTACTGGTGATATGTCTCAATCAACTGATATGATCCTTAGACATGAATTCACAAAAATATGTCTGTAAATATGTTTGTACATAGTTTAGATTGCTTATTACATTGTATTTGAGCTTTATAGATTAAAATCAAAAAGATTTTTGGTGAGTTTTAGCATAAACATACAAAAATACAAAAAGATTTTATTTCTACATTGTTTTCAGCAAACCAATGTTGTTATGTGTATTTCCTAATCCGGAACATGTACGCACATCCAAAAAAATTTTAGTCATTAAAATCTTTTATTTTAATGATTGGAATACAAAATATCATTCGTTACGACCGTACGACCAACCGAACAGACACCCGGAACATTTTTGAACATATTTCAAGTTCCCTATGCTTTATCGTCCTTATGAAGCTTGAAAATGAGGTTAACATGTGTTAGAAGTGCCAAAACACGGCAAAACGAGTGTAGAGGCCTGTTCTTCCAAATTTTGAAACTATCTGCCAGCTAAAGGGCTTACGGACCGTAAGCCCAAAGCCTTACCGTAAGGACCCTCCAGCACAGCAGAAACTTGGCAGCTCCTTGTTTACTCCTTGGACACCAAGCAAAACGATTTTGCCACCATTTCTTCTGCTTTGGAAATGTGTTAGGATCCTCCTAAGATCATGAAAACTAAATGGAAATGTGTGATGATCTTGTGGCATCCAAACTACTATAAATAGCAAGCAAATCCCTCATTTCAATTTGCTCATTTCTCATTCTTCTCCTCTTGCTCTAAGTTTTGAGTGCTACCACCTTTGTGGAGGCCTCCCATCTGAGCATTCTTCTTCTAGGAGCTCTTAATGTGTTCAGCAACACAAGTAAGTGCTCTCTCCTTGTCTTGTTTTATTTATTTTAGCTATTTTAAGCTAAAAGTCAAACATTGTTTGACTTTCAGCTTTAACCATTAATCGGTCAAGTCAAAGTCCAATTAGACTTTGATTCGTGATCGTAATCACAATGTTATGATCCATAGCGATCATGCCTACTGATTACCACATTTACTAGTTGTAGTGACGAGTCAAAGTTTCGGTCAATAATGCGCAAAGTGGGCATTATACGATGGAACTATTTTTCAGGTATCAAAACACCTTGTTATGATAGCAAATCAGTTTTATAAACTTAGGTAGACATGTTTAACATGTCTAACTCGTCACATTTAGTTTAGTGCTTATGTAGGGTCGTAAGTCGAGCAGTCTTAACCACCGCTTTAACTTTCGAATCCGACCCGTTTGGTCGATCTTAGGATCCGACCAAACTCATATAAGGGACCATAGTTGTATAGGGAATACCCCTATGAGGTTATACCTTATGGTCACGTCGTTTGGTTAGTGTTATGTTAAGTCGCTTATTATGTTATAAATGACCAAAATGCCCTTTTTGCTCATAAATCGATTATAGCTTATGTAACCAATGTTTTGCCATGTAGACTGATGTTGCAACATTTTTAAACTTGTTTTGGCATATAAGACTTATCATAGGGCATACCTAACCATCTGAACACGCATTTACGCAAATGAATCTTTAAAGTAGCGTAAACTACCTTAACGAGTCATTATGGGTCAAAAGCACTTAGGATCCCTTCCAAATCAGAATGTAGAGTTTGTTAAACCATTTCATACGTGTATCAAGACTCATTTGGTTTACAAGACATCATTCTATCAGATCTGCCGCTTAAAGTCCCGATATTAACATAGTTATCCAATATTAGGACATACTTAATTTCTTGGACTCTTGAGCTTTGGTTTATCTTCGGAATTAAGGACACTCTTGCAACCTCCAATGAGTACATAGTCCCCTCTTTTATGTTTTATAAATGTTTTGGGGTGAAATATATTGTGCCTATGTCTACTTTCGTGTTTTCATGACATTATACATGATTTGATTACATAGTACATTAAGTACATGATTTCCATTGCATTTTGCTTTATATGTTGACTTAGCATATTTAGCACATTGATTTTAAAAAACATTTCTTTCTATGTATGTTGACTGAGCATACTAGTAGATGGTTTTCAAAGAAATTTCTTGCTATGTATGTTGACTAAGCATACTAGTACATGGTTTTCAAAGTACATTTTGCATACGTTGTTCATGACATATTGGTGCGTTGGAGATTGACTTAATACGTTCATTAACATTGATCACGCCGACCGGTAGTATGTAATGGTACCATAGGATTGACAATCCCATTCCGACTTCCCTGATTTGTTTGGAAGCGACTTTAGGGAATGACAGAATCTGATGAAATTGATAGACCTTTGACTTTAAAAGGATCTATTTGACTATCAACAAGGTTTGAATGTGTTTGCCAACAATCTAAATATATGTTTTAAACAATAAAAATATGACTTATAAAACATAATATTTGATTATTCAAAGACATTGTTTTATACAAGACATTTCGACTATTCAAGACATTGGTTTACATTTGACATTTTGTTTACACAAGATTTGTTTATATATCACATCAATTTGCGTGACATGCTTCATACTAGACATTTCTTTGGTTTATACTAGAATTTTTATTGTTGGTTTTCGACGAGTGATTTAAATAACGAGACATGTGTAATATGATAAAAGCATGGTGGATACACCGCTGGTACTTCCTATATATAAGTGCTTTTATCATATTACATATAGTAGTGTTATCTAAATCATTTCAAACAAAGTACAAGACAATACATTTTTATCTATGACACAACATTTTTACACGTGACATGACATATATTTTGGTTAATGATTTAACCATATATTATTTCCTTTATATCATTTGATTTATCTTTTGATTTCTTAAAAGAAAACATTTTGTGAGTATTCATGGCCACTTTTAATTAATATTCCTTTAATCATTCTAGGCCATGAATATTAAACACAAAACCTATGTTACTCACATGCATTTTTATGCTGACGAATTTATTTTCACATATGTTTCAGGAGCGAATGCTTAAGTTTGATCATACTATACTTAGGGTGGACTTGGGCCTTAGTGACAATAAAAACATGAAGAACAGTTTAACTTTGTTGTATTTTTCTGTTTTTATCCAAGATAATGTAAACAATTCTATTAAATAAAACTTAACTTATTATGCCATGCTTGTTGAAACAATAGTTCTGTTACGACACTCCCCAACGTTTCCATCGCGGTTTGTTGTTTTACACTGTCGGGGTGTGACATGATTGAAAACTTGATGGGCTAGAATTTGAACATCTAGAAGTATTTGCACTGAAATCAGTTTGTATTTTAGGGCTTTGAGTTTCAGTAGACCCTGTTTTAGATCTCGCAATCTTCTGAAGCTCCATCTCATGACCTTCGAGTTTTTCAATGAATGTTGGTAAATTATACCCACTGTACTCGATCCCGTACTTTAACACCATCAGTACGATGACCATTCACCTCCTAGCAAAGCGTCAACCAGTTTGTCAACCAATTCTTCATCGGTTTTGAGAATTCCATGCCTTTTCTTCTGATGTACTAAGTGACAATAGTACTCGATCAATTGTTTCATTGATTCTCCTTTCTTGAGACTAATAGGTCAAATTCCTTTCTTACTAGCGCTTTCTTACTTTTCCTCGTCTCCGTGCTTCCATGATACTTCATACGCAAAGCGTTCCACAATTTTTGTGAATGATTATCATGTTGCAACAGCATCAGGATATCCTCTTTGACCGATTTCATCATTTTCTTTTCATTATTGAAATCTTCTTTTTCTTCCAGAGTAAAGTTCTTTGGGATTTTCTCCAAGTTATTTTCATCTCTTGGCAACTTGTATTTGGTTTCGATTGCCAACCAGCAATTGAAAAGATTCGCCTGAACCCAGTTCTCAAATTTTTCTCTCCAACTTTCGTAGTCTTTGAGATTCATCAGTTTCGGGGGTTTCACAGTCGTTCCCATCTCATTTTCAAGGTTCATTTGCGCAACTGCGTTTGTTGTTTTTGCAGCATTGGTTGCCAACGCATCATAAAAATCAGAATCCATTTTGATACGCTAACACTCAAAGTTGAAAACAATCAGTTAAAGATGCTAATTCGTACGAACTTGGGTAATAAGTTTTGAAAAATTTCAATCTTCTTAATTCGTGCAAACTAGTATATTCAGTTTTTGAATAATCTTGGATTTGTAATTAGGACTAATTACAACTCTCCAATTCGCACATAATCGTTCTCCAAAATGTGTTTTTTGCAATTTTCGACATGAATTCGTTTGATTTTAGGTCTGAAACTTTCAAGGGTTTATCATTAAGTGATTTTACATGACATACTGAAAATTCTATCCATTTTAACAGTGAATTCGTTTTAAAAGTGAAAAATAAGAAGAAATGAGTAGAAGTAGAAGTAGATCTGGTGTAGATGTCCACAAATCAGACCTCCATAGCTCTAATACCACTTGTAAGAACGTTTAATCCCTTAGCAAAGGTGCCTAAGATGTATCTAATCCATGTATGCGGAATTTACGTGAATTAGTGACAATATACACAAGATATTCACTTTAAACGTTAGTTTATTAATGTTCAAAGATGTACATCGAGAATCCAAACTGACAGAGCTTCGCCGTCTCTAATATAAAAGTTAACAAATGAAGAAACCTAGACGACTATTTATAGAGGAGCTAGTTCGCACCAAACCACATTGTACCTAGTTCGTACGAAGTACTACTTCGTGCGAACTAGTACATTACACATTCACTTCGTGCGAACTAGTCCTATTCTGTACAAATTTAACTTTAAACTTTTAACATTACATACTCAAAACGCTTAGACTAGATCCAAGACATAGACAATATACATCATGCACTAACACCAACAGTTGTTTTTTGCCAATGAGATAGTTGTAACCATGTGGATGTCTGTTTCCCCTTAGGTTTTGGGGCTGACGTGGTCGAGTGTCGTTATATTTTAAGTTATATTTTAAGAACTTTTTACTTGTGAATCAAGCTTTACATTTATAAAACACGATACAATACTATCACTCTACACACGTTAGGGCAAATGCACCCATCGTAGACGTAGTATAGTGATGGTATGATACCGAGGTCGTCGAAGGATACAAGAGCTTTTAGTACCGGCTTATCGTTAACGTCTAATCTAATCAAATTTTGATAAAAGTTTTGAAAGATAAAATAAAGGTAAAAGTAAAAATGAAAACAAAACTAGACAAGAAAGAATCACTTGGTTCCAACACCTCTTTTATATTCCCCTTAATGATTTCCGCACTTTAGGCTTTTTAAGAAATTATCTTTAGTTTATAGTAGTAGACCCCCTTCCAGGCAGCGTTACCCTCAACCAATTGGTCTGAGTCAGCAGGGATATACTCCCGCAAGGTCGAAGTATTGAAAGATATTTAAGTAAGTTATTAATGCAAAATATGGTAGGCCCCCTTCCAGGCAACGTTACCCTCGACCATATTGGTCTGAGTCAGCAGGGATACAGTCCCGCAAGGCCGGATAAAGTTTTAATAGTAGTTTATTGATAAGGGGTTCAAGTCGTTCTTACTTCCCCGTTTTGATGCTATCTGCCTCAAGGGAAATCCTAATAAGCTTGACCAAGTCCTCGCAGGATCTATACACTGAACGAGACAAACTTTACCAAAACCCCCTTCTAACCCCCTTCCAGGTAGTTAACACGCTTTATATAGAGCATAAAGACACGAATGAATGAATCAACCAGACATGAAGAAATGTTTAACTAAGATTCGTCTTCACCAAGTGATGTAAGAAATTTAGCCAAGCATCGCCTTTGTTTGACAAGAACTCTTACTATCAATCTTGGATCCCGAGACTACTACATACTATAAAAGATGAAAGATGGATGATAGTGGCGGGTGTTGGTGTTATTGTGGTGGTGGACTGATGGCAAATGTGCGTAAGTGGTTGGCCAATGGATTCCTTTCTCCAAAGCCAAGCACCTCTATTTATAGCTTGAAAAAAAGTGTGGCCACGGACCCGTGGTGGGACTTTTTCTCTCCCTTCATTAACTGCAATATTAGTTTCGTATACGAACATGCCCGTGGTGAGAGAGCACGGCCATGTGTTTAGTATACTTGCTGTACTATCAAGATTCTACGAATATTAGAGTTGACCATGTCCCGTGTTGGCTTGGCACGACCCAGTGTTGTTTGTCTTTTCTATTTGTCTTCATCTGCAGAGAGTCTTTGTTGGGCACGACCCCTTGCAATGCTTCTGTCTTGTATATCTTTGTGGCTTTGGATGTGTATTGGGGTTCAACAAGTTGCAACGATCCTTCTTAATTGCATTTGTGTTGGTATTTGCTGTTAATTTGTTCCTTTTATTCATTTAAGATCGTTTAATCCTGTAATTTAAAAGTAAACAAAGAAACATGCTTTTTCCAACATTAGTACCGAAAAAGGGTTGATTATATACCTTGTTTGATGTAATTAACATGTTTCATTTTGCGCACATCACTGGGGACATGTTCTTCATACATGTAAGGTACCTTGGTGCATGGTGGTTGCCCATTGCCTCTAGGGAGTGGATTTTGAGGTGCAACAAATGTTTGACCAAACCTCTGTGAAGAATGATGTTTCAAGTTTTGGGGGATAGATGTGTGGTCTAACTCAATTCCTTTGGGAAGTGCTTGGGAATTCATTTTAATAGGCCCATCCTCCTTTGGAAATTCATTTTCTTTCTTGACCTACTATGATGAACATCATAGGGTTTTAGAAAAGAACATTGTTGAGTTAAATGATTGAGTTTTCCACAAATGGTGCACCCAAGAGAAGAATCACAAAAATTGTTTGTTCGATTAATATCATAGGATTTTGACTTGAAACAGTCTTTTTCCACATGATTTTTTCTTTCCACAGAAATCACACTGCAGAGCTAGAACCTTATCTTTCCTTCTACCCTTATCTCTTTTTTCAGAAACAGATGTTTGTTTTAACATCTGTTTCAGAGTTGGTAACAAGAATGATTTTTAACTTGGGTGGGTCAAGGTCATTTGGATTGGTGAAGTTAATAGGTTTAAAATTATCAAGAGCATCACATTCATACTTTGAGTTGGTAACATGAATGGTTTTTAACTTAGGTGGGTCAAGGCCATTTGGATTGGTGAAATCATAGGTTTAAAATTATCAATAGTTGGTAACGGGAATGGTTTATAACCAGGTTGATTTAAACTCATACTTGTGTTTTTTAGATTGAATGGAACTTAGTGGCTTTTCAAGAGTTATTTTCTTGCCACTAGGTTCAGTGATCTTTATTTTTTTCACCTTTTGATTTGGTTGGTATGACTTCAACCAATTCCGAAATCAATGGAAGTGTTGGCTTGATGTTGTTTGTCATATTTTCTCAAACCAACACTAAACTTCACATTTCTTTTCACTTGTTTATCGAGAAGCATCTCATAACCATGACAAGATTCAACCCATCTTTCAAAGGTGATTTGTGTGGATTACTCTTTTTTTGCAGTTTTGATATTTTTCTCTCATTGACAAGAGTTGGTCTTTAGTTACAGATGCTTCATCTTTCAGACTGCTTGTTTCAAGGTCTTTTAAAGCAATTCTTGTTTTAAATTCACATTTCAAATTATCAAGAAATATTCACTGATTTGCACCTTTTCTATCAGGGTTTTCATTCACCTCTTTTATGTTAGCAAAAGCTATAATGCATTTTTTACACATAAGTCTTTATGAGTTTGAGATGATACCTTTGAGGCAACCAATTCAACTTTATTTGCACTCATGCAATCAGTGGGACTTTTGGGATATCTCCCATCCTTCCTTCTTGTATACATCCTTCTTGTATACTCCCGATCATCAACAGATGTTTGACCAGAGCTTTCAGCAGTTCTACCAACAATATGTTCACCAATAGTGATTTGAACTGGATATTCTTCACCGAAAAAATGCTCAAGAGCCATAAAACAAAAGTCTTCATGTTCATCACAGTATTTTGTTATAAAAGCAAAATTTTAACCAATGAAGTTCTCTAGCAAACAGCTCGAGTCAACATACCCTTGTGTGTAGAAGCTTTGTTGACTAGGCTCTGTTTATTGACTAGGCAAACTGCTCCAGTCCCCACACCTTGATTTCTCGGTGGGCCTGGACTTCGGGTATATGCATATGATTAATATCATAATCACAATGCACAGCGGAAGATGGGAATTTAAATTACATATTACAAAAGTACAAACAAGAAATTAAGTACAAAATTATTAAATACGGTGTTCGTACTAAAATGATCCACAGGTAGATCGAATGATATAAAAAATCAGACTTGAGACTAATAGGGTCTTTCTCCATTGAGTTGCAAATTCCATAACTAAAGACTGAATAGCTCCAGCCTATTCCATACATGTATGTAACATGCGTTTAGTCTTTTGAAAACGCGTAGTTTTTTTTGGTAAATACAATTAACCGACTCTTTTGAAAATCTTTTCAAAAGTTTATTTGATACCATTTGGTATATCGTTTTAAATAACATGGTAGAAACTAATATCTCTTGTTACCAGTTTTACATCTTGTCAATACAGTTAGGGACCAGAACAAACGTTGGTACTTTATAAATCTACACACCACGTTTTCAATATCATATAAATATAACATTAGCGTCTGTCAGGTGTATGCCTGCGACCCACGCTTAGATAGTGGCCATTTACAATTAAATGAGTCGGGATATCCAGGACACTGTCGTATTAATCCCCAATGTTTGAGTTATCAAGCAAAACAGATCAAAACAGGTTATTTAAATTTCATTGACATCATTTGTCCTTTATTCAATACCCGACCAAGCGGCTAGTGCTGTATCCAAAGCCCTGTTAAAGGAAAAATAGGCTAAGAGTATTTACATGTGCAAGCCTTTACAAATCAAAGATGTTTAGCACAACTGTTAATCAGAACAACTAAACTCAAGCGCAATTTTCTAGAGGTTTCTAGTCTTGAATGAACGGAACATAACTATGTTTCGTTAGAATATTAACGGTTCTTATATAAGTCATTTAACTATGACCGGTTAACTTTAATAAATATGTATGGTTCCCTAGATTAAGCGTAGACCAGATAGTATGTGGTTTATACCCTTCCGAGTGTTAGGACTCCCATAATATGGGTCAAATAACCAAGCATTCTGATTAAAACTAATTTGGAAAGGTTTTGACCTAATTCTGTTATTTATATATTTTATGCTACTTAAACTAGTCGTATGGACATATGGGCATTGCTTGGTCGAATAGGTCTAAGACAAGTCCATTATGCCAAAGTACATTTCCTTATGTTATAATTTCAGTTTTAAAGTCATATTACAACTTCATTTGGTTTAAAACCCATTTTTGTGCCACAAGGGCATTTCAAGTATAATTTAAGGCATAATATGTGTATTTATCAAATAACCTACAAATGATATGATCAGTAGGTATAACCTCAAAGGGTTATTTCCTATAATAATATGATCATATAACAACCCTTATACAAGTTCTAATCTTAATCAAACAGGTCAGAATCGAAAGTCAAAGTAGAATCAAGCTGTTTGACTTTTGGTTATAAAACTAGCTCTAAGTAGGAAATGACGAGTTAGACATGATCAAACATGTCCTAATATGTTTTATGACCTATTATTATGTCAAAAATTATGGTTTAGATACTTAGAAACTCATTTAGCGTGATTTGCAAAAATATGCTTTTTAACTTTAAATTAGTTTAATGTTGACTCATCATTTCGCCTACTTTGACTTCACCAAAATGGTTAGAACCGAAAGTCAAAGCAAACGTCAATTTGCTTGACTTTCGGCTAATAACTAGCCTATGAGTGGAAAAAGACCGAAGGAGAACACTTACTTGTGTTGAAGATGAAGATTAGACTTCAGGTACACGATAACATGACACGACCTACACGAAGTTATTATGTTTGTGCTTGACCTTAACAGGTTTCTTGTCTAAAACAGGTCGACACCATAAGACGTTATGAGGTTCCGTGTCTAAACTGGTTAAAACTAGTTAACCTGTTAAGATCCGTTAAGTACATGTTGATAACAAAAAAAAAAAAAAACATATTATATGTGGGTATGGACATGGGGTCATCAGTCGTGGGACCTGGGATGAATTATACACAAGCACGCGAGTTCTTTTTCCACAATCCATACCCTAAATTTTAAATGTCTCTCACAAACACCACCATTCCCAATTCGGTTCACAGCTTCTCCAATTTGGTCGTGTTCGTGTCTTAAACAAGCTGTCTTCATGTCTTAAACAGGTCGTATGATACGTTGGTATCTTTTTCTTGTCTTTAAAGGTCGTTCCGTGTAACCTATTTATTAACAGGTTCGTGTTCGTGTTTTGAAAATCTAACATGATAAGATTTCGTGTTGTGTTCGAGTTTATGTGTTTCGGGTTCGTGTCTTATCATGTTTGGTCTTAACAGATCGGGTTAACCCGTTATGCCAGCCCTAAGTATCGATACATAGAAACTCATTTATCGTAATTTGCAAAAATCTGCGTTTTGACTTTTATTGAATATAATGTTGACTCGTCATTTCTCCTACTTAATATGATCTGCAGAGGGTGTAATCACAATGGATTAACACCTTCATTATTACGATCACGTGGCCAAGTCAAAGGAAAAGTAAATTTGCTTGACTTTCGGCTAATAACTAGCCTAGGAATGGAAAAAGACTGAAGGAGAACACTTACTTGTGTTCAGCTAGAAGGCCTGTATGAAGAGAAACAACTCCAAAGATGAGAGAAAGAATGAAAGTTGCAATATTATACGTACATGTAGCACCGATCCTTGATGCTAAGGAACCTAAATTTGATATCTAACGTCCATAATAGCGGAAATATTACGTCGTGTTTACCAATAGACAAGAACTAATAAGTTAATCATCAGTTTCATTGATTAAACGTCAAGAGTACAAACTTACAGTGCTTCACCTCCAAAATGCCAGAGTTATAAATGAGAGAGGCTAGCTAGCTTTATATAGAGATGCAAGTTCGCCAGTGGGAGACACAAGTTCGCCCGAACTTGTCTAAGCAAGTTCGGCCAAACATGTCCTAACATGACACACATGGGCGAACTTGTCCTCATTCTACATAAATACAACATTCAACTAACCTATTCAGCTCTATCCTATACAGACTCGATATAAGACTAAGACATAGACATTATGCACCAACAACTCCCCCTTGGATATAGTCTTTGTCTTGTATCAGTCTTCAAAACTCTGTCTTCATAATATACTTTAATGCACCCGACCGAAGAAGTTCTTGTACGGCTTCCTTCGTCGTTCTTGCTTAGGATCCGGCGTCTGATCTGTAGGAGGCACTTTGTTCAAATGCTGAAATCTCTTAACACTTGCTTTCCTAGTTCTTTCATGAATTGCTTCAAGACGCTTTTCCTCTTTCAGAAACTCTACTCTTTTTAGATCTCTCAAATTGTTTGCCACATCATTCCTGAATTAACTTCGTGTGCATAGCAAACATTAACCACTTTCTGAAACTGCATCACTTGTACCTTCTCACGTTCTTCAAAACAATCTTGTTGCCGAACAAGGTTTTGATGTCTTCTCTTAAGCAGTTAACCAACCACATCGGATCAAGAACCCTAATTGTTCTCCATAACCCCCTCATACCCTGATATCCCAATACCTCAACTCTTGCTTTTGAAATATCCAAGTGTTCTTAAAACTTTAAAACAATAACTGCTTCACAAGTCAATGGATCTATATGCCACCACTTGAACAATGGATAGAAGTCTTGTTCAATCGGCATCAGTGGCATGTTTCTTATTGCCTCAGTCGCTTCATTATCAACGTGATATCTTTTTCACCAGTCTTTTTGTTAGTCTTGATTCTGTGACCAGGAATGAATGGCTTCCAATATCTAAATCCTTTAACCACTTCAAACTGGATCACTTTCCACAACAACTGATCAATCACCTTTATGTGGTATGTAACATTCACAGTTTGTACTAACTCTTCCACATCCCAATACGGTGAGGTCTTGAAATCAGAAAGACACTTGAAGTATTGCACTCCAAATTCTCTTTTGATTGCATAAACGTTCAGTTCCTTGAACCAACCCCAACTCAAGATATCCCCCAAAGAATCATCTTTGTTTCTTGTAAAGAATGCTAGAGGACGTCGAAACTTACGTCCGCAAGGCATCTCTTTAAACCAGGACGTCTTCGCTTGAGCAATTTCTTCTTTAATCATTGGCTTAGGAACTTTTCCCTCTCGTAGAGATTCTTCAATCTTTTCTTTAAGCATGTCTTCTTCAAGTTGCTTTTACATCTCCTCAAATGTAGGAAAACTTTCAGAATTAGGACCGACGTACTTCGCAGTATGATCTGTTTCATCATCAGAAGACCAATCTTCCACTATCACTCAATTATACTCGTCAGCCTCAAATCTTCTAACATACTGGTAATCGTTTGGCTCGAAAGTGTTAACATTCAACACATCCTTCAAAATCAAACTGTAGATCTGCAGCATCAACTTCAACTAACTTTGAAAGATCTTCCTTTGTATAGTTATGTATAAACTCACCTTCTTCCACGTTATGTTCAAGCATTAATAATAAAGGCTTCGTGGGAACTGCAGCAACTGGCTTAGCAAATCTATCAACATTCAACAGATCAATCTCACCAGTTGGCCCTTTCTACCCTGACTCCCCCTCACTTTTATCATCCATTTTGTTCTATTCGTCATCCATAAGCGAAGAGAAATCAAATTCACTTGACATTTTTGCTTTAGTAATCTTAATACCAACACCACCATGATCATCACATCGTCATCGTCGTCAGCTACATTCCAATCCTCATATTCCAAATCATCCTTTTCTTCATCATCTTTATCCTCCTTTCCAGCTTCTTCATCATCTTTTCAGAAGCAACTATAGGATCAGAAGGCTTGACAGATTCGTCAACCTTTTGAATATCGGATTCAGAAGCTTTAACCACATCATCAGACTTCTCTGCAGCTTCAGAAGAAGTAGGAGCTTCACCTTCAACCCCTTTTCCTTTGCCACTCGAAGCTAATTCTTTTTCTGATTGTTCTTTAGCTTCTTGCTGATCCAGACGATCATACTCAACAATAAAATCAATACCCAGAGCATTAGATAAAACTTTCTGCATCCTGGAGAATCTTCGATCATTTAGGGCTTGGATAGACTTCAGATCAGCTATCTCAGTTTGCATCTTTTCGTTAGCATCTTGCAAACTCTCTATCAACGCTTTAAAGTATTCTCGCTCATTCTCCAACACTTTCACTTTATCGTCTAGCATTTCTTTCTCAACATTGCTTTGATTCATCTTTTGAATAAGCTCTACTTTTTCAACTTCATTTTGTGCCACTTTGTCTTCTAAAACCTTCACACGCTTTTCCAGAAGTTAAACATTCGACTCTGGAAAGAAATCGTTTAGATCTTGTAGGCTAATCGGATCACTATGCATATCACCAAAAATATTAGGCCCTGCAGAGTTTGGTGTTGACTTTGGAGCAGCAGCCTTGGTGTAGACTTCTTTGGCGTAGAACTTTCAAGATTTGAAGTCATCGGAGCAATCGGCGATTGAATAATAGGTACTTCCACAAAACTAGACACAAGAGGTTCTTATGTAGCTCCTGGCCTATCAGCTTCCGATGAAATACTCACAGAAGGTTCTTGTGTGACTTCTGGACGTTCAGCTTCACTTGTATCAACAACAGGAGGTTCTTGTGCAGGAGGTTCTTGTGTAACTCCTTTCTCCTGTGCGCTAGAAGGTTCTTGTGTCACTTCTGCACTTTTCAACGATCTTTTGTACCTTTTGCTGACTGCTTTTTGGTCTTTCTTTGATTTTCTCTTTCCTTAGTCTGAGGAGACCCTGTAGTCTTTGTCGAAGAAATAGTTGCAGACTTTACACGTTTAGATTTCTTCTTTGGTCTTTCTTCATCTGACTCTTTTTCCTGATTCGGATCAAAATCACATCCATTTCTTTTTCTTTCTCTGTTGCAGTCTTTTCAGGTTCTTTCACCTGTTCTTCGTCAGAATCATCATCCTGTTCTGAAGTTGCTGAAATAACATCTTCTTGAGTCGTCTTAACAGTTTCCTGACTCTCAACAACAACCGCAACACTCGAACCTGCTTCATTTGAATACTTTATGGTTCATCTTCGTCAATGAGCATTGTTTCAACCTTTTTAGCTGCTCGTTTCTTCTAGGCTTATCAGCTTCTGCCTTTAAGAACCATTCACTTCTAACTTTCGGCTTGAATTCCTTAAACCATTCCTTTTCAGCATTAAGCTCTTTCTCATCATCACTACCATCTTTCCTCCATTTATTGTCTGGCGGCGCAATGTAGTTAGCATCTTTAATAGCTCTGAAAACTGGTTTTGCAATAGGAGCTGATGCTTGCTTCTGAAACTTTATGAGCTTCTTCACTATTGTTTCATCAAGATGAACTAGATACAACACATCATTTGGATCTCGTGCAATATTCTTGAACTTTTCACCAATCAACTTTTGTACCAATCTCGGATAAAGACAAAGTCTTGAATCTTCCATATTCTTGGACATGTGTGTGAAAACAAGCTTAGAAAAGTTGAACGGCTTCTTCAGAACAAGTGTCATTGCCATGCAGGCTAAATAATCTTGCACGTCGTCGAGACCAGCCTTGCAATGACTGAATATTTGAATAATAGCATGCGTCAGGAACTTGTAGGGGTTAGGTACTTCCCCTTTCTTCAACGTTGGTTTATTCATGCTTCCTTTGTAGCCCATTCGAAGGAAACAACCATGAACCATCTTTTCATCGAGATAAATTGGATCGTCTTTGTTGTCGTTGAATTGTAACACTCTGCATATATCATTTTCAGTCACAGAAATCTTCTTAACCTCATTTCCAACTTGCACTGATGAGTTAATCGTTTTCTGATCATCACTAAACTCTGCATTTGTCCGAAATGAAAAGTGTATGATCTATATGACACTGTGTGCTCTGTGATAGCCCGGTGAATAGGAAATTTTTCCAAAAACTTCAGAATACTTTCATACTATTTCAAAGATGGACATATCGATTTGTCAAGCGTAATACAGGTGTTGTGCATCTTAGAAAACCTACTAAGATTACTCTTGCTGGTTCTTGCGCCTGAAAAACGACACAAAATACTTAGTAAGCTTTACGAGAAAAACCACAAAATTTTTACCAACATATTCATCAAGTTCGGGCGAACTTGATATATGTGTTAAAACATTATGGTTTAGTTCAAGTTCGCCCGAACATGTGATAAACATGTTCATTTCTTATTTCATTAGTTCGGGCGAACTTATGTTAATCAACTACACAACTCTTAAAGCTTAAGTTCGGTTATGTTAGTTCAGTCGCCGAACTGTGATACATGTCTTTCTATTCATATCGGCGAACTTATGTTATCAACTCATCTAAGCTAAGTTCGGTCGAACATATGCTCTTAATAAACATTTCACAAGAAAAAACTAAGTTCGGTCGAACATAAAATTTTTCACAGTTGTTCATGTGTTAACAAGTCCGGTCGAACTTGATAACAAGTTCGGCCGAACTTGTCATCATTTCCAATCCAAACCAGTTAGACATGCAAACAACCATTTCAATCCAATAAAAAACATTTACACGGTCGATTTAAAGTGTTGATCTTAATTTTAAGTTCAATTTTGTCCAATATGCCCTAGATCTAACTGATTTTGAGTTTTCAGATCTTGTTTCGTTTATTTACGGTCCAAACATGGTTCAAAGTCCAAATCTCACCTCAGCCATTGATCGTGGTGTGCAAATCACCAAAATCAATGAAGAACGGGTAGAATAACGGTATCAAATTACCAATTTCACTCAAGATCGCTCAAACAGATAAGTTCACTCAGAGGATTTATTTGCTGATGAAATGAGTTCGGTCGAACTTGAATGGTATTTATACCATGTCAACTTCGGGCGAACTTGTTAAGCCCAACTTGAAGAGCCCAACTGAAATCCGGGCGAACTTAGCAAATATCAATAAGCAGCCATCTGCAAGTTCGGTCGAACTTGCTGTTTTGATAAACTTGATTTTGTTTAGCAAGTTCCGCCAAACTTGCCAAACCCTAAAATCAAACTTTTCCAAGTTTTCATTTTAACTCCTGAACTTTCCAACTTTTACCAGTTATGAAAATCCACTCAGTTGACCAAGTCCAAGTTAATGACCTCGGTTTGACCTGTTACGAACAAACTGTTGATATTTTCAAAATCAAAGTTTCAAATTAATGAACTTTTTATCATTTTGGCTTTTCAGATTTTACCGATTAGCTCCCAGCCTGTTGTGAATGAGATTCCCACCAGTTCTAGCATCTTACCAGACTTCGAAGACCCGTTCTCCAACATTGGTTTGCTGAAAACAATGTAGAATTAAAATCTTTTTGTAGTTTTGTAAGTTTATGCTAAAATACACTGAAAATCTTTTTAGTTTTAATCTGTAAAGCTGATAAACTAGGTACAGGACAATGTAAACTATGTACAAACATATTTACAGAGAGATTTTTGTGAATTCGTGTCTAAAGAATCATATCAGTTAATTGAGACATATCACCAGTACCGTTGACCTTTAGATGACTTTAATCTTTTAAACTCGTTTACCTAGATTGTCGATATGTTTGTCCACTTAAACTTTGCCACATTTCCAACTGTTTCAAGATATGTTTAAGTATGAATTATGAAACTTGACTTGTCTATGGTTCTCACTTCTTGAATATACTCCCGTATCAAGATTCCCTAGATTTCATCTTACAGGTGAATATAGCGTAATTGATATCTGTATTAGGGTAATGCGATACCTTGAGAGCTCAGGTTAGTACTACCGTACAGACAAAGAGATGAAGGCTCGTCTTTAAGGTATGTTCCACTTAAGGAATCTTTTTAGCACTGCAAATTATTATATCTTTTGATACTTTTCAATTTTGCATGCAATTTTTGGGTTTATAGCGAACGTATTATAGAAGTTCTAGGCTATTACTTCCGCAAAATCAGAAGAACTTGTATAATACCCCAGTTATCAACTATCTATAAAGACCTCATATCTCAGAATCAGGTAATCCCTCGAACGAAATTTCGGAGCACTAAGTCCATATATCAAAGATATGTTAATCCACAAGAATAAGCAGTTGCTAAATTTAGTTTATATCTTACTGAACGTGTTAAGCCTATCGACACATCCACAGTAAGACTTGTTTATTACTTGTAAACTTTCCATTTCTTTAGCATACTGTGATAGTCCACTGATGTACTATCATTTTCTTTTTGTGACATCGAATTCTTTTTGTCTTTTTTATTTTTTTGTACATTTTTGAAATTTTTCATATGTTTTTGTATTTTCCCAAATATTTCTCCCCCTAAAATCAAAAAGATATTTTAGGATTTTAGATTTTTAAGATATACGAAACTAGAAAGATATTTACAAACCATACAAACTAATTTGCGGATCACGTGAACTCGTCATCCGATCCGTATTCAACCTCAGCTTCCGCACCTGTAAGCAAATTTGTAATACCATTAAGTCGCATTAGATATTTAAATCTTGTTAATGGAAATGCTTTGGTATAAAAATCAGCCCTTTGTTCGTCGGTGTGGATTTTTCTATTCGAACCAATTTCTTTTCGTAACAATCACGAATGAAATGGTATCGAATTTCAATGTGTTTTGTATGTGAGTGATGAACCTGATTTTTAGTTATATCGATGGCTGCTTTGTTATCTACAAATAAAGGCGTCTCAAGAAACTGCAGACCATAATCCCTCATCTGTTGCTGAATCCAGAGGATTTGAGAGCAACAACTGGAAGCAGAAATGTATTCCGCTTCACAGGTTGAGAGAGAGACCGTGGACTGTTTCTTACATTGCCACGTTACCAAACGTGTGCCAAAGAACTGGCATCCTTCAGTTGTAGATTTCGAGTTCAGTTTGTCCACTCCGAAGTCCGAGTCAGCACATCCAGTGAGATCAAAATTGTCGTTCTTGGGTACCACAGCCCGGTGATTGGGCAACCTTTCAAGTAACGGAAGATTCGCTTGACAATTTGTATGTGTGACATTCGAGGACTTGACTGATATCTCGCACATAAGCATGTAGGATACATGATGTCCGGGCGCGATGCCGTTAGATACATCATGAACCTATCATCGATCGATACAGTGTTTCATCAACTTTCATTCCGGTCTCGTCTATGCAAATCCCATGGTTCAGTGCCAGCGGTGTCGAAAGCGGCTTCGAAGAATCCATTTCAAACTTTTTGAGAATGTCATGCACATACTTAGTCTGATGAATGAATATCCCGTCTGGAAGCTGATCCACTTGAAGACCTAAGAAAAACTTCATTTCGCCCATCGAGGACATCTCAAATTTCTTCTTCATGATCTTTTCAAACTCTTTGCAAAGACTGTCATCCGTAGAACCGAAAATGATATCGTCCACATAGATTTGTACTATTATCAGATGCGATCCAACTTCTTGGTAAACAAAGTGATGTCCACTGTGCCTCGTGTAAAACCATTTCCTACGGAGATGTTGCGATAACGTCTCGTACCAAGCTCTCAGGGCTTGGTGTAAACCATACAAGGCTTTATCCAGGAGATATGCTTTGTTCTTGTTCAGTGGATCGACAAACCCCGGTGGTTGGCCGACATACACTTGTTCACAAAGTTTACCATAGAAAAATGCAGATTTTACATCCAACTGGTACACCTTAAATCCTTTCCAAGCTACGAATGCTAGGAAAATGCGGATAGATTCTAATCTCGCAACCGGTGCGTATACCTCCGTATAATCTATACCTTCCTGCTGGTGGAATCCCTTGACAACAGCCGAGCATTGTTTCTGACTATAATCCCCCGATCGTCTCTTTTACACTCGAAGACCCACTTTGTATCAATAGCTTTCTACTTCGGTGGCAAGTCTACAAGCTTCCAAACACCCAACTTCTTGAACTATAAAAGTTCCTCTTGCATTGCTATCACCCAATTCTCATCTGCAAGAGCCTCATTAACTGTCTTTGGCTCAATTTGAGAAATGAAACATTAGTAGTAGCAGTAATTCTGAGTTGGTGCAACTCGGGTGTAGAAACAACTAAGTGCTTTGTTGATTTGGTTTTGTGTACGCACACCAGTTTGTAGTTCTCCTATGTTATTCGTTGAAGGATGGTCTGAATATGATCGTGGCATTTTTTCTGTTGGAACATCAACTGAGCTTTGCTGATTTGAAACAATTAGATCACTGTTCACATCAACATTAGGAGTAATTGTGGAAGCTTCCTTCTGATTTCTCTGACTAGCAGATTGATTCAACAAGTTAGAAATCTGCTCAACTTCTTCATCCGATGAAGTTTCATAATCAGCATCAAATGTCGGTGTTTCATCTGAATCAGAATTCTGATTCTGAGGCGTACTGGGCACTGTTGTGTTTTCTGGTTCATTAGAAGCATTCACTAGAGGTGTAGCAGGTGTTACTTTTGTTTCAAAAGTATTTTCAACTTGAACACTACTGCTATTGCTTGGACCTGCTCCGGAAGATGAAGAATCCAACGTGGGTTGATTAACCACAATTGGACTAACGATTTGTTCTTGATTCGCTGACTGTGAAGATAGAATAACGCTGCAACTTCTTCATCAGACGGTTCTTCCGGCAAGTCGAATGTCATCCAAAGGTCTTGATAGTTAAACAGCCACGCGTCACCTCTCCTTTGAGTAGGATCCGTATAGTTGAAACAATCCCCGTGCTGTGCTTCAATAACCTTTCCCAACGAAGGAAAATATACTCTTCTTAACGGACTCGCATATCTGACAAAGAAACCCTCAAGAGATTTAGCCCTGAATTTGCCATCTTGATCGATTACAGTGCATGGCGCACCAAATGGTCTAAGAATTTCAAATTTGGCTTCCGTCGGTTTATCATCTCAAAACATGTTTTCTTTGATGGTTTGACAGTGAGAACTCTGTTTGTCGTGTAGCAAGCCGCAGCAACCACTTCACTCCAGAAACTGATTGGAAGTTTTGAATCTGCAAGCATGTTTCTCGCAGTTTCAATCAAAGTTCTGTTTTTCCGTTCAGCTACTCCATTTTGCTGTGGAGTATAGGGAGCACTAAAGTCGTGCAGAATCCCTTTTGCGTTGCAGAATTCTTCATTTTGTTATTCTTAAACTCTGTACCGTTGTCACTTCTAATGCGTCTGACCGGCAGATGATAAAGGTTCTCGAGTTTCTTGAATAGAATAACCAAGTTCTCGAGTGTTTCATCTTTTGATTCCTGAAAGAATACCCACGAATATCTCGAATAGTCATCTGTCACGACCAAGCAATATAAGTCTCCTGAGATGCTTCGAACATTTACAGGACCAAATAAATCCATGTGGAGACGTTCCAATGACAACTTGATAGAGTTTAGAATTTTCATCGGATGAGATTTCTTAATCTGCTTTCCCTTTTTACATTCTAAGCAGTGATCAGACATAGAAAAACTCCGAAGATTTACCCCTTCTACAAGATCATTATGAACCAAGTAACTCATTTTTCTTAAATGAATATGCCCCATCTTACGATGCCAAAGAACATTGCGCTGATTTTGATGAAGTGGTAGCGACGCCTATATCAAGAACATATAGATCATTTTCTCGAGGTGCTCGCATCAGAATCCACTCATCTGGTATGTTGAATCTCGGCTTCAAGATAATACACTCTTTGTCGTTGAAATGCACCGTGAACTTCTTGTCACAAATCTGCGATATGCTCAGAAGATTATTTTCCAACTCTGCAATATAATTCACGCGATCGAATGAAACGACGCCATTGGAGAGTTTTCACTCGGCGACTATCCGTCTACCTGGTTACCCCAAATCCAACATATCCACTATTGATAGCTTTTATGTGGAATAGCAACACTTTCATTCCCTTCATATGCCTGGATGCTCCACTATCCAAATCCACTTAGAAAGTACGGATCTCTGGAGCCCCTGCACATTTCAACAATCTATTTAAAAAGAGAGACCCAAGCCTTTTTGGTCTTGGGTTGAATTAGATAACCATCATCAAAATCAAACTCACACTCATCAGCATAATCAAATCCACACTCATCTGCATAATCAAATTCATATTCATCATCTGGATTTTCTGTGATGTTTATGTTTGAAAACTTTACTGTCTTTTTATCTTTTGCATTGTTACCACTTGTAGTTTTGACATTTTCATATGTGGTTTCAATTATGATTTCAGATTTTAATTCATTCATGCTATCACTAGTCTTAACAAGCTCAGACTTAGTGATCTCAGATGTTGTTGACCGTTTCTTTGCAATCCAGGCTTGTAATTTTATGTTAGCCTTCTTGATGTAAAAATTGTTTTCATCAGCCTTTGAAGTTTCACCTTTTTCAAAAAATGAATTTTCAAACTAAGGTTTAACTTCAGCTTTTGAATTATTTCTTTTCAAAATCTTTACAGGTTTTACAAACACTGGTTGCTTCGGTTTCACAACATTTGAACTTTCTTTCCTTCGAAGATAATCCGGCTTTGATTTCGGACAGTAACGTGCAATATGACCAATTTCGTTGAACTTGAAACAAGTCCGAGAATCATGTGGATGTCCTTTTGTGGGTTTTACACCACTAGTTTTGGCACCACTTGCAATTTTGGCTTTATCTCGAAGTTCTTTCTGATTCTTGAACTCATCCTTTGATTGTTTTCCCGATCAAACTTTCCTCATGAACCGTGTTCATCCCATATACAAAATTCATGTTTTTATTCTTATATTCATGAAATGGTGACACTTTCTTTTTAGGTTCATCTGATTCTTCTAATCCCAACCCATCTCTTCGGTTTTCCGGATGATCACCACCATTCCTTAGGTAGTTATTTCATTTAGTTTTGAATAGAATTTCTTTTCATTGATCTCCACATCATCTGATGTGACTTCCACGAGTTTAAAGAATTTGTCTAATAATTCTTCCTTCACGTACTGAATCGGAAAACTGTCATCAAAGTATAATCTATCAGATTCCTTAATCTTGTACATGACAACATTAGGATCATCACATAGATCATTCTCCGATGATGTATCGTCATCTTCGGACTGTGAATCAGAATTCTTTGAACTCGAGTCGAGCTTTTAAAACTGTCTTCATCAGAATCATTCAAAACATTTTCAACAACCTTTTTAACCATAGCATTGTCATCATCTGTTTTAGTATAGATTACATCAATGTTTTCTGGCAACTCAGTTTTCTTTTCAGATAACAACTCAATATTGAGTGCCTTATCCATCCCATCAGCGGATTTGCGACAATACTTCTCGCATAGGGGTGGAGGAACATTGCTGTATTCTTTACCAATTTTCTTTTTAGGTTTCTCTTCCGATGGAATTGTCGGAAGGATGTGATCAACGACATATGCGTTACAGGTGTAACTTCTCAAAAGTTGTTGAACACACACTATTTCAATTGTCATGTCCTGGAGTTGTTGCTTAGTTTCACCAATGGTGTTAATATAGATATTAATCGCTTTTTGCTTATCCATTACTGTTCCTTTTAACATTCTTATGGTATCATGTTGTTCGATGTTATTTCTATCAAGCCTACCATAATCATTTTTCATTTTATCATACGCTTCCTTCATTGTGCGATAATCGTATTTCAAAAGTTCATTAATGCACATTGTTTTCAGCGATGATCTTTGATTTTTTGGCACACTCAAAACATGGTTCGGTACATTTTGTACAAGGTTTCTCAACCTCTATAATTTGTACTTTGACAACTTCATTTACCTCTTGACCTACCTTGGTTAGATTTGCCATCAAGGCTTTGCCGCAATGTTCTTGAGGTTTTTAGCATTCACTTCTTGAGTAAATCAATGATTACTTCATTAGTTGATTTCTTTTTGGGAACTTCTTCCTGAGACCTTCCATCAAAGTGACTTGCAAAATTTTCACAAGAATTAGGAGATAAAATTCCTTGCTTCTGCATGTGGATATACTCCACTTCTTCATGTTGTGTTGCAGATATTGTTCCAGCAGAATATTCTCCAAAGCCGCTGCTTCTTCTGCAGAAGTATCTTCAACAATTTCAGCCATTAATGCAACTCCGGTCTTTTTACTGATGTAGGAATTCCAGTCGAAACTGTCATCTTCGTTTGATGCAACCATAGCTTTTTCAGTGTTAATGCTATTTGGTTTCTCTTGAATTTCAACCTGAGTCTTCTTCGGGAAAGGCTTGTACTGATGTGACTTCTTGTAATACTCGTTGCCTCGTCCGAATGGACTTTTATTTCCCGTTGCTTCAGGAGTTTTACACTCTCTCTTAAAATGTCCTTTTTGGCGACATCTGAAGCACGTCACTTTCGTCTTGTCAAAACCTAGTTTGTTGCTTGAGTTTCCGATAACTCGGCCAGTGAGTGCAACGAACTTTGTGACTCTTCGAATGATAGATGCTAAACACTATTGATATCCATTAACTCGAGTTCTTCTTCATCCACTTGGTCATAATCTTCTGCCGTCATTTCGGGATTTCCAATTTTTCCGGCTACAAGACTTTCGTATGACTCCAGAACAGTGGCAAGAAGCGACATTTGCTGTTTAGCAACTTGTTCTGAAACAACATTGTTCAAATTCACTACGATGTTGCACTTGTATACATTCGAATCAAATTTTTTTGTTGATTCTGATTTGTTTGACTTGGATAAGATAAATTTAAACCAGTACTTGAGAATGAAGACTGTGGACTTTGATCATATTGAGGATATGACTGATTCTGGTTCTGTACGAATTGTTCGAAGAATTCCAACTAGCATTAAATGCTGTCTGAATCTTTGGACTTGAAATGTTATCTTGCATTCCACTTTTCTAATACAACCCAACGTCTTGAACAACATTAGCGTTCTTTGATTTTGCAATCTTCAAAAGTTCCATTTCATGGCCTTCGAGTTTATCGATAAATGTTGACAGCTTGAAGAATTCCCATTTATCGCTTTCCTTCAGAACCATTAGATAAGTAGTCCATTCTCCATCTGGTAGAGCATCTGCAAGCTTGTCGATGTACTCTTGTTCCGTCTTCTCGAGACCGTGTCTTCGCATTTGGACTTTAACTCTTTCATAATGAGCGCTTTCTAGATTTTTATCATCTCCGCTCTTCCTATACTTCTTTTAAAGTGAGAACCAGAGATCTCTTGCTGTTGTGTATTCCGGTAGCAAGACGAGAATATCTTCTTTGACTGATTGTTGGATAAGGCTGATCCTCTTTTTCTCAGCAATGTATTCGTCTTTTTGTACAGTCGTGTAGTTGTACTTTTCTAGAACTTGCTGGTGTTCATCCACCGGAACAGTGTACCCTCTTTCTATCGACACCCAGCCTGCGAAATGCAATGCTTTAACCCAATATGTAAACTTCTCCTTCCATGCTTCATACTCGTCCATGCTCATTAGCTTGGGCAGTTTAAAAGTCGTGCCTATTTCGTTATCATGATTGTCCTGATGGATCACATTGGCATTTGACAAACTAGCTCCGAACATAAAAGCTCTTTGAATATCATCCATCGTGAATAAAGAAATGTGTATACTAAAAATTCTCAAAAACTTTAAAAACAATTAGTCCTACTACAAGTTCGGTCGAACTTGTGATATTTGTTTTGAAAAATTTGCTTTAGATCTTCGGTCAAACTTGCTTTCAAAGATTTGATTATGATCCTGTAAGTTCGGGCGAACTTACTCAGAATTTCCTTCATATTACACAAGCTCGGTCGAACTTGATATAAAATCAGTGAAAAACTTGTAACTTAGATCGAACTTGACAACTATCTCCTCAAAAACACCACAAGTTCGAGCGAAGTTGCTAAAACTTCACTTGAAAAGTGACTTTTTAGCACAAGGTTCGGCCGGACTTGGCTAACAAGTTCGAAATTGAGGGTTTTCCAAAACATGGTTTTTTCAAAATTTTGACATCAGTTCGGTTGAATTTGGTCTTCGTTCTTTCAAGGGTTTATCTTTGTTGTATTTTACATGATATATTCAAAATTGAAAAGATTTTGACTGTGAATTCTTCATTTTTGATGAAAAAGTTAAGAAAAATAGAAGAATGGAGATGAAATAGAAGTGTTCTTGTCTTGATACTATCAAATCAGGCTTTTCTAGCTCTAATACCACTTGTCGGACCGACCCTCGATGCTAAGGAACCTAAATTTGATATCTAACGTCCATAATAGCGGAAATATTATGTTGTGTTTACCAATTGACAAGAATTAATCAGTTAATCATCAGTTTCATTTATTAAACGTCAAGAGTACAAACTGACAGAGCTTCCCTCCAAAATGCCAAAGTTACAAATGAGAGAGGCTAGCTAGCTTTATATAGAGATGTACGTTTGCCAGTGGGAGACACAGAGCAAGTTCGGCCGAACATGTCCTAACATGACACACATGGGCGAACTTGTCCTCATTCTACATAAATACAACATTCAACTAGCCTATTCAGCTCTATACTATACAGACTTGATATAAGACTAAGACATAGATATTATGCACCAACAGTGCAAGAATGGGTTCTATTTATACTTGACCTTAGACCTCCAAATCGGGCCAAGTGTGTCAAGGAGTGTTTAGTGTAAGCGCATGGTTTAGTAGGTTTACGTTTGTCTTGTATATGTTAATAGTGGATTGGTTAGTTAAATGTTTTGGGTTTGTTTAATATGTTTAGGGTGTACTGTTTGGGCTTGGCCTAGTTGTATCTAGGTTGCACCCTATCATCTATAAATAGGGTGCACCTAGGTCTTGGTAGGGTTGTTGGTTGTTTTGCTAGTGGAAAGATATCGTACCAAACAAACCTTTGTGTTTATGTGCAATTATAATACAATTGACATTCTTGTTCGACATTATTCTTTGTTTTCCGCACTTAGAATAGTGTTTGTGATATCCTATTGATAGTTCCTAGACTTACAATTGGTATCAGAGCTAAGAAGTCTTTCGAAAGGCTCGGTTTTATTTGGATATTATACGAAGAACAAGATTGAAGAGTTTTATAGATTCATCAATTTACAGAAGGTTGAATTTGATCTGTTCTATTTTGTTTTAATCCTTATTGTTAACTAATATTCTTTGTCTGAGTTGTGAAAAGGCTTTGCTTCAATTTTTGGTCAAAGTTTTAACAAAATCAAAACTACTGTTTTAGGAACAATTTAAATATTTGATAAACTTCTTTATTGTTTTTTATCTGTTTTGGGACGTTAGCACTGTGTTTGCGGGTTTTTTGGAATATTTGGTAGAAAAGATCTCTCAAAGTTGGTTAAAAATCGTTTCCTTATTTTATGGGAGTCTTGGTCAATCGAAATCATCAAAATTCCATGTATGGGATCCAGTGTACGGTTTAGTAATTGACATGTGGATTGGACTCAAGTGTGCAGGCCCAATAAGCTTGTGTGCGGTCCATTAAAGGAGTGTACGGACCTATGATCAATGTGCGGTTTCATCAGTATTTTAGTATCACTTAGTGCAAGCACAACTAAGTGTGCGGCCAAACTATTAAGTGGTGTACGGTCCAATTTAATAGTGCGCGGTGTGAGGGACAATGTGCGATTATTTGAACTGTGTTTGACTGTTTGAACTGTGGACTTGGACTGGAACTTATTTGGACTGTGTGACCTGGTATTAGGAACTATTTTGACTATCTGGACTGTGGGACCCATAATAAAATTGAAAAAATCTTACAAAATATTAAACATTATTATTATTTAATTGTTACTAATAGTTTGATTTTTTAGCAATGGAATCCACTAACCAACTGTCGTTAAGTGAGAAAGTTACCAAGAACCAAAACTTGGACAATGTTATCGGAACAACCAACATGATTCCCAGGCTGCATTTGGGGACTTTATACTCTGAATGGAAATTATGTTTTGTTCAATACATGAAGATAAAAGATCCTAATGC
This sequence comes from Scalesia atractyloides, assembly GCA_947069175.1. Lineage (NCBI taxonomy): Eukaryota > Viridiplantae > Streptophyta > Magnoliopsida > Asterales > Asteraceae > Scalesia > Scalesia atractyloides. The sequence goes on along the minus strand of CAMTDV010000024.1, from coordinate 54,265,084 downwards.
TTGGAGATCAATTTGTCGAGGACCAGCTTATCACTTATGCGGTGGATAAAGAAAAGGGAACTACTGCTGTCAAGCCTGTATCAGCTTATGATGATGAAGACTACGAAAAAACAGAAATTGATGACAAGGCTTTGGATATGTTGCATTATGCGTTAGTTCCATAGATTGATATTGGGGTTCGTGAATCAACATCGAGATTTACGAGGTTTGGTCATCAACAACTCTCGGAGGTTATTGCAACTGGGAATCCAAATATGATCAAGATAATAATAGATACCATTGGACTTGTTCACAAGCTGGGTTTCGGCACCACATTTCATTTCCTCATACAAGGTATTCTCAATGAAACATGCGTGCTGAGCATTGCGAATCAAGATTTCGAGTTCGTTCTGGCTTGAAAATCGCGAATGCTATACACATAGCTTCGTCGATTGAGAGCATCGGCTACGACGTTTGCTTTGCCGGGATGGTAGCGTATCTCACAATCATAGTCGTTGAGAAGTTCAACCATCTGCGTTGGTGCATGTTCAGTTCCTTCTGGTTAAAGATATGTTGTAAGTTCTTATGGTCGGTGAAGACCGTACACTTGGTACGTAAAGGTAGTGTCGCCATATATTTAACGCAAAAACAACTGCACCGAGTTTGAGATCATGGGTAGTGTATTTCTTCTCATGGACTTTGAGTTGTCGAGACACATACGCGATAACCTTCTCTCGTTGCATAAGAACATAACGAAGACCTAGGTTAGAGGCATCGCAATAAACAACAAAATCATCGTTTTTGTCGGGAAGAGCGAGAACGAGAGCGTTGCAAAGCATACGTTTTGAGAGTTTGAAATGCTTCCTCTGTTCAGAACCCCAAACAAAAGGTTTATCCTTGTGAGTTAACACAATAAGTGGTACGACGATCTTAGAGAAGTCAGCGATGAATCGATGGTAATAACCCGCCAATCCGAGAAAAGAACGGATTTCAGAAGGAGTTTTCTGAGTATCCCAACTCTTTACAGCTTCTATCTTCGCGGGATCGACGTGAATTCCTTGGTCGTTAACGATGTGACCTAGGAATTGGACTTCCTTAACCCAAAATTCACACTTGTAGAATTGGCGTAAAGACGATTTCCTTGGAGAAGTTCGAGAACTAAATGAAGATGTCGCGCGTGTTCGGCTCACGACTTAGAGTAAATAAGAATATCATCAATAAACAAATAACGAAGCGATCCAAGAAGGCTTTGCACACACGGTTCATCAAATCCATGGAAACCGCGGATGCGTTTGTGAGACCAAAAGGCATGACCACGAATTCATAATGGCCATAACGAGTATGAAACGCGGTTTTCAGAACGACTTGCTCATGTACACGTAGCTGGTGATATCCTGAACGTAAATCAATCTTCGAAAGACAAGTCGCACCTTGGAGTTGATCAAATAAATCATCGATTCGAGGAAGAGGGTAGCGGTTCTAATTGTAACCTTGTTAAGTCTCTATAATCGATGCACATTCGGAACGATCCATCCTTCTTTTTCACAAAAAGAACGGGTGCGCTGCATGGTGACATGCTCGGGCGTATTAAGCCTTTATCAAGCAACTCTTGAAGTTGGCTAGATAGCTCACGCATTTCGGATGGTGCAAGGTGATAGGGAGCTTAAGCGACAGGTGAAGCACAAGGATTAAGATCAATACAAAACTCGACGTCACGAGCAGGGGGTAAACCAGGTAAATCATTAGGAAAGACTTTGGGAAAATCACAAACAACAGGTACGTCTTTTAAAGCTTTCTTCTCATTCCTCGGCTTCACAATATGGGCGAGGAATGTGATGTACTCTTTGCATAAGTACTTGTTCGCTTGAATACATGACGTAAGTTCCAATCCTGTCGAGGGTACTTCGCTGTAGACTTGTAGCTGATCACCGTTTGGAAGTGGAAAGCGAATCATCTTATCGTAGCAGACAACTTCGGCATGATTCTTATGAAGAAAATCCATGCCTACTATGACGTCAGAACTACCTAATTGCATAAGTATGAGATTGATCGAGAAGGAGTGATTGTTGAGATCGAGAGTACAATCATGTAGAACGGAGTTAACGGTGATGGTTCTTCCGATGGCAATTTTGACTTCGAAGGTCCTTCAGAGGTTAGCGCGTTTACATTTTAAAAGGTTTTCTAATTCAAATGATACAAAATAATTTCCAGCTCCAGTATCAAATAAGCAAGAAGCATAAATACCATTGACGAGGAACGTATCATTGACAACATTGTTTTTATTCTGAGCCTTGCAGTGGTTGATGTTGAAAGCTCTTCCACGCACAGCCTGTACTTGTTGTTGCTGCAACTGTGGTGGTTGTGGCTGCCGCTGCTGCTATGCCTCTTGTTTCACGATACGGTGTGGGCAAACATTGCTGAAGTGGCTAGGATTGCCACAAGTGTAGCAAGCACGTACCTGAGAGGCTGGTGCTTGAGGTGCTGCGTTGACCTGAGGAGCGTGGGGTGGAGCTAGTGGTGTTGCGATGGGCTGGGGAGCTTGCAGACGAGGGCCTGAGAGACAAATGACCGTCTAGTGACCATAGATGTTGCAGTTTACTCAAAATCGATAGTTACCTCCAACTATGTCGATGATATGTCTGTTACCTACGTCATCGTATAATATCAAGTCAGTATTTACGAGCGAAATGTCGAAGTTTATGTATATTTAGGGAAAAGTTCGCTTGAAATGGTAGTGTTGTAGTCAAGTTCGGCCAAACTTGACTAAGCAAGTTCGCCCGAACTTGCACTCCCACCATCGAACTTGTGTTAGTATAAATAGGAGCTTTGATGTTTCATTTGTAACTTCTGAGATTTTTTCATGACAGAGGCGAAGCTCTGTCAAAGTGTTTCCAGGATCTGTAACGTTGAATATTAATGAAACGGTGATTAAATAGAAACAAATGAGTGTATCCAATGTCGCCTAAGCAAACGGATTCCGCACGTTTACCTTAGGTTTGTCAGATAGGACCAGAACGATCCGTACAACAGACTTACAAGGGCAAAAAGTAAAATGAGAAAACAGTAGAGAAGCCCGAAGAACAAAAAGTAAGTTATCACAATGGCAAAAAGACAAATTAAGAAAAAAGAGGAGAAAGTTAGAGAGTATTTGGAAAAGATTTTGTCCCTCGGATACGTCTAAAAAATCAGATAAAAGTTCTAATGAATCATTTTACTTGACTGTGAGTAAAACGAATTCATCAGGTACAAATTTGAGGACAAAAGAGAGAGCACTGGAGAAAAATTTGATAATTCAAACAGTTAAAAAATCAAAGAAAGTAAAATTTTCAAATAAAGTTTCTATGAAACTGTTTGAATATCAAAAAGAGTGTGAATGTTTGTTTACTCCCCAGATGTTAATGAATATGGTAAACCTAAGTCCAGAATGGATTGGGTTCCAATTCAATACTGATTAAAGTTTGTTTGAATGTGCAGGATAACCAAGCTTCAACCTAATCGTCATTTTAGAAGCAGTGGTTGTTTATGCAGAGAGACAAGAGACAGGAGTGATATTCCACACAAACAAAATGGTAAGTCTCGTGTTCACATTCGTAAAAAGTCATTAAATGGTTAAAATAGAAGATTCTTATTTTGGATTTTAATAAGATGTTTTCAATTTTAGGGGGAGAAAATATTTTTAAAAATTGTAAAAAAAATTCTTGTAAATTGAAAAACATCGTTTCGAAATCATTAGATAGATAAATGATTAAAAAAACCAAAAACAATAGAAAATCTTAAAATATAAAAAAATTGAATAATGAAAAATGAGATTACTTGTGCGCAAAAGGAAATGATAGTACATCAGTGGACTATCACAGTACGCTAAATATTTGTAAATTTTATAAAGTTATAAACAAGTCTTACTGTGGATGTGTCGATAGGCTTTACACGTTTAGTAAATTGTTTCAGGGATATAACTAAATTTTACAAGTGCTTAAACTTGTGGTTTAACATATCTTGGATATATGGACTTAGTACTCCGAAATTTCGTTTGAGAGATTGTCTGATTTTTGAGATACGAGGTCTTTATAGATAGTAGATTTCTGGGGTGTTATACAAGTTCTTCTGATTTGACGGAAGCAATAGCCTAGAACTTCTATAATACTTTTGCAATAAACCTCCTAAACTGCATACAATCTTGAAAAGTATCGAAAGATCTAATCATTTGCAGTGCTGAAAAGATTCCTTAAATGGAACACACCTTAAAGTCGAGCCTTCATCTCTTTGTCTATACGGTAGTACTAAACTGAGCTCTCAAGGCATCGCATTACCCTGATACAGATATCAATTACGCTATATTCACCTGTAAGATGAAATATAGGGAATTTTGATACAGGAGTATATTCAAGAAGTGGGAACCACAGATAAGTCAAGTTTCATAATTCTTACCCTAACATATCTTGGAACAATTGAGAAATGTGTTAAAGTTTAGGTGGATAAACATATCGACAATCTAGGTAAACAAGTTTAAAACTTAAAGTCATTAAAAGGTCAACGGTACTGGTGGTATGTCTCAAAAACTGATATGATCCTCTAGCACGTTTTCTCACAAAAATAGAAACTGTAAATATTACATTTCTGCATTAAAAATCCATAAAGGCTTTCTTTCAAAATCTTCCATGGAAACCTGATAATGTGGAATGTGAGCCGGACCAACGAGACTGTTAAGAAACTGTTTGTGTGTGGATACATGTGATTGTTCTTAATCGTCAAATCTTAGAGATTTAGACATCATTTGAGGGGGAGCTAGATAAACACGTTGATTAAAGTTACCAGAAAGCTCAAAGCAAGAGGGAGCATGGATGTTAAAGTTATTCAAGATATAAGGATCAAGAGAACATTAAAGACTGAAGAACTATTGAAGAATGATGACTACGGCAACATCCAAGGGGGAGTCTGTTGATGCATATGTCTGTTGCCTACGTCATCATATAATATCATGTCAGTATTTAGGAGCGAAATGTTGAAGTTTATGTATATTTAGGGACAAGTTCGCTTGAAATGGTAGTGTTGTAGTACGTCAAGTTCGCCCGAACATGCACTCCCACCAGCGAACTTGTGTTAATATAAATAGGAGCTTTGATGTTTCATTTGTAACTTCAGAGATTTTGTCACGACAGAGGCGAAGCTCTGTCAAAGTGTTTCCAGGATTTGTAACGTTGAATATTAAGGAAACGGTGATTAAATAAACACAAATGAGTGTATCCAATGTCGCCTAAGCAAACGGATTCCGCACGTTTACCTTAGATTTGTCAGATTAGGACAAGACGATCCGTACAACGGACTTACAAACTACATGATGATAAGTCACTTAGGGCATAGAGGATGAGGACCAGTATACGCACGCTTAGTATGAGGTGCGTTGATAGTAGCAAATTGATGAGGCTGGGGATTCTGTGGTGCAACTACCACGCAGTTCTCGCTGGAATTCCTTTGCTTGCGATACCTAACGGTGTGATCTGGCGGCTTGACACGGAGTACTATTGGCGCTTGGCTCAACGGTAGCCTAACTGAGGTTCTTGGTCGGGACTTTGAAAGTTCCAGCCAAGACTCACTTATCATTGATTTCTGCAGCGAGTTTATAAGCTTCTTCGATAGTAGTCGGCTTTGACGCATGAACAAAATCAGCAACACAATTAGGTAGAGCGCGAAGATACTTCTTGATAGCTTTCTCTGTGGTGTCCACTTGACTTGGACAGATGATGCTGAGCTGTTTGAATCGAGCGGTAAGACTTGCGTTATTACCTCCAACCTGTTTGATGTTCCAGAACTCGTTCTCCAGCTTTTGAACTTCGTGGGGAGGACAAAATACCTTAATCATAAGCTCTCTCAATTCCTCCTATGAGAGTCTGTATGCTGTGTTGTTTCCCTGTCTGTTACGGTCTGCGGTCCATAGTCAAGTGCCCTTAACTAAAATACACCGGTTGCGTTAACGGTGCAGAGATTCTCAGGACATCCACTCTGGCGAAAAGGGACTTCGATTGAGTCGAACCACTGAAACATTTTGTTGGGACCATCTTCGCCTTTAAAAGTCATAGGACCACATTCTTTGAATTGTTTGAAGTTGAACAAAGATTTCGGCGCGTCATTCTTAGAATCAGCTGAGGAGTTACTGCTGACAGCTTGAATTTCGCAGACGATCTGAGTTATCACCTTGGTCATTTCCTTGGCCACGAGAGAGGATATTCGTTTATTGGCGTTGTTTCGCTGGGTAGTTCGGCGAGTGTGAGATCTCGTGGATGCCATCTACATGGGGGATGAGATTCGATTAAAATGGATTTTTGTTTAAAAGTTTTGCGTTTAATATAACTTATTATTGCTCATGCATGGCACAAATCACGTAATCACATAACCACATAAGCACATAAGCACGTAATCACAAAAGTCACGTAAGCACATATTTTGCACGTATTTACAGAATTCACATAGACTCAGCAGACTGCCCATTTTATTCAATCATATGTAGCGCGAGTGTGATAAGCGTAATATAGCGTAGGCATAAGCGAGTAATATAGCGAGTAACACTGCATATGAGGTCATGCTCGTAAGAGGGTTGTGCGAATAGTTTGAATGCGAGTATAATTATCATTTTAGATTGCGAGAGTTGTCCGAGTTGTGCATGAGTTCGTATAGCGTAAAGCGATAAATCGATAAAGCGTAAAAGTTTAAAATTCACAAATATAAAACACATAAACATACTAAAATTCGATAATGCATTAAAACAACGATTGCATGCTTAAAATCAATGGATTGTCCTGGGTTTAGAGACATCGACTACCCAAAGTGATTCGACCATTCCCTTGCGTTCAGGACACGCGCTTTGGCCTAATAGACAAATGCCTTAGCATTAATCGTTCAAGTTACAATGCGTTCTGAGTCATGAAATGATCGAGACTTTGGTGAGACTGAAAATCGAGGAGCAGAACTAGTAGTTAAGGTGCAGGTTTCACCCAAACTTAACGACATCGTACCATAACAGTGGTAAGACAATCACAACATAGAAATGGAGATTTTCGTTGAGATATGGATATCACTCCTAACTCAACGAAAGAGTCTGGTGCAAAGAGTAATACGCAGGATGAGCAATCTTATCGAGAGTTCTTGGTTTTCACATCTAATCTCGATATAATCACTCATTTGTGTTATACAAGTACTTTCAAGCGTGTATTGTGGTAGCTTTAGGAAAAGCATATATATAGTTTAGTTAACAGAGCTAGATCAGAAGCAGAACAGTAAAATTCGATCACTTTTAATCGAGAACCGTTCCAACTCGTACGAGTCACGTTGCTTGTGCGAGCGATCCTTTGTACGAGTGGCTCCTCGTACTAGTGACCCTTCGTACGAGTGGCTCCTAGTACGAGTTGTCCCTCGTAGAAGCATCCAGTTCGTAATTCGTACAGAAAGGTATGTTTTGTTCGTATCGGCCTGATTTGGTACTTAGACTATAGTCTAGGTCGAACATGGCAATTCTATCTAATTCCCTATAGTTATGGCTCTGATACAAACATGTCACATCCCAACCGATGGCGGAATCATCGGGATGTGGCACTAGCGACTCAGATTGCTCAAGAGAATCCATAACGACTATTTGTGTGACAATATTTATAAAGTTCAATTTCCCATACAATCAAACAAATATTTCAACAATAGTCAAACCGTATTACAAGTTTCTTAAACAATACAAAATCCGACAACTAGTTTTTTAGTGAGTTCCTAGAGATCCTATCCATTTGCAACATAAAATCCTTCAACCTATCACATACGTTAAAAAAGGACAATGCAATAATGTAAAGGTGAGTACACAAGTTTAGCATAGTAATAGTATAAACTGTTAAGCGAAACCAACATGCACTATCGTAGTCATGTGAACATATATGTTACCTATAATGAACTAGACTAACCAACACAACCGCGAGTGAGACAGGTAAAGTAAAGCGAGAGCGAGCCTTAACAACCCCGGAACTAACGGGTGGCGGGTCAACCTATAGCAGCTATTATTTTAAGGGTGGTCAGCAATCTCAAGGCATACAATTAACACATAGTTGTTCAGCGTTTCACTTATAGTCACGCGAGAGTAGTTTACGTTTGAAAGCGGTTTAGCGTTGTGTGTAGTGATCATTTGATAGAGAACGTATGTAACACCCAAAAGTGCATTTAAGCGAAAACGGATAAAGTACACTCACAGTGAGTGCTTAACAGCAAGTCCAAGCAAGATGGAGTGGTAAGAGTGTCTGGGTCAGCCTGCGCGTAGAAACATAAGTACATCAGTCTTCGATAGTGCTAAACGGTTGAACAGAGTGTTCGGGTGGTACGAAGCCCCATTCGTATGAGGCATCACCCTCGTGCGAGTCATCATCCGTTCGAGCAACTACCCGTGCGGGTAACCCATTTTCTTCGAGAAATTGAGTGTCCATCCTTCAAACCATAAGCTACTGAGCAAACCAAAAGTTGGGGTTGTCTTTTAGAGCAAGCGAGTCATTTGTGGAAACTCGGACTGGGCCGTACGTACACCAAGTGGTTCGTGCGAGCCAGTCAAGTTAGCACAAGTGACTGTTCTTGCGCCTCTGTGCAATCCGAACTGAGTTTTTGCTTGGAACGAACATGATTTCGACTTCATTTCAGGCAGGTTTTGACACCGTTTCGCCCCACTATTTAGTGAACGAAACATATGTCGGTTTAGTAGTGTAAAAATCAAGTATAAAACATTTTTCTTTGAATCAACACTTGGTGGTGCTAGAAACATTAAGTTTTCTAACTTGAGAAAAAACAAAGGTCAAATACACTTGGTGAGCTTAAATACACTCGTTTAAGTGTGATTCCGAAGAAAAAATTGAAGGTTTTTATGAAAAAGATGAAGATTTTTTCGTAAACAGCGAAGTTTAGATGAAATCGGAGATAAACACGTGCAAAATCGTTGTAGAAATCGTTGTGATTGCGTATAAATCATAGTCTTCTTAGTTAGAAGTAGAAAGAAGTGTGTAGAGTAGGTTTCGTGCGAGTGACATCAAGCAGGAGTGTGTGTGTTAAGTGTAGTACTTATAGGAGAACATAGGAGGAGAAGAAAGGTGGCTCGTACGAATACCTCCTCGTACGAGCTTATCTTCATGTGAGCGAGGTTCTCTGGTGCGATCCAACCTTGCCTCGTGTGAGCCAGGTTCACTTGTGCGAGGCTGGGGTGCCTCGTGCAAGCGGTCCAGTTCGCGCGTTGGCTGTTTCGCTTGGCGTTTTCGCTTGAACTAATTAGTTTAAGTGCATTAAGCATTTTAGTGAGGCGTTAAGCGTTACGTTGCATATTAGTGCGATAAATCGAGTTGTGTGACCAAGAAAGTGTTTGAGCGAGAATTCAACTACTTGTAAAAACATAACATATATAACACACAGCATAACATAACCAACATAAATAACTGCATTGCGATTTAGTGCGACAAGCGAGGGCGCATGCGAGAGCGAGTACCGAACAAACAAACACACTCGACACATAAAGTAACATAGTTAACTGCGATTTGTGTTGCGATAGCGTTGCGAACATTAAGCGTTTAAGCGTGCATCAGTGACGTAGTGTGATGAAAATGTTTTTAGTATAACATCAACCACTTTTTATATCGAATCTCGGATTACAAACGGTTACAATAGAATAAACGGCAATAACAGAACAAAGAAAAAGTCGGGTTGTTACATAAAGGGGATTCGAAGCGACATTGGAGCCGAATTCAAGAATGTGGAGCTGAACTTTTTTTGGTCAAAAAGGAATTGCTAGGCAATACAGTGCTGCAAGAACTCCACATCAAAATGGAGTGGCGGAGAGAAGGAATAGGACCCTGATTGATGCAGCTCGCACTATGTTATGTGACTCCAAGCTTTCTGTTTTCTTCTCGGATGAGGCGGTAAAGGCGTGTTATGTTCAAAACAGAGTGTTGATAAACAAAGCACGTATGAAAACGCCTCCATGAAGTTTTTTTGGCGTTAAACCCTCTGTTGGTTACTTTCGAGCTTTTAGTTGTCCATGTACACTGTTGTATCTAGACGCAATTCAAAAGTTTGACACTAGGGGTGATGAATGTTAATTTATCGGGCTATGTTGGTAAAGCTGCGCTTGAGAATAAAACTGCATATAGAATGTACAATATAATGACAAGGCATATTGTCGAGTCCTTTGATGTACAGTGGCTGGAAGACAACAAGATAGATGCTGGAAACGGACCATTTACTCTCTATAATTATGCATATTTGTTTAAATCGTTTGATATTCTTAATGAACTTACCTCCTAATGTTTTTGCAGATAAAATTGGTACTTCAAGTGTTTTCCAGATTCCTCGCTTATTATAAATAATGCTGATGAAGAGGGGGATGTTGAATCTGAGTAGGATACTAAAGTTGTGGGAGATGGCGCAATTGCATCCTCACCTTCAACAATTGTACCGGAACTGCAAGAACTTGCAAATCATACGAATTCTCACAACACAGAACAAGAAGCCTCGAGTTTGTCTGATGATGAAGGCTTGTCGAATCATCACGATGATCCGTTTTCCTATGAAGCCATTCCAGAAGAGTATGTTGTGGATGAATCTTTGGAGGAATTTGTGGTTGAACCCTGGAACTCGCTACAACGATAATTTGACAAATTTGTCATCAACAGGAATAGTTCCAGAATTCGTTGTTCCCACTAGTGTTCAAAGGAATCACCCAGTAGAGAATTTGATTGGACCTATAGGAGCTGGGGTTTTGACAAGTAGTCATACAGGAGAAATAAACACATGTCTGTACTCATTCTTCATCATACAAATAGAGCCTAAAATGGCCCGTCGACAACTAAGTTGGGTAGATGCAATGCAAGATGAGCTAAACCAATTTCAAAAAATTGCAAGTATGGAGATTGGTTAACTTTCTTGCAACAAAGAAAGCACTTGGGACTAGATGGGTTTATCGAAACAAGAGATACGATAGTGGAGTGATTGTGAGAAACAAAGCAAAACTTTTAGTGCAGGGGTTTAGACAAATTGAAGTGCTTGACTATGATGAAGTGTTTGGCCCTGTGGACTATGACGAAGTGTTTGGCCCTGTGGCTAGAATAGAAGCCATTCAAATTTTTCTTGCCTATGCATCAAAGGGTTCACAGTTTATCCGATGGATGTGAAGATGACGTTTCTATATGGCAAAGTGAAAGAGGAAAGCTATGTTGATCAGTCGCCAGGTTTTGTTAAATCCATGCTATCCAGGCAATGTATGCATGCTTGACAAGGCATTGCATGGGTTGCATCAGGCACCCCGTGCATGGTATGCTACTTTGACTGAGCACTTGCTCTACAGATACACTCGTGGCATCATTGATCAGACCATGTTCATTCGCAAAATGGGAGAAGACCAGATTCTTCTGAAAATCTATGTGGATGATATTATCTTTGGGTCCACAAGCAATGCACCGTGCAGAGAATTTGAGGATGTTATGAAGAAGTTGTTTGAGATGAGTGCTTTGGGAGAAATCAATTTCTTTTTTAGATTGCAAGTTCGTCGGGACTTCAAGTTCGTCAGGACCCTTGCTTTTGGTGCTTTAACACCATCAGTGGTTATGAAGTCCATTGGCTTGAAGTTTTCTAAAATGTCACATTCATCTAACCATGTAGGTTTGAATTGATATTTCTTAACTTCTTTAAAAGTTGAGGATACCTTAGGTTTTTTCAAAATGATTTTGTTTCCATTTTTATCTGTGACTTTTATTTCTTCAACAGCTAAATTTTTTGGGACAACTTCAACAACTCCAGAATCAATTTTAGCATCATTTTAATAAATTTGATCATTTTTTTTTAAAACCAATACCAAATTTTATGTTGCTTTTGATCTGTTTTTCCAACATAATCTCATAACCTTTGCAAGACTCAACCCATTTTTCACATGTGATTTGTGTGGATTCTAACTCCCTTTTGAAAACCTGGTATTTCTCTACCATAATTTGGAGTTGGTCTTTGGTTATGCTTGCCTCATGCTTCAGGCTGCTGATTTCAGAATCTTTGTTAACCAACTTTGTTTTTAACTCTTTTGTGAGTTTTTCAAAATTTAGGTCATCTTTCAAAAGTTTGTTTCTAAGGTTCTCATTTACCATTTTTATGCTTGTAAAAGCTATGATGCATTTTTCAGAACATAGATCTTTGAGGATCTGGGGGTATACCTTAGAAGCAGCCATGAGAGCACAGTCACAATCATCTTCACACACATTTGTATCCCATGAATCAGATAGAGAGTTCTTTTCTTCATCAACAGTATCTTTTGAAACCACTGCTTCATCACAACTTTGAAACTCATCAGACTTAGACACTTGTTCCACAGACTCGTCACCTTCAACAATTGTCTCTAAGGCCATTAAAAAATATTTTCATTATCAAAATCAATTTTGGCCATCAGAGCAAAGTTCTCATCAGTTTATTCCTCTGGCAAATAACTCCAATCAACAAAGCCTTGAGTGAAAAAGCTTTGTTGGTTAACCTCTGCCAGAGCAGTTGTCTGAGTAGTTTGAGTGACATGAGGTGCTTTTTGCACATGCACTTGATGTGGTGGTGCTTGAACATACTGAACTTGTGGAATAGTATTTTGAACATAATGCACTAGAATAGAGGTAGCAGGGTGTGCAAAATGAGCAATGTTTTGAACTTGATGAGCAGGGATATATTGGGAATATTGGGCAGTGCTTTGTGTGTGCTGAGGTCTAGGGCCAGGATGTGCTACAATTGGTCCTGAATTTTGAGATCTGGATTCTCTGACAAAGTGTCCTAACCTATTACACTTATAGCAATAATTTTAGACTTGTTTAGCCCAGCCTTCAACCCCCCATGCAACCCAGGGAATTTCCTACCTGTTCTCTTGTAAAATTTATTAGCCCTAACACTTAATAGGGCCAGTTGGTGCAAAATATTGATCCCTTCCAAATCAGTTGGTTAAAAGTGTTGCAAATCATTTAAATCAAAAGAGAGATTGTCAGAGGTTTGGCTTTCTCCACTTGCAGTAAATGCATAGTTGGGTGAGTAAGAATCAGAGTTAAAGTTTACTCAAGAAGTTATATCAATAAAATGATCAAAACCCTAATCCTTTCCACAGCCAGAACCCTCTTCTTCGCCAAATAGAACTGTGTTACCCAAGGTGTAATCATCAGTTATTTTACCAGACTCTTGTAGCTTCTTTTTCTGGTTTAACTCTCTCTCATAAGTGAGGAGCATGCTATGAAGCTGTGTGAGTGACATCTCTTTAAAACCAACAAATGTTCGTGTAACGTAAGCTACAGTGTCCCATTTTTCTGGTAACGATCGAAGGAAACGATTATTGATGGTCGAATTGAGAATACAACGCTCACCAGTTTGAGGTCACTGATTAGACAGCTAAAACGTTTGAACTCTTGTGTTAGCTACTCACCTTTGATGTGATAAAGGTTTCATACATTGATTCCGGACTTCTCTATTGTTTTCGATAACTCTTTAGTACCACTGAATTGCTCTTTTAGTGCATCCACCACTCCTTTGCACTATTGCATGAGCGGTCTAACATAGATTTCGTTGGTAAGGCAAAAGCAACAATGTTAAACGCCATAGCATCCAACTCTATTTTCTGGTAATCCTGCTCGGAGTATAGATCAGGACTTTTTGGCACTTGAGTATTGGGATCCTCTGTACTTGAAACCGTTGAAATGTGAGGTCAAAATACAACAGATCGCCAACAACCGGTGTTCTGTGGAGCTAAAATATGTCCCATCCAATGCTGCCATATGAAATATTAATTTCTTTTCAGCATCGGTGGTTTAAACATCGATACAATGTTGGAATCAGGTGTGTTTTGAGACATTTCTGATGGTTTCAACAGATTTTGTTTTAAAAGCTTCTAAATGCAATAAAACTCTGTTTTCCACAAACTATCTAACGAATTAGCAGGGAGAGCTGATCTTTCAAATCAAATTGATAGTTAAATCAAATTTTTATTGACCAAGTTCTGATACCAATTGTTAGGATCTAAGTTTGAATTATTTGTGATTTTTGTTTCAAAAAAAGGAAGTGATTGTAGAAATCAAAGTAAAATGCAGTGGAAATATATGGAAAACTTTTATCACAACTAATGGTCATCGGTTTTGCTCATCATGTTCTCAAACTTATAGTTTTTGCATGTGAATCACAAACTCCCCCTTAGCCCAATAAGAACGATGATAGTACATAAATGCAGAGAAGATGAGAGGTGAATGATCTTTTAGATAGATAAATAAAACAGTACAACTGATTGAGTATTTATACTAGCACTTCTAACTTTTGAGCATCTTTGATGATGTCAGGGTTGATAGTGACATGTAACAAATAAAACTTACTCTAAGGACTGCTCTACCTAAACTCTGATCAGTGCCAAGCACTGTTACATTGAATATAAAACTATTAAAGCTAAACACTGATCTCCATCCTCTGCTTGTGTCTTCTGGCATACCTTTGATCTTTGTCGTTTAGTGTTAGCAGATGATAGAAGGCAGAGCTTAGGCAAGGTAGAGTTTATTTAACAGAGCTTGTAAACCCTGTTATTAGGAATAAACAACTAATGTGATTTTGGCTTTATATCATCTGTTCCTTTTTGCAGGGTTCAATCCCAACATCCCCATGGAACAGATGTGTGTCTGAATCGATCTCCTCAATTCATGCCCTGGAAATGGGTGCTCACATAAGTGTCGACAATGTCAACATAGTAGAGCGCGTCATCCTGACTCTGTGGGTGCTGCATCGACTGCTTGATGTCAAAGGTCACATGTAATCTGGCCCGCGGCCACATCTACAATCGTCCGGGCGGTATTCAAGAATAGGCGTCCGAATATCATAGGCACCCTAGAGTCCTCATCCATATCCAAGATAACAATGTCCACGGGAAAAACAACTTGTCAATCATGAGAAGCATATTCTCAACAAACCTGCGTGGATACTTAATTGAACGGTCAGCAAGTCGAATGCTCTTCCTCGTAGGTGAAGGCTCACTTGGATTCAGCATGGCATAAACCGTCAGCTAACGCGTGATTGACAGACATGCTACCCATAAGATAGGGAAGTGTAAAGTTGCATGGATCTCCCATCTTTGTAGGCAGACGGTTTTGAGGAATGGCTGAGCAACTCTTGTTCATCACAACACAGGACATATCCTCAAGTTTCTGCTTATTTGAGAGGATGTCCTCAAAAAACTTCGCGTACTTAGGCATTTGGGCTAAGGCTTCAACAAATGGTATGTTTATATGTAACTATTTAAAAAACTCGAGAAAGTTACCATATTGTTCTTCATTCTTTTGTTTCTTTAGCCTGTCTGGGTACGTAACTGGAGGAGTATAATCTTTGACCGACTTCTGGAGCTGTGCTGTACTTGCTAGGCCTCGCCTAGCATGCACCTTGTCCGAAGCATCAGTCTGGACCGCCTCAATGATCGGTGGTGAATCCGATGTGTTAGGTCCCATGGTTTTACCACTCCTCGTCATCACGGCATTCGCATGCCCTCGCGGATTCGGCTCAGTATTGACCGGGAGACCACCTGGAGGTCTCTCGGACATAATTTTGGCCAACTGCCCAACCTGATTCTCAATTTTTTGAATTAAGGCCTTTTGACTTCGCATATCTTCCTCGTGAGCTAAGAAACGTTCTTTGTTTTTCTGGTAACGTTTCTCGGCTACCTGATTTGCACTAGTGGAGCTGCTCAGAAGTTGGGCTATCATCTCCTCCAGCTTGAAATTTTCCTAAGGGCCTTGTTGTTGGGAGCTACTCCTGACACCCTGATTTTGGTACGCATATTGACGTGGCTGGTAGGATTGATTGTAAGGATGGTATTTGAGCCTACTGTGGTGCTGGAGCCCGGTGAGCAAACCCGAGCAGGTTTCGGTTACCCATGTTAGCTCTACATCCCAGATTGTACGTGTTGCTGTAGGGATTATTTTGTTGCCTCGCTTGATTGCTGACAAAGTCTACTTCCTCCTGGCCTGCATATATAACTCCCTGGTCACACGCACCTGGCTCGTGCGATACTCCACACTACTGACACCCAAAACTAGCCTGTGCTGCAGTATGGAATATATCAAACTTTGCTGACAACGCCGAAATCTGTGCAGTGATAGCCGTGTAATCATTGACAGCATGAACTCCTGGGCGAGACGATGTCTGGCCCCTCTCTCCGCCCTGACGTGAACTCGACTTAAATGCAACTTTCTCGATAATCGCATAAGCTTCATTAGGCGTCTTCGTCCCTATATCACCATCTATGTATATGTCTAAACGCTCCAATGTGTCGTAATTGAGTCCTTGGTAAAAATTCAGAACTAACTTCCTCTTGGAGAAACCGTGGTGCGGTACATCAAGTAATAAGTCTCTGAATCGCTCCCAGACTGCATGTAAGGACTCTCCGTTATCCTGTCGAAATGTCATGATCCGGTTCCTCAACTTAGTCGTCTTCTCTGAAGGAAAATATTTCTACATGAATAGCTCCGCCATCTCGTCCCAAGTCCTGATGGATCCAGCGGGAAGTGACATAAGCCAAGATCCAGCTTTGTCTCACAATGAAAACGAAAAAGTCGTAACCGAATCATGTCATCCGAAACATCCCGTATCTAGAAAGTTGAACACACCTCCAGAAATGCAGCAATGTATCAACTAGGATCCTCGTGCTCTCATCCATCAAACTGCATCAAATTTTGCAACATGTTTATTATACTAGATTTTATTTCAAAATTTGGCGCTACAACTGTGAAATCCCGGCTTTTCAGGTATCTTAAACGTGCTACATCACGGTAATTCATTCCTACGCTAATTTAATTCGGAGAATTAAACTACACGCTCGCAATAACTACGCTAACTTTGTGAATTCATTGGGTGAATTACGTGCTATGTGTTATTAGACGGTTGTAGAATTATTATATCACTTTCTGATTTCGCGATTATTAGTTATAAAAATAAAAATAAATAAGAAGTAAATAGCCGAACCGAACCGAGCCGCGAAACGTGTCGACCTCACTTCCTTGTGGCCCAAGTAACTAACCTAAACTTGAGGCCCAAGCTAATGACCCAAACCGCCCCCCCTTGCGGTCGCACGCGCCCCCCACCCCTTTCCCCTTTCTTTTCCTTGTGCTATATATTGGCTTGTATGCATGGGTTAGTGTTTAAAAAAAAACAACAAGAAACCCTAGCACCAAGAAGGCCGACGACAGCCCCCCCCCTCTCTCGATCGCACAAGCCTTCAACCCCGGATTGATTTCCAATCTTGTCCCGGTTCGCTAATCTTCATCATTTCAAGGTTAGGGTTTTAATTGTTTTACAAATAACATTAGGGTTTGTAATCTTGATAGTGATTATATGTATTGTTAGGATCATTGATATAAAAAGTGTTATGATTTGTGATTAGTTCGGTTAATTGTGCGAGTTTTTGCGATTATGCTCTTAGGATGAATACAAAAATCATACGCTGCGTTTTAGCGATAAAAATCATATTATAGGATTAGGGTTTGCATGAATATTGATGTACATTGTCACACCCTCAATTTCCACTTGCGGAGTTTTACCGCGAGGCGTGTGAACAAACCAAAATCTGAGACACTAGTAACGTCGAACGACTCTATATGATTGGTTTATACGTTTTCCAAAATCATTTGTTTAACCATTCATAGTTAATTTTAAATTGTCTTAGTTTAGTTTCGATATTTAGCGGAAACATTAGTTTTTAAAGTTGAGCGGAAGCATTAAAGTAAGGTAATGGAACGGGCGCCAACACAAACGCCAAAACTAAAGTAAAACCCAAACAATATTCATAAATGAGACTCGATAAAAGATGTCTTGATCAATGCAAGTGAGTGCACCTAGAGCTCCTAGCGTCCTGAGAAACATGTAAAGAAACAAGTGTCAACATTAAAGAAGAGTGAGTTCACAGGTTTTCATAAGTTCATTTGTTCGGTTATAAGTTTGTTTCCCCCCGTTATCCCTATCCCGGGATAACGATTTTTGTTCTGTTATTCCCAACCCGGAATAATACTGATGGTTCCATTATTTCTTACCCAGAATAATAATGATGTTCCATTATTCCTAACCAAAAATAATGTTGTTGGTTCCATTATCCCTAACCCGGAATAATATTGTTGATTCGTAATTAAGTTCAATGTTAACATGTAGGTAGCTAGCCTAAAGTTATGTCACGTAAGTGTTCGCGATCGAAGCTGACTGTTGTGCCTCTGTGTTGCCAGGCCTATCACTGACCATGGCGAAGTTAGGCCAAATTATTCACCCTTGACCATACCCGGTCGGCTAGCGCGACTAGCTCGGGTGGGGCTTGTCGGGCCCAGTAGTACTACTTATAATTTCCCCGCTATCTAACCCAATACTAACGATCCGAGAGTTTGTCGAGGACTTGTGTGATATAGCTGCTTAGTGACCATAACGTACATTAACATTAACTTAGTTACCGAATAGTTTAATGACGTTAATTTCATATAACGTAAAGAGATAGAGTTGTAGAGTGTATACATGTTTCTCCCCCTGTTGTTTAAAACCGGATAAAATTAGGGGCCGTGAACTCACCTTTAGTTGCTCGGTTAGTGTAACACAGAAGTAGCAAATGATGGGACCGTTAATTGCGTCCTAACAAGTCAATTGATTTAAAGTTAGTGTGTGAATCACACTAGTACAAACCCTACACATAGCTAACACACAATGCGGTACACACAATAACAAAATCCTAAAACCCAATCATGCATGCAAGTATCATCATACCAACATAGTGATCAAAACAACCTTTCATGAACACAATTCAATCCATGCAACACTTTGGTACACACATTCGCAAGTTATCAAGTTTCAGCTTGTATACTTATAATTAGGCTGTTTTCGAGGATTTATATAAAACAGTTCCAACGTTCCAAAAATTCCAATTTTTTACAGAAGTTGACAACTAAACTATAGAATTTTATGTAAATTTTTCAAGTCCTAACACTTTAGTAATTATTCATAATTATTAATATACTAGACTGCAGTCAGATTCGTCGCTTTCTGACTGCAGTCCACAGGAGAATTTATTTAAAAATCACCGTTCATCCAATTGACAAAATTCCAGTGGGAGTTTCCCGGAAATTTCCATCCCCAGTTGCTGTACAATTTTAGTGATTCGTCTCTCTACAGATTATGAGATCCGACTCGATAAACAACTAACAAATTTTCAGAATTTTCACAGCTTCAGTTACTGCACTTAATTGGCCACTTAAAAATATCAAACGACCTCAGAAAAATATGAATCCAGCGCCATTAGAAGCGTTTTTCAAAAATATACGTTTTAGGCTTCAGAAAATCCGTTTTTCGATAAATAATAACCAAGTTACAGCCAGTTGAATTGGCTGTAAACACCATTCAGCATCCTGATTTCAACATTTTATCGCAATATAACACGCTTAAACAATCGAGACGTTAAATATAAACGATCAAGAACAGATTTATCAATCATATATCATCATGTACATCATACTCATGAAAACCCTAATCATAATATATGGTTTTTATCACAAAACGCAGCCTAATGATTCTTGATTCCAACTAATCATCATAATCGCAAACTCGCATAATTTATCGAACTAACCTCATACACTTTCATAATAATAATTCTACCATTACATACAAGCATGATCAAGAGTTTATAACCCTAATATGACTTTGCAAAACAATGACAAAACCCTAACCTTAAACAATGAAGATTAATGAACCGGGAACGAGATGGGAGTCGAATCGGATGTTGAAGAAGATCGCGACCGAGAAGAAAAGTTGGAAGAAGGCTGCCGTCGGCTCCTTGGGGCTAGGGTTTGTGTGTGTGTTTTTTTTAAACATAACACATGCATACATGTCTATATATAGTGCAAGAGGGCAAAGAAAAAGGAAAAGGTTGGGGCGATTTGTGCTTGCTGCCGCAAAGGGGTTTGGATGGGGCGGTTTGGGTCTTTAACTTGAACCTCAAGTTTTGGTTAATCCCTTGAGTCGCAAGGAAATGAGGTCGACTCGTGTCGCGGCTCGGTTCGATTCGTCTATATATTTACTATATATATATTTTTATAACTAAAAATCACGAAATCGAAACATAACATAATAACTCACCGAACTTATAAACGTTTAATACACATAGCACGTAATTCACTTGATAAGTTCACAAAGTTAGCGTAATTATTTCGAGTGTGTAAATTAAATCTCCGAATCAATTTAGCGTAGGAATGAATAACCGTGAAGTAGTGCGTTTAAGATATCTGAAAAACCGGGATGTCACATACATGATAATAGGTGACAAATAAACCTGTTCTTGATCATTATTATTTAGCGTCTTGATCATTTAAGCGTGTTCTATTGCGATAAAAGTCGAAAACAGGGTGCTGAATAGCATTTACAGCCAACTTCAATTGGCTGTAACCTGATCATTATTTATCGAAAAGTAGATTTTCTGAAGCCTAAAACGTGTATTTTTGAAAAACGCTTCTAATGGTGCCGGATTCATATTTTTCTGAGTTTGTTTGCTATTTTTTAAGTGGTCATTTAAGTGCAGCAACTAAAGCTGCGTAAATTCTAAAAATTTGCTAATTGTTTATCGAGTCGGATTTTCATAATCTGTAGAGGGGTGGGTCACGAAATTTGTACAGTAACTGGAGACGGGAATTTCCGAAAAACTCCCACTGGAATTTTGTTAATTGGATGAACGATGATTTTTAAATAATTTTCCCGTGGACTACAGTCAGATAGCGACGATGACTGCAGCCTAGTATATAAATGTTTATAAATAATTGATAAAGTTTTAGGACTTGAAAAGTTTACATAAAATTCTACAGTTTAGTTGACATCTCCTGTAAATAAATTTGAATTTTTAGAACGTTGGAACTATTTTATAAAGTCCTCGAAAACAGCCTAGTTATGAGCTTACAAGCTGAAACATGATAACTTGCGTATGTGTGTACCAAAGTGTTGTATGAGTTGATTTGTGTTTATGACAAATTGGTTTGATCACTATTTTGGTATGATGATACTTTGCATGCATGATTGTGTTTTCGAATTTGTTATTATGTGTGCCGCATTGTGTGTTAGTTATGCGTTGGGCTTGTATCAGTGTGTTCACACACTAACTTTAAATCGATTGACATGTTAGGACGCAATTAGCGGTCCCATCATTTGCTACTTCTGTGTTACACTAACCGAGCAATTAAAGGTGAGTTCACGCCCCTATTTTATCCGGTTTTAAACAACAGGGGGAGAAACATGTATACATTCTATAACTCTATCTTTTTATGTTATGCGAAATTAACGTCGTTAAACTACTCGGTAACTAAGTTAATGGTAACGTACGTTATGGTCACTAAGCAGCTATATCACGGAAGTCCTCGACAAACTCTCGGATCGTTAGTATTGGGTTAAATAGCGGGAAATTATAAGTAGTACTACTGGGCCCGACAAGCCCCACCCGAGCTAGTCGTGCTAGCCGACCTGGTATGGTCAACGGGTGATTAATTTGGACTAACTTTTGCCATGGTCAGTGATAGGCCTAGCAACACGGAGGCACAACAGTCAGCTTCGATCGCGAACACTTATGTGATGTAACTTTAGGCTCGGTACCTGCATGTTAACATTGAACTTAATTACAAACCAACATCATTATTATTCCGGGTTAGGAATAATGGAACCAACATTATTATTCCGGGTTAGGAATAATGGAACTAAATCGTTATCCCGGGTTAGGGATAACGGGGGAAACAAACTTTTAACCGAACTTGTGAACTTATAAAAACCTGTGAACTCATTCTTCTTTAATGTTGACACTTGTTTCTTTACATGTTTCACAGGATGCTAGGAGCGCTAGGTGCACTCACTTGCATTGACCAAGACATATTTTTATCGAGTCTCATTTACGAATATTGTTTGGGATTTTTGGTTTTGGCGTTTATGTTGGCGCCCGTAACTTTACTTTACTTTAGTTTAATGCTTCCGCCCAACTTTGAAACTAATGCTTCCGCCCAACTTTGAAACTAAACTAAGACAACTTAAAAATAACTATGAATGGTTAAACAAATGTTTTTGGAAAACGTTCAAATAAATCATATAGAGTCGTTAAATATTACTAGTGTCTCAGATTCTGGTTTGATCACACGCCTCGCGGTAAAACTCCGCAAGTGGAAGTTGAGGGTGTGACAACAACCGTCGGTTGGGCAATCCCTCGTGATATCTCCCTCGTCCTTTGAGCTTTCGGTCTCAGAGGGTACCATCGGCTCGTCCTTAGCTGCCTGAATTTGCTGCACAACTGCGCGGGATCTCTTTCGAAGTCGCCTCCTCATATCACGCTCGGGTACGTCGGATGGTTCAACAGCGGTGGGTGCGGGGTTGAGGACATCAACCTACAAACAAAAAATTGGCACATATAAATATTATATTATTATTCTGTTTTTTTTTTTTGCTGTTGTAATAAAAACAATTTTTTCTGTTTTAAAGAATAAATTAATTAAAAATTCGGAGGTAGACTAATTTTTTAACAATCGAGAACCAATAAAAATACTTGAACCGGGAAGGACAAAAATGGTTTTTTCATTATGAAAATTCAAGAAATAAATGAATAGTTAGTTCGAATTCGAACACTTAATTGAAATAAAATTTATAATATTTGAACGAGTGTAAAAGTGAATGAATTAAATAAAAATATTAACAAACAAATAAATAAATAATCAAATAGAAAATATTTACAAGTATGTACACCAGTAAAATATTGACTCGGGTTGTTCCTAAAGCTAATCACATCCCCGGCAACGGCGCCAAAAACTTGACGTGTTCGTGTATATACATATTTTTACAATGAATTTTACACACGATTCGGTTTTAAATTTATAAAAATGATTTATACTTCAACATTAAAACATACACTAAAAGGCAAGTGTACCCCGTGATATATGTAGTAAAGTATCGGTAAGAACCAAGTATCCATCAAGGATGCGGGCGAAGACCATAATACTAAACCTGTATCATTGTTTTACCGGTAGAAAAGATAAGTGGATAAGTTGTTTAAACTAGAAAGTGACTAAAACATATATTTTTTCTTTTTCTTTTAAATATGAAAAATAAATATTTAGCCATGCTTAGAACAACCGGAACATGTTAATTAAGTCGATTTCGCCACTAGAACACTTGGTCAAGTTTCAAATTTTAAAGACAATTAGTATCCCTTTCGGGAATCCTAAGATGACAACTCTTTGGAAAGTTAAAACAATAACACACTTTAACAACCTAAAATTGTTCTTTAACGCCCCATTGATAAATGTCTAGGTAAATCCCTTAAAAATAAGCTAATCATCCGTTAGGAGTTTTCTAACCTCACTTAATCAAGGAAAGCAACACCGATAAACACAATATAACCACCGAGACAAGCATAAACTACATTAAATCACAACCTAGTTCATCTTAAAAATCTTGAACACAAATCCACCATCTTATCTGCTAAGGTCCTTCCGTTGTAACCCTTGTGCCAAAATTTCAGACTTTCAAAAACTTTTTCTTTGAAGGCTTTCTGATAACTGATACTAAACGTAACCTATTTAACGTAACGTACGCACCAAGACGAGGACATAAGCTAAACATACCCTAAATATCCTTTATATAACTTAGAAATAAGTTTTGAAAGGTTTGCTATGTTAAAAACAAGCCTATTCGATCACATGGACTCATTATGACAAACTATGAAAGTCTCCCGATCCTCGCAGTGACGCACACTCTGATGATTGAAGTTTGGATTATGATAACTATATTGGATCTATATACTTATCGGTGTGTGTTTGTGTTGTCTTGCAATGGCAACTGGACGTCGCGAAACCTCAACATGACACCTGAAGAATTAGCCGCAATGATCCAAGAACACGTGAATGCTGCTCTGGCAGGTGTTCAAAACCCACCAGCAGGTAACCATTATTAAATTTTCATGGGAAAACCTAATAGTTGGGATAGTAGACTTTCTCGCTACTACCTATCCTCTGTCTTCAGAGGGGGTCTTAACCCCTACAAGATGTTCCTCGATGCGAAACCGAGCAAATTCACAGGTGCAGAAGGACCCAAAGGACTGGTCGTTGGATTGAAAAGTCTGAATTGGTGTTCGAGATGTGCAATTGCCTTGAGGCCAATAAGGTCAAGTATGCTGCCTCAACGCTGGAAGATGGGGCATAACCTGGTGGAACGCACAAGTCCAAACGCGTGGACTTATTGCTGCGAACGCAATGGCCTGTGCCGAGTTTAAGGCCCTAATCAAAGAGGATTACTGTCCGCGGGACAGAGTTCAGCAGTTGCAGCAAGCGTTATGGAACCACAAGATGGTAGGATCTGAAATTGAAGCGTACACGGCAAAACATCATGATCTGGTGTTCTATGTCCCGACCTGGCTAACATCATTGAAAAACGACTTGAGTTTTATCTTGGGGGTCTGGTCCCTGAGATCCAGGGCATGGTAATGTCTAGCAACCCTGCGACGGAACATCAAGCGATCAGGTTGGCGCACAAACTCACCGATAAGGCGGTGGAACAAAGGAAGTTGCCATCTCGGGGTGCAACCGAAGTTGTCCCTGATAACAAAAGAAAATTGAAGACTCACCTGCTCGACAGACTTCGTCAGCCCAGCCACAACAAGGAAACCAGAAACGGTTCAACAATTTCAACCACAATCGGGGTCACATTAATCAGTCCGCCAACAACACCCAGAATACAAGCGGCTATGTGGGTCCAAAGCCGCAATGTAATCGTTCTAACCTCCATCATCACGACCCTTGTGCCAAAGATCGCTGCCAACGATGTGGCAAAACGGGACATGTGGCAAAGGATTGTCGTGGGGAAATCGTGTCTCGACAAATCAAAATCAGCACAAGGTTCAACAGCAAGGTATTAACCGGGGTGCTATCAATGCGGTAGCACTACCCATTTCAAGCGAGACTGCCTGCAACTTCGCAACAACAATGGTGGGAACAACAACACCAACAACCATAAACAACAACAACAATAACAACAATGGAAATGGTGGCACAGGAGGTGCTAAGGGTCGTGCATTCACGCTAGGCCGCGGAGAGGCCAGAAACGACTCGAACGTGGTCACCGGTAAGTTTCCCCTTAACGATCATTTTGCTACTGTACTTTTTGATACGGGTGCAATAGGAGTTTTATATCTGAGTCTTTTAGGAAGAACCTAAATCTCACGCCTAAACCCCTAGAGACCCCTTACGTCATAGAACTAGCCGATGGTAAATCTGTAGATGTGACCCATTTAGTAACCGGCTGTCAACTTAAACTCGCGGGCCACACCTTTACCATTGATCAGATGACAACTACCCTGGGTAGTTTTGACGTGGTAGCCGGAATGGACTGGCTATCCGACGTCCCGAGCTGAAGTTCTCTGTTTCGAGAAAGCTATCCGTATTCCGCTCTCTAACAACGAAGTCTTGATGGTGCAAGGCGAGAAGGAGGCGCCGTCACAAACATCATCTCTTACATGCAAGCTCAGAAGTATCTTCGGAGAAAGAACTCCTTCGCTTTGCTCGCACTGGTCACCGAGCAGCCTAAGGACGAGAAGCGGATTGAAGATATCCCCGTCGTCCGTGACTTTTCTAGTGTATTTCCGAGGAGTTACCTGGTCTTCCACCACATCGGCAAGTGGAGTTTGAAATCGAATTGGCGAACCATGCAACTCCTATCACCAAGGCCCCGTTACCGCCTAGCTCAGGCAGAGCTGTCAAGAGCTGTCTACCCAACTTCAGGGAATTGTTGGAAAAAGGTTTATCGACCCAGTACCCTTCGCCATGGCAGCTCCGGTCCTTTTTGCTCAAGAAGAAGACGGGACCTTCCGCATGTGCATCGACTACAGGGAACTCAATAAGGTTACCGTCAAGAACCGATACCCATTACCTCGCATCGACGATCTCTTCGACCAGCTTCAAGGGTCAAGCTACTACTCCAAGATTGATCTACGGTCCGGTTATCACCAGTTACGCGTCAGGGAGGAGGATATCTCTAAAACGGCATTTCGTACTCGGTATGGCCATTATGAGTTTTTGGTCATGCCCTTCGGTCTCACCAACGCACCCGCGGTGTTCATGGACCTCATGAACCGCGTGTGTAAGCCGTATCTCGATAAGTTTGTCATCGTGTTCATCGATGATATACTCATCTACTCTAAGGGTGAAGAAGAACATGCTGAACATCTACGATTATTGCTGGAATTACTTCAACAGGAGAAAATATATGCCAAGCTTTCAATGTGTGATTTCTGGATTCTGGAAGTTCAGTTCCTCGGGCATATCGTGAATGAAAAGGGTATCCACGTGGATCCCGCCAAGATCGATGCTATCAAGAACTGGGAAGCACCCAGGACACCGACAGAGATCCGCCAATTTTTGGGTTTGGCTGGTTACTACAGACATTTCATCGAGGGATTTTCAAAGATCGCGCAACCGCTTATCACTCTCACCAAGAAAGGCACTAAGTATGCTTGGGGTGATAAGCAGGAAGTAGCATTTCAATTGCTAAAGCAGAAACTTTGCAGTGCACCCATTTTGTCCTTGTCGGAAGGGATAGATGATTTTGTGGTATATTGTGACGCTTCCATTCAGGGATTGGGATGCGTACTCATGCAACGTGATAAGGTCATCGCGTATGCGTCCTGACAGTTAAAGGTTCACGAGAAAAACTACACAACACATGACCTGGAATTGGGAGCAGTTGTGTTTGCACTTAAGATTTGGAGACACTATCTATATGGAACAAAGTGCACAATCTACACGGATCACAAGAGCCTCCACCATATCTTTGACCAGAAGGAGTTGAACATGCGACAGCGTCGCTGGGTCGAACTCCTGAACGATTATGAATGTGCCATTCGGTATCACCCGGGTAAAGCTAACGTGGTAGCTGATGCCCTCAGTAGGAAGGAGCACTTGAAACCTCGTCGGGTACGAGCACTACAGTTCACCATTCATTCGGGGTTACCCGAACAGATACGCGATGCGCAGCTAGAAGCAGTCAAGGAAGAAAACATCAAGGTCGAATCTGTGGGAAAGATGGAACGCGATTGGGAAGTAAAACCCAATGGTGCCCGGTATTTCATGAATCATATATGGGTACCTCTCTATGAAGACCTCAGAAAGCTAGTTATGGACGAAGCTCACAAATCCCGATACTCTGTCCATCGCGGTTCGGACAAGATGTATCAAGACCTTAAAGCCGCGTACTGGTGGCCCAACATGAAAGCGGATATAGCCACCTACGTGAGCAAGTTTTTGACTTGTGCGAAAGTCAAGGTGGAATACCAGAAGCCATCAGGGCTACTTCAACAACCTGAGATCCCAGTGTGGAAATGGGATCGGATCTCGATGGACTTTATCACTAAACTCCCGCGAACACCGGGTGGTTGCGATACCATCTGGGTAATCGTAGATCGTTTAACTAAGTCCGCCCACTTCCTAGCGATCAAAGAAACAGATAAGATGTATAAGCTGACTCGCGTCTACATTAAGGAAGTAGTTTCTCTGCACGGAGTGCCAATGTCCATCATCTCAGACAGAGATGCTCGTTTCACGTCCAACTTTTGGCAGTCACTTCAGAAAGCGTTGGGCACACGCTTAGATATGAGCATAACTTATCACCCTCAGACGGATGGTCAAAGTGAAAGGACTATTCAGACCTTGGAAGACATGCATTTGGGCATGTGTGGTAGACTTCGGGAACAGTTGGGAAATCCATCTGCCTTTAGTGGAATTTTCGTATAACAACAGTTACCATACGAGTATTCAAGCGGCACCGTTTGAATCATTATACGGTCGCAAATGTAGATCACCGATCTGTTGGGCAGAAGTCGGTGACAGACAACTCACATGTCCTAAGTTGATACTTGAGGCTACTGAGAAGATTGTGCAAATCAGAAACCGCATGGCAGCGGCACGAGATCGACAGAAAAGCTACGCTGATCAACGACGCAAACCGCTCGAATTCAAGTAGGCGACCGCGTCCTACTGAAGGTGTCACCCTGGAAGGGTGTAATCCGTTTTGGGAAACGAGGCAAACTAAACCCACGGTACGTAGGCCCATTTGTGACCTTGAAGCGTATCGGACCAGTGGCTTATAAATTAGACCTTCCTGCCGAACTCAGTGGAGTTCACAATGTTTTTCACGTGTCAAATCTGAAGAAGTGTCTATCAGATGAGACCCTAGTCATTCCAGTGGATGAGATTCAAGTGGATGAACAACTGCATTTTGTGGAACAACCAATCGAGATCATGGATCGTGAGATCAAGACTCGAAGGCACAGCAAGATACCGATCGTCTAGGTTCGTTGGGACTCTAAACATGGACCGGAGTTCACGTGGGAAAGAGAGGACCAAATTGAAAAGCAACTACCCACACCTTTTTGCAGCAGAGCAGCAGTCTAACGTTACCACCAACTAAATTTCGGGACGAAATTCTTTCAACATGGGGATGATGTGACAGCCTGGGAATTTCTTGTACCATTGCTAACAAACTAAATCTTTGTCGTTGCATTCTAAACCGCGTTTACTCAATTTTCGGGATGAAAATTCTTTCAACACGGGGATATTTGACATCCCGGCTTTTCAGGTATCTTAAACGCGCTACTTCACGGTTATTCATTCCTACGCTAATTTATTCGGATATTTAAATTACACGCTCGCAATAACTACGCTAACTTTGTGAATTCATTGGGTGAATTACGTGCTATGTGTTATTAGACGTTTGTAGAATTATTATATCACGTTTTGATTACGCGATTATTAGTTAAAAAATAAAAATAAATAATAAGTAAATAGCCGAACCGAACCGAGCCGCGAAACGTGTCGACCTCACCTCCTTGTGGCCCAAGTAACTAACCTAAACTTGAGGCCCAAGCTAATGAACCAAACCGCCCCCACCCCTTGCGGTCGCACGCGCCCCCCAACCCTTTCCCCTTTCTTTCCTTGTGCTATATATTGGCATGTATGCATGGGTTAGTGTTTAAAAAAAAACAACAAGAAACCCTAGCACCAAGAAGGCCGACGGCAGCCCCCCCCCCCTCTCGATCGCACAAGCCTTCAACCCCGGATTGATTTCCAATCTTGTCCCGGTTCGCTAATCTTCATCGTTTCAAGGTTAGGGTTTTAATTGTTTTACAAATCACATTAGGGTTTGTAATCTTGATCATGATTATATGTATTTTTAGGATCATTGATATAAAAAGTGTTATGATTTGTGATTAGTTCGGTTAATTGTGCGAGTTTTTGCGATTGTGATCTTAGGATGAATACAAAAATCATAGGCTACGTTTTAGCGATAAAATCATATTATAGGATTAGGGATTGCATGAATATTGATGTACATGATGATAGGTGACAAATAAACCTGTTCTTGATCATTATTATTTAGCGTCTTGATCGTTTAAGCGTGTTCTATTGCGATAAAAGTCGAAAACAGGGTGCTGAATAGCATTTACAGCCAACTTCAATTGGCTGTAACCTATCATTATTTATCGAAAAGTGAATTTTCTGAAGCCTAAAACATGTATTTTTGAAAAACGCTTCTAATGGCGCTAATTCATATTTTTCTGAGGTCGTTTGCTATTTTTAAGAGGTCATTTAAGTGCAGCAACTGAAGCTGCGTAAAGTCTGAAAATTTGCTAGTTGTTTATCGAGTCGGATTTCATAATCTGTAGAGGGTTGGGTCACGAAATTTGTACATAACTGGAGACGGGAATTTCCAGAAAACTCCCACGGGAATTTTGTTAATTGGATGAACTATGATTTTTAAATAATATTTCCCGTGGATTACAGTCAGATAGCGACGAATCTGACTGCATCCTAGTATATAAATGTTTATAAATAATTGGTAAAAATTTTAGTACTTGAAAAGTTTACATAAAATTCTACAGTTTAGTTAACATCTCCTGTAAAGAAATTTGAATTTTTAGAACGTTGGAACTATTTTATAAAAATCCTCGAAAACAGCCTAGTTATGAGCGTACAAGCTGAAACATGATAACTTGCGTATGTGTGTACCAAAGTGTTGTATGAGTTGATTTGTGTTTATGGCAAGTTGGTTTGATCACTATTTTGGTATGATGATAATTTGCATGCATGATTGTGTTTTTGAATTTGTTATTATGTGTGCCGCATTGTGTGTTAGTTATGCGTAGGGCTTGGATCAGTGTGTTCACACACTAACTTTAAATCGATTGACATGTTAGGACGCAATTAGCGGTCCCATCATTTGCTACTTCTGTGTTACACTAACCGAGCAATTAAAGGTGAGTTCACGGCCCCTATTTTATCCGGTTTTAAACAACAGGGGGAGAAACATGTATACATTCTATAACTCTATCTTTTTACGTTATGCGAAATTAACGTCGTTAAACTACTCAGTAACTAAGTTAATGTTAATGTAAGTTATGGTCACTAAGCAGCTATATCACGGAAGTCCTCGACAAACTCTCGGATCGTTAGTATCGGGTTAAATAGCGGGGAAATTATAAGTAGTACTACTGGGCCCGACAAGCCCCACCCGAGCTAGTCGCGCTAGCCGACCGGGTATGGTCAACGGGTGATTAATTTGGCCTAACTTTCGCCATGGTCAGTGATAAGCCTGGCAACACGGAGGCACAACAGTCAGCTTCGATCGCGAACACTTATGTGACGTAACTTTAGGCTCGCTACCTACATGTTAACATTGAACTTAATTACGAACCAACATCATTATTATTCCGGGTTAGGAATAATGGAACCAACATTATTATTCCGGGTTAGGAATAATGGAACTAAATCGTTATCCCGGGTTAGGGATAACGGGGGAAACAAACTTTTAACCGAACTTGTGAACTATAAAAACCTGTGAACTGACTCTTCTTTAATGTTGACACTTGTTTCTTTACATGTTTCTCAGGACGCTAGGTGCACTCACTTGCATTGACCAAGACATATTTTTATCGAGTCTCATTTACGAATATTGTTTGGGATTTTTGGTTTTGGCGTTTATGTTGGCGCCCGTAACTTTACTTTACTTTACTTTAATACTTCCGCCCAACTTTGAAACTAATGCTTCCGCTAAACTTTGAAACTAAACTAAGATGGAGGTAGACTAATTTTTTTTTAACAATCGAGAACCAATAAAAATACTTGAACCGGGAAGGACAAAATGTTTTTTCGATTATGAAAATTCAAGAAATAAATGAATACTTAGTTTGAATTCGAACACTTAAATGAAATAAAATTTAGTAATATTTGAACGAGTGTAAAAGTGAATGAATTAAATAAAAATATTAACAAACAAATAAATAAATAATCAAATAGAAAATATTTACAAGTATGTACACCAGTAAAATATTGACTCGGGTTGTTCCAAAGCTCATCACATCCCCGGCAACAGCGCCAAAAACTTGACGTGTTCGTGTATATACATATTTTTAAAATGAATTTTACACACGATTCGGTTTTAAATTTATAAAAATGATTTATACTTCAACATTAAAACATACACTAAAAGGCAAGTGTACCCCGTGATATATGTAGTAAAGTATCGGTAAGAACCAAGCATCCATCCAAGGATGCGGGCGAAGACCATAATACTAAACATGTACAATGTTTTACCGGTAGAAAAGATAATGGATAAGTTCTTTAAACTAGAAAGTGACTAAAACATATATTTTTTCTTTTTCTTTTAAATATGAAAAATAAATATTTAGCCATGCTTAGGAACAACCGGAACATGTTAATTAAGTCGATTTCACCACTAGAACACTTGGTCAAGTTTCAATTTTTAAAGACAATTAGTATCCCTTTCGGGAATCCTAAGATGACAACTCTTTGTAAAGTTAAAACAATAAACACACTTTAACCACCTAAAATTGTTCTTTAACGCCCCATTGATAAATGTCTAGGTAAATCCCTTAAAAATAAGCTAATCATCCGTTAGGAGTTTTCTAACCTCACTTAATCAAGGAAAGCAACACCGATAAACACAATATAACCACCGAGACAAGCATAAACTAGATTAAATCACAACCTAGTTCATCTTAAAAATCTTGAACACAAATCCACCATCTTATCTGCTAAGGTCCTTCCGTTGTAACCCTTGTGCCAAAATTTCAGACTTTCAAAAACTTTTTCTTTGAAGGCTTTCTGATAACTGATACTTAAACGTAACCTATTTAACGTAACGTACGCAGTGACGCACACTCTAAAACAATGACATAAGCTTAACATACCCTAAATACCCTTTACATAACTTAGATATAAGTTTTGAGGGCTTCGGTAAGGCAAAAACACTTTATTTTAACTCTAGGGGCTATTTTGCAAATTCTGCAAAACTATGCCGATTCGCGTATATCGTTATCCGGAAGATATACGCACAACAAAAAAAAATTTAATCATTAAAATATAGTATTTTAATTATTGGAATGCAAAAATATCATTCGTTACGCGTATACGGTCATTTCCGCGTTCGTTACGATTTCGTCGTAATTAACCGAAAACCGCAACCGTACGACCGAACGAACCTACACCCGGGACATTTTTTTAACATATGTCAAGTTCCCTATGTTTATTCATCCTTATGGAGCTTAAAAATGGGGTTAACGGGTGTTAAAGGTGCCAAAACGCGACGAAAACAAGTTCAGGGCCATTTCTGCCAATTTTTTAAACTTCTGCCCCTGCAGGGGCCATACGGACCGTAAGGCAAAACCCCATATGGTCCCTAAGGGGTCCCTAGCCCAGAAGATTCTTAAATTCAAGCTGGCAGCACCTTGTTAACTTCCTTGGCCACTAAGTCACGATCAATGCCACCTTTAACCTGCATTAAACACCTGGAGGGACACTAATCCATGCCCTAACACCTGGATCAACACTTGGCATGATTTGGGAGCTCTAAGATTAGTATAAATAGGTTTGATCTTAACCATTTCTCTTTGCTCATTCTATTCTTTCTTCCTCCCATCTCTTTGGAGCTGTTTCCAGCAATTGGAGACCTCCTCTCTGAGTTCTTAAGTGTTTCACAAACACAAGTAAGTACCCTTCCATAGTCTTGTTCATTATTTTAGCTATTTCAAACTAAAAGTCAAAGCATGTTTGACTTTCAGCGTTGACCATTAAGTGGTCAAGACAAAGTGCAATTGGACTTTGCAACGTCATCGTAATCACGATGGTTATGATCCTTAGTGATCGTGCCTACAGATTTCCACGTTTACTAGTTGTAGTGACAAGTCAAAGTTTCGGTCAATAGTGCGCAACATGCGCTTTATACGACGGAACTATTTCGAGTATCAAAACTCTTTGTTTTGATAATAAATCAGTTTTATAAACCTTGTTAGACATGTTTAACATGTCTAACTTGTCACTTTTAGTTTAGTACTTGTTTAGGGTCGTAAGTCGAGTGGTCTTGACTACCGCTTTGACTTTGGAATTCGACCCATTTGGTCATCTTTAGGATCTGACCAAGCCCATTATTATGACCGTAGTATTATACGGAAGAACCCTCTGAGGTTATTGTGACAAATGGCAAATAACCGGTAATTCCGTGCAATCTAATCACCTATTTTATTTTATTTATCTCATGCATTTGAAACGTAATTAAATTGCGTAACCGATTCGTACGTTGCACAACAAGTGATAGGGCGTGTAAAACTTGATTAAACACAACCTAGTTCATTTTACAAATCTTGAACACAAATCCACCAAGAAAGCAATTTTGGCCTAAATTACTGACAAAGTTGCAACTTACGTCAAGAATCCATAAAAACACCATCTAACCCGCTAAGGTCCTTCCGTTTTAACCCTTGTGCCAAAATTTCAGACTTTCAAAAACTTTTTCTTTGAAGGCTTTCTAATAACTGATACTTAAACGTAACTTGTTTAACGTAACATACGCACCGGGACGAGGACATAAGCTAAACATACCCTAAATATCCTTTATATAACTTAGAAATAAGTTTTGAAAGGTTTGGTATGTCAAAAACAAGCCTATTAGATCACATGGACTAATTATGACAAACCTACGAAAGTCTGCCGATCCTCGCAGTGACGCACACTCTGGAATAATGACATAAGCTTAACATACCCTAAATATGCTTTACATAAATTAGATATAAATTTTGAGGGCTTCGGTAAGGCAAAAACACTTTATTTTAACTCTTGGGGCTATTTTGCAAATTCTGCAAAACTATGCCGATTCGCGTATATCGTTATCCGGAAGATATACGCACATCAAAAAATTTTTGTAATCATTAAAATATAGTATTTTAATTATTGGAATGCAAAAATATCATTCGTTAGCGTATACGGTCATTTGCGCGTTCGTTACGATTTTCGTCGTAATTAACCGAAAACCGCAACCGTACGACCAAACGAACCTACACCCGGGACTTTTTTTAACATATTTCAAGTTCCCTATGTTTATTCATCCTTATGGAGCTTAAAAATGGGGTTAACGGGTGTTAAAGTTGCCAAAACGCGACGAAAACAAGTTCAGGGGCCATTTCTGCCAATTTTTTTAACTTCTGCCCCTGCAAGGGCCTTACGGACCGTAAGGAAAACCCCATATGGTCCGTAAGGGGTCCCCAGCTCAGAAGCTTCTTAATTCAAGCTGGCAGCACCTTGTTAATTTCCTTGGCCACTAAGTCACGATCTATGCCACCTATAACCTGCATTAGACACCTGGAGGGACACTAATCCATGCACTAACACCTGGATCAACACTTGGCATGATTTGGGAGCTCCAAGATTAGTATAAATAGGCTTGATCTTCACCATTTCTCTTTGCTCATTCCATTCTTTCTTCCTCCATCTCTTTGGAGTTGTTTCCAGCAATTGGAGACCTCCTCTTTGAGTTCTTAGGTGTTTCTCAAACACAAGTAAGTACTCTTCCATAGTCTTGTTCATTCTTTCAGCTATTTCAAACTAAAAGTCAAACCATGTTTGACTTTCATCTTTGACCATTAAGTGGTCAAGACAAAGTCCAATTGGACTTTGCAACGTCATCGTAATCACGATGGTTATGATCCTTAGCGATCGTGCCTACTGATTTCCACGTTTACTAGTTGTAGTGACGAGTCAAAGTGTCGGTCAATAATGCGCAAAATGCGCATTATATGATGAAACTATTTTCGAGCATCAAAACTCTTCGTTTTGATACCAAATAAGTTTTATAAACCTTGTTAGACGTGTTTAACAGGTCCAACTTGTCACTTTTAGTTTAGTACTTGTTTAGGGTCATAAGTCGAGCGGTCTTGACTACCGATTTGACTTCAGAATCCGACCCGTTTGGTCATCTTTAGGATCTGACCAAGCCCATTATTATGACCGTAGTTTTATACGGAAGAACCCTCTGAGGTTATTGTGACAAATGGCAAATAACCGGTAATTCCGTGCAATCTAATCACCTATTTTATTTTATTTATC
The DNA here is from genome assembly GCA_947069175.1 of Scalesia atractyloides. NCBI lineage: Eukaryota > Viridiplantae > Streptophyta > Magnoliopsida > Asterales > Asteraceae > Scalesia > Scalesia atractyloides. The sequence continues at coordinate 54,229,634 of CAMTDV010000024.1, read as the reverse complement.
TCATGCATTTTAAACGTAATTAAATTGCGTAACCGATTCGTACGTTGCACAACAAGTGATAGGGCGTGTAAAACTTGATTAAATCACAACCTAGTTCATTTTACAAATCTTGAACACAAATCCACCAAGAAAGCAATTTTGGCCTAAATTACTGACAAAGTTGCAACTTACGTCAAGAATCCATAAAAACACCATCTAACCCGCTAAGGTCCTTCCGTTTTAACCCTTGTGCCAAAATTTCAGACTTTCAAAAACTTTTTCTTTGAAGGCTTTCTAATAACTGATACTTAAACGTAACTTGTTTAACGTAACATACGCACCGGGACGAGGACATAAGCTAAACATACCTAAATATCCTTTATATAACTTAGAAATAAGTTTTGAAAGGTTTGGTATGTCAAAAACAAGCCTATTCGATCACATGGACTAATTATGACAAACTACGAAAGTCTGCCGATCCTCGTAGTGACGCACACTCTGGAACAATGACATAAGCTTAACATACCCTAAATATGCTTTACATAAATTAGATATAAATTTTAGGGCTTCGGTAAGGCAAAAACACTTTATTTTAACTCTAGGGGCTATTTTGCAAATTCTGCGAAACTATGCCTATTCGCGTATATCGTTATCCGGAAGATATACGCACACATCAAATAAATTTTGTAATCATTAAAATATAGTATTTAATTATTGGAATGCAAAAATATCATTCGTTACGCGTATACGGTAATTTGCACGTACGTTACGATTTTCGTCGTAATTAACCAAAAACCGCAACCGTACGACCGAACTGTGATATCCCGGGTTTTTCGGATAACTTGAACGTAATACTTGTCAATATAATTACGTGCTATGTGTACGAACGTGTACGAATTAAATGAATACGTGTTGTGCGTTGTGTGATTGTTTGAGTAATTGAATCATTAGAGTAGATACGTACACCAACTGAACCGAACCGCGACACGAACCAAAGTGATTCTTTGTGACTCTAGGAGTTAACAAGTTTTAAACATTAACTCAAGTCCTCGGCCAAGATCAAATCCAACACACATCAAAACCTAAACCCTAAACCAAAACACTCTCGGCCGAGATCAAGTTCAAAACCAAACCGAGAACAAGCCCAAACATGTCTCGGCAATAAGATCAAAAACCAAACCGAAACCCATAGCATACAACTTTAGTCCTCGGCCACATGATCAAGACCCAAACCCAAACCAAAGCAACCCAAGATCCTCGGCCACTATACTTATCCCAAACCGTAAACCTTATCATGTGCGCCTATAAATATAAATCATGCATGTGTCATTGACAACAACAACAAAACCCTAGAGTTCCATTGCCGTCGGCAGACTTGCGATCACAGAAAGTTGCTTCTTTTCTCGGTCGCAGCAAGCAGCAGCCGGAGCCTTTATCAACTCAGTCGCAAAACAGCCCTTTTACTTGTTCCTTGGATCGCCAGTTCAGCCCTTGCTCACTTCCTCGATCACAAACAGCCCACTATTCTTTCAAGTCGCGAACAACATCCTTTTCTCGGTCACGGATCTCTCGGTTGCAAGCAATCTTTGATCACCGGATTCCTTAGCTTAATCACGGTTCGTTTACCTTATCATATGATACAAGACCATATTCGGATACATGTGTGTGACTTTGTTGTGTTCGGATCGTATGATTGTATTGTCTCCGATAAATATGCATGCTTGAATGTCTAGTTGTTTCGGATATATATGCATGCTTGAATGATTTGCTGTCTCGGACATATGCTTGAATGATTAGTTGTTTCGAATATATGTGTGTTGATTGTTGCTGTTCTCAGACTGCATGATGGTATAGTTTCGGAGTATAAGTGCTGTTAAGTAATCGGCTGATTTGATCATTGTTCATATGCAGAATTGTTTTCGGAAATCACAAGTTACAAGTATGTTTTGTTTATAATAACTAGAAGTAAGAACTAGGGATTGCATGGGTGAAATATTAGTATTAATCTAGGATTAGAAATCGGTTTTAGATCGCCTAGATTAATCGCATGAACGGGATTACACAAGATTATGATAAAGGTATGCTGAATCAGTTGCTGAGTAATAGTTACAGCCGACTTCGTCAGGCTGTAACTTGGTCGTTAGTTGTCGAAAAACGGATTTTCTGATGTCTAGAACGTAGATATTTGAATAAGAAATCTAACGGCGCTGATTCATAATTTTCTGAAGTCGTTTGTTATTTTTAAAGGGCTAAACAAGTTCAGTAACTAAAGCTGTGAAAAATTCTGAAATTTTGTTGGTTGTTTATCAAGCTACATTTTAAAATCAGTAGAGAGTTGAGTCATGATTTTTGTACAGCAACTAGGTATAGAAATTTCCGGGCAACTCCAACTGGAATTTTGTTAATCGGACGATCAGTGATTTTTAAATAAATTCTTCCGTGGACTGCAGTCAGAAAGCGGTAAATCTGACTGCAGCTTAATGAATTAATATTTATGGTTAATTGGTAAAGATTTAGGACTTGGAAAAATTATATAAATTTCTATGGTATAAATGTCACCTACTGTAAAAATATGGGAATTTTTGGAATGCTAGAACTATTTTATAAAAATCCTAGAAAACAGCTGAATAATTGAGTGTTGAGCAGAAAGCTGATAACTTGTGATTTTATGCATTAAAGTGTTGCATGGATTTGGAATATGTTCATGATAAGTTGTTTGATTACTATGATCACATGAGAATACTTGCATGCATGTTTGAGTGTTAGAGATGTTGTTTGTGTGTATCAATTTGTGAGTAAATTGCGTGTGGAATTTGTATTGGTGTGATTTCACACTGACGTGTAATTAATTGGTTTGTTAGGACGCAACTAGCGGTCCCATCTCTTATAACATCTTTACTACACTAACCGAGCAAATAAAGGTGAGTTCACGGCCCCTAACTTTATCCGGTTTTTAAACAACAGGGTGAGAAACATGTATACACTCTCAAACTCAATCTCTTTACGTTATACGAATCTAACGTCACATAACTATACGGTAACTAAGTTAATGTTAATGTAATGTTATGGTCACTAAGCAGCTTTATCACTTAAGTCCTCGACAATCTCCTCGGATCGTTAGTATTTGGGTTAAATAGCGGGGGAATTATAAGTAGTACTACTGGGCCCGACAAGCCCCATCCGAGCTAGTCGCGCTAGCCGACCTGGTATGGTCAACGGGTGAATAATTGGCCTAACACCGCCATGGTCATGTGATAGGCCTGGCAAAACGGAGGCACAACAGTCAGCTTCGATCGCGAACTCTTACGTGACATGACTTTAGGCTAGCTACCTATATACATTAATATTGAACTTAATTACGAATCAACTTAATATTCCGGGTTTGGAATATTGGAAACATCAACTTATTATCCCGGGTTGGGGATAATGGAATTAACAACTTAATATTCCGGGATGGGAATATTGGAAGCAACAACTAATTATTCCGGGGTTGGAATAATGGAACTGATACGTTATCCCGGGTTGGGGATAACGGAGTAATCAAACTATAACCGAACAAACGAATTTATGAAAACCTGTGAACTCACTCATCTTAAATGTTGACACTTGTTTCTTTACATGTTTCTCAGGACGCTAGGAGCTCTAGGTGCACGCACATGCATTGAACAAGACATCATTATCGAGTCATATTTATTAATATTGTTTTGGGATTTTTCATTTGTTTTGGCGTTTGTGTTGGCGCCCGCATCACTACTTATTTATGCTTCCGCTCAAACTTAAAAATAATGCTCTGCTAAATATTGGTAATTGATATAAAATCTACAATGAACGATTTTGGAAAACGTATTATCAAACCATGTAGAGTCGTTCGACGTACTAGTGTTTCAGATTCTGGTTTGTTCACACGCCTCGCGGTAAAACTCCGCAATTGGAAATTGAGGGTGTGACACGAACGAACCTACACCCGGACATTTTTTAACATATTTCAAGTTCCCTATGTTTATTCATCCTTATGGAGCTTAAAAATGGGGTTAACGGGTGTTAAAGGTGCCAAAACGCGACGAAAACAAGTTCAGGGGCCATTTCTTCCAATTTTTTTAACTTCTGCCCCTGCAAGGGCCTTACGGACCGTAAGGAAAACCCCATATGGTCCGTAAGGGGTCCCCAGCTCAGAAGCTTCTTAATTCAAGCTGGCAGCACCTTGTTAATTTCCTTGGCCACTAAGTCACGATCTATGCCACCTTTAACCTGCATTAGACACCTGGAGGGACAGTAATCCATGCACTAACACCTGGATCAACACTTGGCATGATTTGGGAGCTCCAAGATTAGTATAAATAGGAATTGACATGCTTAGAATCCTGGTACATACACAACAGAAACAGTTAGAAAGAATGCAGGAAACCATCCTAGCACAAGGATGGATGATCCGACACCTTACAGGAAAGACCGACTCGCTCGAGGAAGAGCATCGTACGAGTAAGATAGCTCGTAACACCATAGCCAGAGATCTGCGTGCTGAGCAGATAAGAGCTGACTGGCTTGAGGACAGAGTCCTGGAGAATAGTTGGAACATTCAGGAACTGCAAAATCAAGCACTTGCACCAGCACAGGCCCCTCCAGTGCCGGTAGAGGAGGATCCAGAAGAGGATCCAGAGGAGGATCCTGAAGAGGATCCGGAGGAGGACCCAGCTGAAGAAGCTGGAAATGCCGCACAGGATGACGGCAACGACAGTGACTTGGGAAATGGAGACGTAGATGACTGACACATCTCGTTTATATTATTTGTTTTCCTTCAGTTTATTATTTTCCCACTTTTATTTAAACCTGAGACTTATTAGTGAATTCGTATGTTTGATTGCACTTTTGTAAGACGTTGAAATTCCAGTTAATCAAGTATTTCTTTGACTATTTAACATATTGAGTTGACCTAACTTAATAATTATTAAAGTACGAACTAGGATAACTACATTGGATATATAGACTTATCAGGGTGTGTTTGTGTTGTGTTTCGAAGATCTAAATGGCGACTGGAAGACGTGGAAACCTTAACTTGACGCCCGAAGAGCTAGCTGCCATGATTCAAGAGCATGTGAACGCAGCCTTAGCGGGTGTTCAGAACCAGCCGGCAGGTAACCATTAGTAAATTTTCGCGTGAAAATCTAATAGTGAGGCTAGTAAAATTCCTTGCTGACTTCCTGTTCTCTGTCAGCAGGAGGGGGCTTTAACCCCTACAAGATGTTCCTTGACGCAAAGCCTAGCAAATTCTCGGGGGCGGAAGGACCCATTGGACTGGTCCGCTGGATCGAAAAATCGGAATCTGTTTTTGAAATGTGCAACTGCCTCGAGGCCAACAAAGTCAAATATGCAGCCTCAACACTGGAAGATGGGGCACTGACATGGTGGAATGCCCAAGTCCAAACACATGGGCTTATAGCTGCGAATGCAATGGCATGGACTGAGTTCAAGGCCCTGATTAAAGAGGAGTACTGTCCTCGAGACAGAGTGCAACAATTGGAGCAAGCTCTATGGAACCACAAGATGGTGGGATCGGAAATTGAAGCTTACACTGCAAAACACCATGACTTGGTATTTCTGTGTCCTGAATTGGCCAACACGGTGGAGAAAAGACTCGAGTTCTATCTCGGGGGTCTGGTTCCGGAAATTCAGGGTATGGTGATGTCTAGTAACCCTGTAACTGAACATCAAGCAATCCGATTGGCTCACAAACTCACCGATAAAGCGGTGGAACAGAAGAAACTGCCAGCACGGGGTACCACTGAAGTCGCCCCAGATAACAAAAGAAAATTTGAAGACTCCACTGTTCGACAGTCTTCGTCATCACATCCGCAGCAAGGGAACCAGAAACGGTTCAATCATTACCATAGTCACCGGGGTCATCAAAATCATCCCGCCAACAACAACAACACCCTGAATGCAAGCGGATATGCGGGTCGAAGGCCGCAGTGCAACCGCTGTAATCTCCACCATAACGGCCCTTGTGCCGGAAGTCGCTGCCAAAGATGTGGCAAGATGGGACATGCAGCAAAGGATTGTCGTGGGGAAATCATGTCCCGACAAAATCAGAATCAGCCCCAGGGTCAGCAGCAGGGTATAAACCGGGGATGCTATCAGTGTGGTAGCACTGCTCATTTCAGAAAAGACTGCCCACAGTTGCGCAACAACAACAATAATGGTGGAAACAACCACAACCACAATAACCACAACAACAATAATAAAAACAACAATGGGAACGGTGGCACATGAGGTGCCAAAGGTCGTGCATTTACATTGGGCCGCGGAGAGGCCAGAAACGACACGAACGTGGTCACCGGTAAGTTTCCCCTTAATGAACATTTTGCTACTGTGCTTTTTGATACGGGTGCGGATAGGAGTTTTATATCTGAGTCTTTTAGGAAGAACCTAAATCTCATGCTTAAACCCTTAGAGACCCCTTATGTGATAGAATTAGCCAATGGTAAATCGGTAGATGTGACCCAAATCGTATCCAGCTGTCAACTCAAACTCGCGGGCCACACTTTTACCATTGATCTGATGACAACTACCCTGGGTAGTTTTACGTGGTAGTTGGAATGGACTGGCTATCCGACGTCCGGGCTGAAGTTCTCTGCTTCGAAAAGTCTATCCGTATTCCACTCTCGAACGACGAAATCCTGACAGTACAAGGCGATAAGGCAAGCGCCGTCACCAACATCATCTCATACATGCAAGCGCAGAAGTATCCTCGGAAAAAGGATTCCTTCGCTTTACTCGCACTAATTACCGAACAGCCTAAGGACGAAAAACGTATAGAAGACATCCCTGTCGTCCGTGATTTTTCCGATGTATTCCCAGAAGAACTACCTGGTCTTCCACCACATCGACAATTGGAGTTTGAAATCGAATTGGCAAGCAATGCAACTCCTATCGCCAAGGCTCCATACCGCCTAGCTCCAGCCGAGCTGCAGGAGCTGTCTACCCAACTTCAAGAGCTGCTAGAAAAAGGATTTATCCGACCAAGCGTTTCGCCATGGGGAGCTCCAGTCCTGTTTGTCAAGAAGAAGGACGGGACTTTCCGCATGTGCATCGACTATAGGGAACTCAACAAGGTTACAGTCAAGAACCGATACCCGTTACCTCGCATCGACGATCTCTTCGACCAACTTCAAGGGTCAAGCTACTACTCCAAGATTGATTTACGGTCTGGTTACCACCAGCTACGCGTCAGGGAGGAGGATATCGCTAAGACGGCATTTCGCACTCGGTATGGCCATTACGAGTTCTTGGTCATGCCATTCGGTCTCACTAACGCACCTGCGGTATTCATGGACCTCATGAACCGCGTGTGTAAACCATACCTCGACAAATTTGTCATCGTGTTCATCGATGACATACTCATCTACTCCATAAGTGAAGAAGAGCATGCTGAGCATCTACGATTACTGCTAGGATTACTTCAACAGGAAAAGCTATATGCCAAGCTCTCGAAGTGTGATTTCTGGATCCGGGAAGTTCAGTTTCTCGGGCACGTCGTGAATGAAAAGGGTATCCATGTAGACCCTGCCAAGATTGAAGCCATCAAAAACTGGGAAGCACCTAAGACACCGACGGAGATCCGCCAATTTTTGGGATTGGCTGGTTACTACAGACGCTTCATCGAGGGATTTTCAAAGATCGCACAACCGCTTACTACCCTCACCCAGAAAGGCATCAAGTATGCTTGGGGTGACAAGCAAGAAGCAGCATTTCAATTGCTGAAGCAGAAACTTTGCAGTGCACCCATTCTGTCCTTGCCGGAAGGGACAGATGACTTCGTAATGTATTGTGATGCTTCCATTCAGGGATTGGGATGCGTACTCATGCAACGCGATAAGGTCATCGCGTATGCGTCACGACAGCTGAAGGTTCACGAGAAAAACTACACAACGCATGACCTGGAATTGGGAGCAGTAGTGTTTCCACTTAAGATTTGGAGACACTACCTCTATGGAACGAAGTGCACAATCTTTACTGACCACAAAAGCCTCCAACACATCTTTGATCAGAAGGAGTTGAACATGCGACAGCGTCGCTCGGTCGAACTCTTGAACGATTATGAGTGTGCCATTCGGTATCACCCGGGTAAAGCTAACGTGGTAGCTGATGCCCTCAGTAGGAAGGAACACTTGAAACCTCGTCGTGTACGAGCACTACAACGCACTATTCATTCGGGGCTACCCGATCAAATACGCGACGCGCAGTTAGAAGCAGTTAAGGAGGAAAACATCAAAGCCGAATCAGTGGGAAAAATGGAACGCGATTGGGAAGTAAAGCCCAATGGAGCCCGGTATTTTATGAATCGCATATGGGTACCTCTCTACGGAAACCTTAGAGAGCTAGTCATGGACGAAGCTCACAAATCTCGATACTCTGTCCATCCGGGTTCGGATAAGATGTATCAAGACCTTAAAGCTGCGTATTGGTGGCCCAACATGAAAGCCGATATAGCCACCTACGTGAGTAAATGTTTGACTTGTGCAAAAGTCAAGGTGGAGTACCAAAAGCCATCGGGGCTACTCCAACAACCTGAGATCCCAGTGTGGAAATGGGATCAGATCTCAATGGATTTCATCACTAAACTCCCGCGAACCTTGGGTGGTTGCGATACCATCTGGGTGATCGTGGATTGTTTAACTAAGTCCGCACACTTCCTAGCTATTAAAGAAACAGATAAGATGGAGAAGTTGACTCGCATCTACATTAAGGAAGTAGTTTCTCGGCACGGAGTGCCAACGTCCATCATCTCAGACAGAGATGCTCGCTTCACGTCAAACTTCTGGCGGTCACTCCAGAAAGCGTTGGGAACCCGCCTGGATATGAGCACAGCCTATCACCCTCAGACTGATGGTCAAAGTGAAAGGACCATACAGACCTTGGAAGACATGCTTAGGGCATGCGTGGTGGACTTCGGAAATAATTGGGAAATTCACCTGCCTCTTGTAGAATTCTCATATAACAACAGCTATCACACGAGTATTTCGGCAGCACCGTTTGAGGCATTATACGGTCGTAAATGTAGATCACCGGTCTGCTGGGCAGAAGTCGGTGACAGTCAACTCACAGGCCCTGAATTAATACTTAAGGCCACTGAAAAGATTGTACAAATTAGAAACCGCATGGCGGCGGCACGAGATCGACAGAAAAGCTACGCTGATCAACGACGCAAACCGCTCGAATTTCAAGTAGGCGATCGCGTCCTACTAAAGGTGTCACCCTGGAAGGGTGTAATCCGCTTTGGAAAATGGGGCAAAGTTAACCCACGGTACGTAGGCCCGTTTGTAATCTTGAAACGAATCGGACCCGTAGCATATCAATTAGACCTTCCTGCCGAACTCAGTGGAGTTCACAACGTATTTCACGTGTCAAATCTGAAGAAGTGTCTATCGGATGAAACTCTTGTTATTCCATTGGATGAGATCCAAGTGGATGAACAACTGCACTTTGTGGAACAGCCTATCGAGTTCATGGATCGTGAGATCATGACTCGAAGGCACAGCAAGATTCCAATCGTTAAAGTTCGTTGGGACTCTAAGCGTGGACCGGAGTTCACGTGGGAAAGAGAGGATCAAATGAAAAGCAAATACCCGCATCTCTTCGCAACTGAGCAGCAAACTAACGATACCAGTACCTAAATTTTCGGGACGAAAATTCTTTCAACATGGGGATGATGTGACAACCTGGAAATTTCTCATACTTTCGTGTACTATTGTTGACTAAATTCTTGTGCATGGCACTTGGAAATCTTTGTGTATGACACTTGGGAACTTCTTGTAACGTTGTGTACTATCATTAACGAACTAACTCTTTGTGCGTGGCACTCTGAACATGTACGCTACATGCTAAACCGCGTTTACTCAATTTTCGGGACGAAAATTCTTTCAACATGGGGATAATGTGATATCCCGGGTTTTTCGGATAACTTGAACGTAATACTTGTCAATCTAATTACGTGCTATGTGTACGAACGTGTACGAATTAAATGAATACGTGTTGTGCGTTGTGTGATTGTTTGAGTAATTGAATCATTAGAGTAGATACGTACACGAACTGAACCGAACCGCGACACGAACCAAAGTGATTCTTTGTGACTCTAGGAGTTAACAAGTTTTAAACATTAACTCAAGTCCTCGGCCAAGATCAAATCCAACACACATCAAAACCTAAACCCTAAACCAAAACACTCTCAGCCGAGATCAAGTTCAAAACCGCGGATATATTGAGTTCAAATCACAAACCTAAACCGAGAACAAGCCCAAACATGTCTCGGCAATAAGATCAAAAACCAAACCGAAACCCATAGCATACAACTTTAGTCCTAGGCCACATGATCAAGACCCAAACCCAAACCAAAGCAACCCAAGATCCTCGGCCACTATACTTATCCCAAACCGTAAACCTTATCATGTGCGCCTATAAATACAAATCATGCATGTGTCATTGACAACAACACAAAACCCTAGAGTTCCATTGCCGTCGGCAGACTTGCGATCGCAGAAAGTTGCTTCTTTTCTCGGTCGCAGCAAGCAGCAGCCGGAGCCTTTATCAACTCAGTCGCAAAACAGCCCTTTTACTTGTTCCTTGGATCGCCAGTTCAGCCCTTGCTCACTTCCTCGATCACAAACAGCCCACTATTCTTTCAAGTCGCGAACAACATCCTTTTCTCGGTCAAGGATCTCTCGGTTGCAAGCAATCTTTGATCACCGGATTCCTTAGCTTAATCACAGTTCGTTTACCTTATCATATGATACAAGACCATATTCGGATACATGTGTGTGACTTTGTTGTGTTCGGATCGTATGATTGTATTGTCTCCGATAAATATGCATGCTTGAATGTCTAGTTGTTTCGGATATATATGCATGCTTGAATGATTTGCTGTCTCGGACATATGCTTGAATGATTAGTTGTTTCGAATATATGTGTGTTGATTGTTGCTGTTCTCAGACTGCATGATGGTATAGTTTCGGAGTATAAGTGCTGTTAAGTAATCGGCTGATTTGATCATTGTTCATATGCAGAATTGTTTTCGGAAATCACAAGTTACAAGTATGTTTTGTTTATAATAACTAGAAGTAAGAACTAGGGATTGCATGGGTGAAATATTAGTATTAATCTAGGATTAGAAATCGGTTTTAGATCGCCTAGATTAATCGCATGAACGGGATTACACAAGATTATGATAAAGGTATGCTGAATCAGTTGCTGAGTAATAGTTACAGCCGACTTCGTCAGGCTGTAACTTGGTCGTTAGTTGTCGAAAAACGGATTTTCTGATGTCTAGAACGTAGAGATTTGAATAAGGAATCTAGGCGCTGGATTCATAATTTTCTGAAGTCGTTTGATATTTTTAAAGGCTAAACAAGTTCAGTAACTAAAGCTGTGAAAAATTCTGAAATTTTGTTGGTTGTTTATCAAGCTAGATTTTAAAATCAGTAGAGAGTTGAGTCATAATTTTTGTACAGCAACTAGGTATAGAAATTTCCGGGCAACTCCAACTGGAATTTTGTTAATCGGACGATCAGTGATTTTTAAATAAATTCTTCCGTGGACTGCAGTCAGAAAGCGGTAAATCTGACTGCAGCTTAATGAATTAATATTTATGGTTAATTGGTAAAGATTTAGGACTTGGAAAAATTATATAATTTCTATGGTATAAATGTCACCTACTGTAAAAAATATGGGAATTTTTGGAATGCTAGAACTATTTTATAAAAATCCTAGAAAACAGCTGAATAATTGAGTGTTGAGCAGAAAGCTGATAACTTGTGATTTTATGCATTAAAGTGTTGCATGGATTTGGAATATGTTCATGATAAGTTGTTTGATTACTATGATCACATGAGAATACTTGCATGCATGTTTGAGTGTTAGAGATGTTGTTTGTGTGTATCAATTTGTGAGTAAATTGCGTGTGGAATTTGTATTGGTGTGATTTCACACTGACGTGTAATTAATTGGTTTGTTAGGACGCAACTAGCGGTCCCATCTCTTATAACATCTTTACTACACTAACCGAGCAAATAAAGGTGAGTTCACGGCCCCTAACTTTATCCGGTTTTTAAACAACAGGGGAGAAACATGTATACACTCTCAAACTCAATCTCTTTACGTTATACGAATCTAACGTCACATAACTATACGGTAACTAAGTTAATGTTAATGTAATGTTATGGTCACTAAGCAGCTTTATCACTTAAGTCCTCGACAATCTCCTCAGATCGTTAGTATTTGGGTTAAATAGCGGGGGAATTATAAGTAGTACTACTGGGCCCGACAAGCCCCATCCGAGCTAGTCGCGCTAGCCGACCTGGTATGGTCAACGGGTGAATAATTGGCCTAACACCGCCATGGTCATGTGATAGGCCTGGCAAAACGGAGGCACAACAGTCAGCTTCGATCGCGAACTCTTACGTGACATGACTTTAGGCTAGCTACCTATATACATTAATATTGAACTTAATTACGAATCAACTTAATATTCCGGGTTTGGAATATTGGAAACATCAACTTATTATCCCGGGTTGGGGATAATGGAATTAACAACTTAATATTCCGGGATGGGAATATTGGAAGCAACAACTAATTATTCCGGGGTTGGAATAATGGAACTGATACGTTATCCCGGGTTGGGGATAACGGAGTAATCAAACTATAACCGAACAAACGAATTTATGAAAACCTGTGAACTCACTCATCTTAAATGTTGACACTTGTTTCTTTACATGTTTCTCAGGACGCTAGGAGCTCTAGGTGCACGCACATGCATTGAACAAGACATCATTATCGAGTCATATTTATTAATATTGTTTTGGGATTTTTCATTTGTTTTGGCGTTTGTGTTGGCGCCCGCATCACTACTTATTTATGCTTCCGCTCAAACTTAAAAATAATGCTCTACTAAATATTGGTAATTGATATAAAATCTACAATGAACGATTTTGGAAAACGTATTATCAAACCATGTAGAGTCGTTCGACGTACTAGTGTTTCAGATTCTGGTTTGTTCACACGCCTCGCGGTAAAACTCCGCAATTGGAAATTGAGGGTGTGACACGAACGAACCTACACCCGGGACATTTTTTAACATATTTCAAGTTCCCTATGTTTATTCATCCTTATGGAGCTTAAAAATGGGGTTAACGGGTGTTAAAGGTGCCAAAACGCGACGAAAACAAGTTCAGGGGCCATTTCTTCCAATTTTTTTAACTTCTGCCCCTGCAAGGGCCTTACGGACCGTAAGGAAAACCCCATAAGGTCCGTAAGGGGTCCCCAGCTCAGAAGCTTCTTAATTCAAGTTGGCAGCACCTTGTTAATTTCCTTGGCCACTAAGTCACGATCTATGCCACCTTTAACCTGCATTAAGACACCTGGAGGGACACTAATCCATGCACCCAACACCTGGATCAACACTTGGCATGATTTGGGAGCTCCAAGATTAGTATAAATAGGCTTGATCTTCACCATTTCTCTTTGCTCATTCCATTCTTTCTTCCTCCCATCTCTTTGGAGTTGTTTCCAGCAATTGGAGACCTCCTCTTTGAGTTCTTAAGTGTTTCTCAAACACAAGTAAGTACTCTTCCATAGTCTTGTTCATTCTTTTAGCTATTTCAAACTAAAGTCAAACCATGTTTGACTTTCATCTTTGACCATTAAGTGGTCAAGACAAAGTCCAATTGGACTTTGCAACGTCATCGTAATCAAGATGATTATGATCCTTAGCGATCGTGCCTACTGATTTCCACGTTTACTAGTTGTAGTGACGAGTCAAAGTGTCGGTCAATAATGCACAAAATGCGCATTATACGATGAAACTATTTTCGAGCATCAAAACTCTTGTTTTGATACCAAATAAGTTTTATAAACCTTGTTAGACGTGTTTAACAGGTCCAACTTGTCACTTTTAGTTTAGTACTTGTTTAGGGTCGTAAGTCGAGCGGTCTTGACTACCGATTTGACTTGGAATCCTACCCGTTTGGTCATCTTTAGGATCTGACCAAGCCCATTATTATGACGTAGTATTATACGGAATAACCCTCTGAGGTTATTGTGACAAATGGCAAATAACCGGTAATTCCGTGCAATCTAATCACCTTTTTTATTTTATTTATCTCATGCATTTTAAACGTAATTAAATTGCGTAACCGAGTCGTACATTGCACAACAAGTGATAGGGCGTGTAAAACTAATTAAATCACAACCTAGTTCATTTTATAAATCTTGAACACAAATCCACCAAGAAAGCAATTTTGGCCTAAATTACTGACAAAGTTGCAATTTACGTCAAGAATCCATAACAACACCATCTAACCCACTAAGGTCCTTCCGTTTTAACCCTTGTGCAAAAATTTCAGACTTTCAAAAACTTTTTCTCTGAAGGCTTTCTGATAACTGATACTTAAACGTAACCTTTTTAACGTAACATACGCACCAGGACGAGGACATAAGTTAAACATACCCTAAATATCCGTTATAAAACTTAGAAATAAGTTTTGAAAGGTTTGGTATGTCAAAAACAAGCCTATTCGATCACATGGACTAATTATGACAAACTACGAAAGTCTGCCGATCCTCGCAGTGACACACACTCTGGAACAATGACATAAGCTTAACATACCCTAAATACCCTTTACATAACTTATATATAAGTTTTGAGGTCTTCGGTATGGCAAAAACACTTTATTTTAACACTAGGAGCTATTTTGCAAATTCGCAAACTATGCCGATTCACGTATATCGTTATCCGAAGCATATACGCACATCCAAAAATTTTTGTAATCATTAAGATATAGTATTTTAATAATTGGAATGCAAAATTATCATTTGTTACGCGTATACGGTCATTTGCGCGTTCGTTATAATTTTCGTCGTAATTAACCGAAAACCGCAATCGTACGACCGAACGAACCTACACCCGGGACATTTTTAACAGATTTCAAGTTCGATATGTTTATTCATACTTATGGAGCTTAAAAATGGGGTTAACGGGTATTAAAGGTGCCAAAACGCGACGAAAACAAGTTCAGGGGCCATTTCTACCAATTTTTGAAACTTCTTCCCCTGCAAGGGCCTTAGGGACCGTAAGGAAAAACCCCATATGGTCCCTAAGGGGTCCGCAACTCAGAAGCTTCTTAAATTCAAGTTGGCAGGACCTTGTTAACTTCCTTTGCCACTAAGTCGCGTTCTATGCCACCTTTAACCTCATTAGACACCTGGAGGGACACTAATCCTTGCCTTAACACGTGGATCAACACTTGGCATGATTTGGGAGCTCCAAGATTAGTATAAACAGGCTTGATCTTCACCATTTCTCTTTGCTCATTCCATTCATTTCTTCCTCCCATCTCTTTGGAGTTGTTTCCAGCAACTGGAGACCTCCTCTTTGAGTTCTTAAGTGTTTCTCAAACACAAGTAAGTACTCTTCCATAGTCTTGTTCATTCTTTTAGCTATTTCAAACTAAAAGTCAAACCACGTTTGACTTTCATCTTTGACCATTAAGTGGTCAAGACAAAGTCCAATTGTACTTTGCAACGTCATCGTAATCATGATGGTTATGATCCTTAGTGATCGTGCCTACTGATTTCCACGTTTACTAGTTGTAGTGACGAGTCAAAGTTTCGGTCAATAATCGCAAAATTCGCATTATACGATGAAACTATTTTCGAGTATCAAAACTCTTTGTTTTGATACCAAATCAGTTTTATAAACCTTGTTAGACATGTTTAACATGTCTAACTCGTCACTTTTAGTTTAGTACTTGTTTAGGGTCGTAAGTCGAGCGGTCTTGACTACCTCTTTGACTTGGGAATCCGACCCATTTGGTCACCTTTAGGATCCGACCAAGCCCATTATTATGACCGTAGTAATATAGGGAATAACCCTCTGAGGTTATTGTGACAATGGCAAATAACCGATAATTCCGTACAATCTAATCACCTATTTTATTTTATTTATCTCATGCATTTTAAACGTAATTAAATTGCGTAACCAAGTCGTACATTGCACAATAAGTGATAGGGCGTGTAAAACTTGACGAAACCCCTATTGGTTTCTAACATGTCAAGAATCTATGAAATATATGTCCTAAAAGTGTTGGTAGAAGGTGCAGAACGCACTACTTACGATTGCGCGGTGTATGCCGGCAATCACTGAAACGAAACAAAACTACGAAACAAGACACATGACATATACAACTGAGTCCATATAACAATGATACACTAATGTGGGAATAATTTTATTAATATTACACAACCTTCCGGTATGACGCCCAAAACACATATTATCCGATCGGCTAAAAACATGACACTTTTCAATTCGTCTGTTATAGTAACTAAACAATCTGGACCTCCGGAATTATGTCCATTGTGGTAAAACACACTAAAACATTTTGGGAATATTCAAAGTTTTAAGCTTCCGGTAATAAATCGCTATAAATGTAACATCGTCGAAAAACGGGTTTTCCAAACCCGCTTCGTTTATTAATCGAATATCCAGTCATAATTTTTCATTGCACATCTATTGCTCAAATTAATTTTAAACGATACATAATTAATAAATATATTAGAATTAAAAACTTTAATTGATAATTAATAACAAATAGTGAATAAAAAATAAAATGCGGCTGCCGGGTTACGAACCCGGGTAGCCCATAAGATCAAACAAACAACACACCGCTCCGCCACTTGCCCTCTTTGTGAATATTACGAAACAAATGATACTTAAGATGAAATCCGAATTCAAACCGGACTTCAGCGCGGCAGAACTCGCAATCACCGGAAAATCCAGCAATCCGCGAGTTTAGCCATTTTCCTTTTGACTATAACTTTATAACCGACTTCGACATCGGTTATAACCGACGTCTGACCCCCAATTCCAGTCGTAACCGCCGGAAAAATTTTGACCGCGAATCAAGACCAAATTCGGACTCAATACATTCTGTTTCTTCCTTATAAATACCCACCCAAACCTCTGGTAACCTTTTCGCTCAAAATTGCACAAACTCCGAAGCTTTAGCACTCGCCGGAGATATTCTGCTTTCGCCGGAATTGGTCGCCGGAAAACCGAATCTATCACATTATTGCCTTACTCTATAAATAGGACTTCTAGAGCTTCGACAGGATCCACCCACACTCACCTCAAACTTCCTGTAGATCCTCTGTCGCAAGATACACTTTGCCGGAATTTCTTTCAGTCACCGGAACTTCATCGGAGATCACACCTATTCGGTACAACATCCTTAAATCCTTTTCTGTTTAAATTATTTTCGTTATCAGTAATAATCAATCAACTAATTCAATAAGATTTGATTAAACAGTCGGGTTGATTCTCTGGTTTCATAAAACGAAGAAGATGAACAGCGAGTCCTTTATAAATATAATTAAAATCAGTAATTTAAATGGGTTAGACACACAGTCCAGCGGTGGACTGTGTGCATTTTACATACATGATACCGGGTTCGAGTCTGTTTGTGTTCCGATCCACTGAAATTAAATCCATTGTTTTTAGAACAAGTCATATCGCTTCACAGAAAGTGTTTAAATAAAATAAAGATCAAGAAAACTAACAGGTTAGACACACAGCCCAACTGGTTGGGCTGTGTGCACACGAATCGTAGGTCCCGAGTTCGAATCCTGCTTCTGTAACCGGGTCTGGCAATTATCAAAGCTTTTTAAATAGAAACAGAAATGAATTAATCTAATTAGTATATAAATATAATTAAAACAGAGAATATTTCGGGTTAGACACGTAGCTCAGTTGGTAGAGCTGCGTGCACGCGTACGAGAGGTCACAAGTTCGAACTTCACTCAGCGCATAGAATAAACACAGTCCGACCGGTCAACGGTCAACGGTCAACGGTCAAAGTCAAAGTCAAAAAGTCAACATTTTTTTTATTTTTATTTATATTTTTTTATTTTTTTATTTACCCAGAAAATATTTAAAATACTTAAAAATAATATTTTTAAAGTTAGAAAATGTCCTTAAACTCACAAAAATAAATCTAAAACTCCTATTAAGATTATGAATTAAAAATACTAATCTCAAATGAAATCCATTTATTTACAGAACCATTTCGTTATTATTTTAGGTTAGTTTTCTTCGTCGATCAAATCCAAAAATTCGTGCGCATTCATCGTCATCAAGGAACGCACCCACTGTGAGTAAATCCTTACAAATTCCCCTTTTTATTCATGTTTTGGGGTGTATCATGTGTCGCTTTAATTATTCCATTCATTTAAACTCGTGCTATTACCATTATATGATCTAAACAAGAGATGTAAATATTGTTGTTGTGATGCGTGTTTACATTTTGTCAAGTTGCGTGCAAATCATTCATTAGGCCCATCAGTTCCTCGTTGGAGACGGGTTGAGCATCAGGTGCCTCATTGTTCATCATTTGGTGTGTGCTTGTGCATTAATTGAGATTATGTGATTATGTTGTTGGTTGTGATGTGTGTTTATATTTTTGTCAAGTTGTGTGCAAATCATTCATTAGGCCCATCACTTCCTCGTGGGAGACGAGTTGAACATCGCGGGCCTCATTCGATCGGCTCCGTTTGATTGAGCCTTGATCTCATTGTTCATCATTTGGTGTGTGCGTGTGCATTATTTGATATTATGTGTTTTGTGATTAAATTTACATTTACGTTTACTCATATTTGGTTATGCACAATTTTATTCAAATAACCAACATAACTAATCCTTTCAAATGTTTAAATAAGATTCACTCGCCAACTTTTTGTTGACCCAAAACCCTATTTTTACACATGATACAGGTGGACAGGTTGAAGCAAGGAAAACGTAGGAAATTGCCTTAGAAGAAAAATAATGAAGTCTTGATAAATGTATAGAACATGTTGTACTTGTATGTTGATTGTAATGTTCTCCTTTAAAAGGAAATAATAAATATGAAACTTAATAGTAAATGTCATGAGCTTTGATGAAAACCCAATCATGCCCCGATCACCATTTCTGCTGCGGGTCGGGGTGTGACAATAAACATAAATTGTCCTTTAGGGACCCGACGAGCTAGTAAATGGTATTTCCGCCCATATATCAAGCAAACGAAGCATCTAGCAAATTAGTTAAACATAATTTGGGATCCGAAATCACTTCATATAACTTGCGGATGCAAGAAAACAACTTGCGGAAGTATTCGTTGGTACGACATAAAAGTACCGTTAGTGCGCCGACACTTAATCGGAAGCCGCTTAAACTAGTAACTAATCATTTTAACTGGTCTGGTGGACTAGTTAAGTATACCAGCCCTAATCCCTAATTTCCATACTAATGAGGTGCTTAAAAACCCTAATCACCCTACACCTCTTAATTACCAAAATATCTAAAGTTTAAGGCTTTAATCACCAAAAACTTACACATTACCCCCCCTCATATTACGGTTTTGGTGGGCCCATGTGGCCTCACCAACTTGTTCAACATTTTCTAATGTGTAAGATTATAAGTACGGCTCTTGATATGAGATATTCACTCGAGGAAAGATTGATAATTATAGCTAAATCTTATCCACCACATCGCTCACATTTTACACCTTACAAAACACACACAAATCCTCTAGTCTCTCTCTCTAACCTACGGCCACCACCATAAACCACCATTACACACCTCCATTTACCCCATTTCAAAGCCTTTCAAGAACATTTAAGCATGGATTAAGCATGGAGAACACTTAGGAGCTTTCTTTGGAGCTTAATCTCTTCTTATTTTCTAATCTAGCTTGTGCACTTTGTAAGTCTACTAAACACCATACTTATGATCCATATTACTAGTAGATTATGAAAGTACAAGTTGTTATTCTTGATATAAAAGATGAACACAAACAAAACCCTAACCACAAAGCTAAAGAACACTAAATATAACTACATTATGTGTTGTTATAAGTAGATTGGAGTATGATAGTTTGTATAATCATGTTGTTTATGATGATGTTGTTAATATTAGCGACTCAAAGTTTATGTTTACGATGATCATGTTGTTAGTTTCATGTAGTATTTTATATTTGTGATCACCTTGCCATGATAAATATGAATATGTGATTTAAACATGATTATACTAAAATCAAGAAAGATCATCATACTCACTTAATGAACTATTCTTTAGATTACATAAAGGAACAAGTGTTTAAGTAGGGTTAAATGGACTTAAAAGTGATTCTTGGAAGATTTACAAACTTTGATTAGTGATGACTTGGTGGAGATTAATGGATTAAATACGTTTTTTTAAACGTGGAAAAACGCCATAGTTTTAGGGGAAACTATGGCGGATTTTTCTAAATAATCGCAATTAAAAGTATAATTAACGGGTGATTGGCAAGGTTAAACGCGATTAGTGGTCTTAAACGTCATTATGGAACACTTGATGGAAATGATTAAGTCTTTAATGTGTAAGAATTCTTGAAAATTTAAAAATATATTTTTAAGTAAAAATAAGTGGTGGGAATAATAATAATAATAAAACATATATATAACTTTTGGATGAAAATTATATACTTTGAAAAAGTGCCTAAGTGTGTTTATTATGTGTTATGTATACGCATATAGATACACTTAGGAGAACTGAAATAATACCCTCACGATACCAAGAACTACTCACATAAAATAAGTATGAAGGTGACATAAAAATACATACATACATTCCTATGTATATTCCAAAGGCTTACCACGAAACGGATAAACGAACGGATCGGATACCGGGCGAGCTACTAATATATTTAAACACATGGGTGTTATCAAACATAAAATATATATATTGATAATGATCACGACAATGTCTCTAAAAAGATATACACTTTTCATTGGCACAAGACTAATATATATTGTCGACAACAAAAATCCGGAAAGTAAAAAACGTAAAAGTTTCTAAGTGTTGCAAAACATACTTAAATTAGGTTCATGTAATTCGCACTAACGGACTAAAATTATGTTAATGGGCAAGGCCCAAATCATATAACTAAATGGACTCAAGTTCATGGAAATGGGCTAGACCCAATCACATATAACATATGGGCTATGCCCAATGATAACATACTTGGGCTAGGCCCAATCATATAAACCAAGCGGGCTAAGCCCAAATAATATAACTAAGTGGGCTAGGCCCAATACATAAATGACATGGGCTAGGCCCAATGACAACATAACATGGGCTAGGCCCAATGATAACATAACATGGGCTAGGCCCAATGTCAATATAACGTTGGCTAGGCCCAATGACAAAGATGGCATGTGCTAGTCCCAAAGACATGAGAACATGGGCTAGGCCCAATGACATGTGTGCAAGGCACGAGGACAAGTGAAGGGCAAGGCCCGTTCACACACGACTAATTACTCGACAACAAAATATATATACTTGAGAAATATATATATACATAAAAAAAATAAAGCACACAAACTACCAACACTATAAAAGTAATAAAGTTGTTCAAAGAAAACAAATGAATACATAATACTAATTAAAGATGAACAACTTGTATGAGGTCAAATCCGACCTAAGTATCTAATAAAATTAGTACCCTTGTAGGTTACAAGCGTACTCGGACACTCGCATTACATTAGTACGACTTTACGGAACGCAAACTAGTGAGTTCATGTCCCCCTTTTCTTTTAAACGTTTTTGGTTTTATAACACTCGGGGGGAAATACATGTTTATGACAAATTGTATGTTAGCTTCGGGTTTATATGATGACAATGATCGATGTGCGTAAGTAGGATTATGACATTAGTAACCATTAATCACTTAGTGTCCAAGGTTCAAAAGGTGTAGATCTATTGAGTTTGACACACGCTCCACTCCTAGTTGTTAACCATGGAGTGCTTTTGTGAGCCCTAATTGATGACAAAGTTGTCTCGGTTTTGTTATTTACTTACTTATGGCACATAATGTCAGCGGACTAGCTACCCACTGATAGCCCATGGTAAATGACAATAACATACATGGATTTTAATATTGATGACATTTATGACATTTATACGAAAACAATACTACATGAACTCGCTCAACTTTTGTTGATTTTTCAAACTTACATGTATTTCAGGAAACAAGACATGAGCCGGTGATAGTCTTCGGGAAATGGGAATGATATAATAACGGATGCCACTTTTGAAGGATTTGCCTCTTATATCCCAACCTTTTATGGGTATATAGGAGTCAAAACCTTTGTTTACTTTATGATGATAACAAACTTGTTTTTGCCATGTAATGTAACTACAACTATGTTTTTAGGGTAACATCTTGAACGCGTTGAACTTATGCAAACTTGTTTTTACAAAACTTGTAATGTTTGTTGCAACTTAATATATGATATGGCATCGTTGTTAATTACTATGTGTTTATGCGATTGGATACAATGATTACCTCATAGTCACACGTTTGCACTTCCGCTACGACCAGTGTGTGACAGATTGGTATTAGAGCTTCAATTTAGTGAACCGGGGAAAAACTTTTACTAAGTTGGTCTACAATCACCAAGGGCTCTCGCATGAAAACAAAATTTATAACCTCAGAAAAGTAATTTTCAAAAATATGACAAAATAACAAAAAGGTTTTCATTGTGTCACGATGACATAAGGATCTATCACATGAGCTCAATTACAAGTAGTGAGTTAAGGTTTATACCTGAATAGTCTATGGAAGATAGACGTGAAAACATTAAGAGCAGATGAAACCAAAGGACAAAGACTTGCATGAGAAACATGATTATATAAACTATGATTACAAGTAATAATTAATTTCTAACCCATATATGTATACATTGTACGGATTATTTGCCAGGATTATGTCGTCTTCTTCTTCGGCTATTACGGACACCGACCCGATGGAGTTAGTCTCCAACGAGGAGTATGTACCGGATATTGTGGTTATATCGTCCGACGAGGAGATAGATCAGGAGGCCTTATCAGATGATGATGATCTGCTAGATGACTTCCAGCCATTTGCCCTTCCAGATCCTTCCCAGGATGAGGCACCCTTAGTAGACGATGTCTTAGCCCCCCCTCTACATATGCATGATAGACTCATATATAGACACCCCGAGGGGAGCATCTTGTTGTGTACCTAGCCATACCCCTTGATATCATGCCACCTGTCGTTGACCCTGACGACGATCATGATGACATACCAGTATTCCAGGTTGATCATCTTGAGGATGACCTCAGTGGTTACGAGGTCTTTGACATTGCTATCCTCGATATACCCTCACCCATCATTTTTGTTGTTGACATTTCCTCTATTGCGTCCTCTGTTGCTCCTTCTACCCCCACTCCCGGGTCCTCTGCCACATCAGTGTTACCTGCTCCTGCTTCAGTACCACCTACTCCTACTACTGATCCCATGCATTTGTCGGGATTCTCACACTCTCTGTATTTCCCACCTCGTTATCATTTGGGACAGCCTTCATACCAGCCAGCTACCCACACTCCTTATGATCCTTATGTAGCTGGACCATCTCATATCACCGGACACACCCCTTACTACCCTGGAGCATATGCACCAATTCCACCACCGGGCATGAGCCCTTCTGATCCTTATCATCCCTCACATTTCCCTCCATCTACTATGGAGGATAGACAGCTATCATCCGAGATACAGATTACCATACTCTTTCGTAGGATCAGAGAGCTTCAGACTGAGGTAGTAGCTCTCAGGGCTGCTATCACTCCCCAGCCACCTCCTGCATCACCACTACCACCCCTACCATCCTCACCTCCTCCATCACCACCACTACTACCACAGTCACCACCACCACCCTTCCCACCTCAGTAGTATGGCTATTATCACCTTTTGGGGATTCGTCCCGTGTCTGTGTATATGGCTTTTGGAAAACTTCAGTTAGAAGATCTTGCTTTTGGGAGACTTCGTTTAGAAGACCCAACTTTTGGAAGACAACTAAAGACATGAAGATGCGATGCCGAAGAAAAGCTTACTTTTGTATTATCTTAACTTGTATTGACTAGGGCTTTGTACCGTTAAGTTCCTTTTGATCTTCAGGAACGAATTGTAACAAGTTTTCATTACGTATAAAAGTGAACTTTCCTTATCTTTGCATTGTATTTCTTTTATGTTGTGATTGTTATTATATTGTTGTGGTGGTATGTTGATTTATATTATTGTGGCATGGTGACATTGTGGGTGATGTTCTCTTATTATGTTGAGGATGATGTTTTCTGATTATGATTGTGGTGATTATCTACGCTTTGAGATTCCATAGCTATTGCGATGATTGGTATGTTCATACATGTTTGGGATCCGGTGGTTACGCCGTTATTATATATGGTTACTTCATACCCGACGTGTTGGTTATATATATATAAAAAAAGAGAAGATATATATATATATATATATATATATATATAACAAAATTAAATAAATAAATGAATAAACGGTGGACACATATATTTTTTTATACACATCGATGGTAGTAAATGTTTATTTTAGTAATAAACAATCGTCTAATCATGATCGCTATCCTGCTAGAAGACAATGCCGCCCCGACGAGGAAGGACTAATGCAAACCCGTTACCTACAACCGATCAGGAGCTTAATGAACGCATTTCCCAGGCTATCGCACAGTATGAAGCCAATCGTACCGAGAATAACGGTGGAACCGGAGGTACATCCAGAACCAACCCTCCGACTGGTAACTCTTAGTTACTCATTAAATCCCATTGCACTCTCATTTATTCCATTTGTGCTTCTTTTTGTCCATACCTAACTCGTGCAAATGATGATTTCAGATTGCACTTACAAGCAGTTCTTAGACTGCAAACCTCTGAATTTTGACGGTACAGGAGGCGTCATTTCCTTTTGCGTTGGCACGAAGACTGACTCAGTTATTCGAATAAGCAAGTGTCCCGCGGAACAAAGAGTCACTTATGTTACGGGACTGTTCGTTGACGGGGCGTTATCGTGGTGGAACCTCCAGGTCCAGACGAAAGGGGAAGATGCTGCATATAGCGTGACTTGGGAAGAACTATAAGAAATTATGAGGAAAAAGTATTGTTCGAGGTCAGTAATTCAAAAACTAGAAACGGAATTCTGGAACCTAAAGATGGTTGGTACAGATATTGCAGAATATGTGTAGAGGTTCCATGACTTGTCTCGAGGGGTTCCGTACTTGGTGGAACCCGAGTTTAAGAGGATTGAAAGGTTTATATGGGGACTTGCTCTTGAGATTCTAAGCTTAGTTACCTCATCGAAACCCACCAACATTGGGGACGCAATTAATTTAGCTGGTAGCCTCACTGAGGAGGCTGTGCGCCAAGGAATGTTATCTAAGAGTGGGGAAAACAAAAAGGAAACTACTGTGGAGACTACTGACTCTAACAAACGGAAATCCTCTCATTTCAAGAAGGGTACATGCGGTAATAACAACAATCGGAACAAGAAACCAAACACAGGAGGAGCAAAAGCGTATGTTACCACCACCGCCAACAACACCAACAGGAAACCCTACATCGGGGATGCCCCGAAATGCAACAAATGCCCTTTCCACCATTATGGGGAATGCCGAGGATACAAGTGTGGCAAATGTGGAAGATGGGGGTATGCCACCAATGCATGTCGGGCAAACCAAGAAAATCAAGGAAACCAAGGGAACTAGGGATGCTACAACTATGACGACAAAGGGCAATTTAAGAGGGATTGCCCAAAAGGAAACCAAGCTCAGGGAAGAGCTTTTGTGATTGGAGCTAAGGATGCTCATCAGGACCCAAATGTGGTCACGGTATGTTTCTTATAAATAATCACTTTGCGTCCATATTTTTTGATACCGGGGCAGATTTTAGTTTTATTCTAAGGAATTTAGAAATATACTTGGGTAGAATCGAGTAAATTAGATGTTCCATACTCGATTGAACTAGCCAACGGGAAACTAATAGAGTCGGGGGAAATAATAAAGAAATGTACCCTAGAACTGGGTGAACGAAAGTTCGACATAGACCTCTTGCATGTTCCATTAGGAAGTTTTGATGTCGTCATTGGCATGGATTGGCTATCTGATAATCAAGCCGAAGTCATATGTCACGAAAAGATCATTCATATTCCCTTACCCAACGGAGAACATTTGATAGTGCAGGAGAAAAACATGATACGCCACTCCGAATTATTAATAGCATGAAGGCTCAAAAATGTTTGAGGAAAGGATGCATCGCCTTTCTTGCTCACGTGGTTGACAAGAAGGCCGAGGAGCGCAAGGTGGAAGACATACCTGTAGTGAAGGAGTATCCGGATGTCTTTCCCGAAGACTTGCCGGGTTTACCTCCACAATGACAAGTCGACTTTCGTATCTACTTAGTGCTAGGAGCCGCACCTGTGGCGAAAGCCCCATACCGACTAGCACCCTCGAAAATGCAGGAATTATCTATTCAGCTTCAGGAACTACTTGACAAGGGATTCATAAGACCGAGTTTCTCGCCTTGGGGAGCTCCGGTGCTATTTGTCAAGAAAAAGGACGGAACCTTTCGAATGTGCATTGACTACAGGGAGCTAAACAAGTTGACCATCAAGAATCAGTATCCACTACCGAGGATTGATGATTTATTCGATCAATTGCAAGGCTCGAGTTTTAACTCAAAGATCGATCTAAGATACGGGTATCATCAGTTGAGAATCCAAGAGGAAAGTATTCCTAAGACAGCGTTTCGGACTCGTTACAGTCATTACGAGTTCCTTGTTATGCCTTTTGGCTTAACAAATGCTCCCACCGTGTTTATGGATTCAATGAATCAGGTATGTAAGCCATACCTCGATAAGTTCGTGATCGTATTCATTGATGACATATTAATATACTCACGAACCGAGAAGGAACACGAGCAACACTTGAGAACTATTTTGGAACTGCTCAAGAAAGAACAATTATACGCCAAGTTTTCAAAATGCGAATTTTGGATTCGCGAGGTACAATTTCTCGGTCACGTGGTGAACGAGAACGGTATACCTGTTGATCCAGCAAAGATCGAAGCAATAAAGAACTGGAATGCTCCGAAAACCCCCACGGAAGTACGACAATTTCTAGGTTTAGCGGGATATTACAGGAGATTTATTGAGAATTTTTCAAAAATTGCTCAACCGCTAACCTCTCTTACACAAAAGGATAGGAAGTTCGATTGGGGAGAAAAGCAAGAGTTAGCTTTTTAGTCATTAAAGGAAAAACTATGCCAGGCACCGATATTATCCCTACCAGACGGTACCGATGACTTTGTAGTATATTGTGATGCATCACATCAAGGCTTGGGTTGCGTGTTGATGCAACGTGAAAAAGTCATCGCGTACGCGTCACGCCAACTAAAAGTTCACGAGAAAAATTACACCACTCATGACCTAGAGCTAGGTGCAATGGTATTTTCCTTAAAAATCTGGCGTCACTATTTATATGGCACTAGGTGTACCATATTCACTGATCACAAAATCCTTCAACATATATTCAATCAGAAGGAGATGAATATGCGCCAAAGACGATGGGTAGAATTGTTGAATGATTATGACTGTGAGATCAAATATCATCCAGGCAAGGCTAATGTTATTGCAGACGCCTTGAGCCGGAAGGAACGAGTCAAAACCCTATGGGTACGAGCTTTGGAAATGACTATCCAGACAAACTTTATGATTCGTGTGCGTGAGGCGCACAGGAAGCCCTAAAACCAGAAAACATTCTGACCGAATCATTGAAAGGCATGGAGAAACAGATGGAAACAAACAAGGATGGAACTCTATACTTTATGGGAAGAATCTGGATTCCCTACTTTGGCGATTACAAGTCTAAATACTCGATTCATCCAGGATCTGGTAAAATGTATTAAGATTTGAAGGAGTACTATTGGTGACCTAATCTCAAGGCAGATATTGCGACGTATGTTGGGAGATGCCTAACCTGTGCGAAGGTTAAGGCCGAATATCAAAAACCATCTGGTCTATTACAACAACCCAAGATTCCCGTTTGGAAATGGGAGTAGATATCAATGGATTTTTTTACAAAGTTGTCGCGGACCTCTCGAGGGCATGACATGATTTGGGTCATAGTTGATCGATTGACCAAGTAGGCTCACTTCTTACCTATTCGAGAAAAAAGACAGTACCGAGAAGTTAGCTGAACTTTACCTAAAGGAAATTGTGGCACGTCATGGAGTGTCATTGTCGATAATCTCAGACAGAGATGGTCGCTTTGTGTTGCAGATATGGAAATCCTTTCAAGCATCGTTTGGATCCCGGTTGGATCGAAGCACGGCATTTCATCCGCAGACTGATGGCCAAAGCGAGCGAACCATCCAAACCCTGGAAGATATGTTGCTTGCCTGTGTGATGGATTTAGGCGGAAATTGGGATACTCATTTACCGTTGGTAGAGTTTTCCTATAACAACAGTTATCACACCAGCATCAAGGCCGCGCCATTCGAAGCACTTTATGGGCGTAAATGCCGATCTCCGCTATGTTTGGCGGAAGTCGGTGACAAACAACTCATTGGACCCGAATTAGTTCAAGAAACCACAGATAAAATATTCAAAATCCGCGAGCATATTAAGGCGGCTCGGGATAGACAGAGCTACGTAGATCGACGACGCAAACCCCTATCCTTCTAGATTGGAGACAAAGTGGTGCTTAAAGTCTCGCCTTGGAGGGGTGTAGCCAGATTCGGGAAACGTGGAAAACTAAACCCGAGGTATATTGGACCTTTTGAAATTCTGGCAAAAGTTAGAACTGTTGCATCCAAGTTGAAATTGCCATAGGAACTCAACAATGTACATGACACATTCCATGTGTCTAATCTTAAGAAAAGTCCAACCAATGAAACAGTTATTATCCCAGCGGGCGAGATACACATAGATGACAAGCTTCAGTTCACCGACAAACCTGTTGTAGTTATGGACTGGAAGATTCAGAAGACTCGTAGGAGTCGGATTAAACTAGTTAAAGTCCGCTGAAACTCGCGTCGCGGACCTGAGTATACTTGGGAACGTGAAGATCAAATTAAAGCAAAGTAGCCCCACCTGTTCGAGAAGAATCCTTCTGAGGATGCCTCCAAGTGAATTTTAGGACGACATTCTTTTTAACAAGGGGAGTATGTGACAAATGGCAAATAACCTGTAATTCCATACAATCTAATCACTTATTTTATTTTATTTATCTCATGCACTTTAAACGTAATTAAATTGCGTAACGGAGTCGTACATTGCACAACAAGTGATAGGGCGTGTAAAACTTGATGAAACCCCTATTGGTTTCTAACATGTCAAGAAACTATGAAATCTATGTCCTAAAAGTGTTGGTTGAAGGTGCAGAACACACTACTTACGATTGCGCGGTGTATGTCGGCAATCACTGAAACAGAACAAAACTACAAAACAAGACACATGACATATACAACTGAGTCCATATAACAATGAATACACTAATGTGGGAATAATTTTATTAATATTACACAACCTTCCGGTATCACGCCCTAAACACATATTATCCGATCGGCTAAAAACATCACACTTTTCAATTCGTCGTTCTAGTAATTAAACAATTCTGGACCTCCGGAATTATGTCCATTGTGGTAAAACACACTAAAACGTTTTGGGAATATTCAAAGTTTTAGGCTTCCGGTAATAAATCGCTATAAACATAAATTGTCCGTTAGCGACCCGACGAGCTAGTAAATGGTATTTCCGCCCATATATCAAGCAAACGAAGCATATAGCGAACTAGTTAAAACATAACTTGCGGATGCAAGAAAACAATTTGCGGAAGTATTCGTCAGTACGACATAAAAGTACCGTTAGTGCGCCGACACTTAAATGGAAGCCGCTTAAACTAGTAACTAATCATTTTAACTGGTCTAGTGGATTAGTTAAGTATTAATACCATCCCTAATCCCTAATTTCCATACTAATGAGGTGCTTAAAAACCCTAATCACCCTACACCTCTTAATTACCAAAATATCTAAAGTTTAAGGCTTTAATCACCAAAAACTTACACATTACCCCCCTCGTATTACGGTTTTGGTTGGCCCATGCGGCCTCACCAACTTGTTCAACATTTTCAAATGTGTAAGATTATAAGTATGGCTCTTGATACGAGATCTCGACTAAAGGAAATATTGATAATTATAGCTAAATCTTACCCACCACATCCCTCACATTTTACACCTTACGAAACACACACAAATCCTCTAGTCTCTCTCTCTAACCTACGACCACCACCATCTCCACCTAATACCACCATAAACCACCATTACCCACCTCCATTTACTCCATTTCAAAGCCTTTCAAGAACATTTAAGCATGTATTAAGCATGGAGAACACTTGGGAGCTTTCTTTCGAGGTTAATCTCTTCTTATTTTCTAATCTAGCTTGTGCACTTTGTAAGTCTACTAAACACCATACTTATGATCCATATTACTTGTAGATTATGAAAGTACAGTGTTGTTATTATTGATATAAAAGATGAACACAAACAAAACCCTGACCACAAAGCTAAAGAACACTAAATATAACTACATTATGTGTTGTTTTAAGTAGATTGGAGAATGATAGTTTTTATAATCATGTTGTTTATTATGATTTTGTTAATATTAGCGACTCAAAGTTTATGTTTATGATGATCATGTTGTTAGTTTCAAGTAGTATTTTATATATGTGATCACCTTGCCATGATAAATATGAATATGTGATTTAAACATGATTATACTAAAATCAAGAAAGATCATCATACTCACTTAATGACTAATCATTATATTACATAAAGAAACAAGTGTTTAAGTAGGGTTAAATGGACTTAAAAGTGATTCTTGGAATACAAACTTTGATTAGTGATGCTTGGTGGATTGATTAATGGATTAAGTACGTTTTTTTAAACGTGGAAAAACGCCATACTTTTAGGGGAAACTATGGCGGATTTTTCTAAAAATCTAACCGCGATTAAAAGTATAATTAATGGGTGATTAGCAAGGTTAAACGCGATTAGTGGTCTTAAACATCATTATGGAACACCTGATGGAAATGATTAAGTCTTTAATGTGTAAGGATTCTTGAAAACATAAAAATATATTTTTAAGTAAATATAAGTGGTGGGAATAATAATAATAATAATAATAAAGCATATATATAATTTTTGAATGAAAATTATATACTTTGAAAAAGTGCCTAAGTGTGTGTATTATGTGTTATGTATACGTATATAGATACACTTAGGAGAACCGAAATAATACCCTCACCATACCAAGAACTACTCACATGAAATAAGTATGAAGGTGACATAAAAGTACATACATACATTCCTATGTATATTCCAAAGGCTTGCCACGAAACAGATAAACGAACAAATCGAATACCGGGCGAGTTACTAATATATTTAAACACATGGGCGTTATCAAACATAAAATATATATATTGAAAATGATCACGACAATGTCTCTAAAAAGATATACACTTTTCTTTGGCACAAGACTAATATATATTGTCAATAACAAAAATCCGGAAAGTTAAAAATATAAAAGTTTCTAAGTATCGCAAAACATACTTAAATTAGATTCATGTAATTCCCACTAATGGACTAAAATTATGTTAATGGGCAAGGCCCAAATCATATAACTAAATGGACTCAAGTTCATGGAAATGGGCTAGGCCCAATCACATATAACATATGGGCTAAGTCCATTGATAACATAACTTGGGCTAGGCCCAATCATATAAACCAAGCGGGCTAAGCCCAAATAAAAACTGAGTGGGCTAGGCCCAAAAAAATAAAACACTTGGGCTAGGCCCAATACATAAAAGACATGGGCTAGGCCCAATGACAACATAAAATGGCTAGGCCCAATGACAACATAACATGGGCTAGGCCCAACGTCAATATAACGTGGGCTAAGCCCAATAACAAAGATGACATGGGCTAGGCCAAAAGACCTGAGAACATGGGCTAGGCTCAATGACATGCGTGCAAGGCACGAAGACAAGTGAGGGGCAAGGCCCGTTCACACACGACTAATTACTCGACAACAAATATGTATATATGAGAAATATATATATATACATAAATAAAAATAAAGCACACAAACTACCAACACTATAAAAGTAATAAAGTTGTTCAAAGAAAACAAATGAATACATAACACTAATTCAAGATGAACAACTTGTACGAGGTCAAACCCGACCTAAGTGTCTAATAAAATTAGTACCCTTGTAGGTTACAAGCGTACTCGGACACTCGCATTACATTAGTACGAATTTACATAATGCAAACTAGTGAGTTCATGTCCCCCTTTTCTTTTAAACGTTTTTGGTTTTATAACACTCGGAGGGAAATATATGTTTATGACAAATTGTATGTTAGCTTCGGGTTTAGATGATGACAATGATCGATGTGCGTAAGTAGGATTATGACATTAGTAACCATTAATAACTTAGTGACCAAGGTGCAAAAGGTGTAGATCTATTGAGTTTGAGACACGCTCCACTCCTAGTTGTTAACCATGGAGTGCTTTTGTGAGCCCTAATTGATGATAAAGTTGTCTCGGTTTTGTTATTTACTTACTTATGGCACATAATGTCAGCGGACTAGCTACCCACTAATAGCCCATGGTAAATGACAATAACATACATGGATTTTAATACTGATGACATTTATGACATTTATACGAAAACAATACTACATGAACTCGCTCAACTTTTGTTGATTTTTCAAACTTACATGTATTTCAGGGAACAAGACATGAGCCGGTGATAGTCTTCGGGAAATGGGAATGATATAACAACGGATGCCACTTTTTAAGGATTTGCCTCTTATATCCCAACCTTGTATGGGTATATAGGAGTCAAAACCTTGGTTTACTTTATGATGATAACAAACTTGTTTTTGTGATGCAATGTAACTACAACTATGTTTTTGGGGTAACCTTGAACGCGTTGAACTTATGCAAACTTGTTTTTACAAAACTTGTAATGTTTGTTGCAACTTAATATATGATATGGCATCGTTGTTAATTACTATGTGTTTACGCGATTGGATGCAATGATTACCTCATAGTCACACGTTTGCGCTTCCGCTACGACCAGTGTGTGACAGTTATACCTTAAGGTCATACCGTTTGGTTAGTCAAATGACAAGTCGAATATGTAATCCTTATAATGCCGAAAATACCCTTTTTGCACTTAAATTAGTTTTGAACATATAAGAGCATTGTTTTGACATCTAAACTGATTATAAAACTTATATAAACTAATTTTCGCATATTAGACTTGTCATAGAACATATTTAACCACCCGAACCCATAGTTACGTTTATGACCCGTTAAAGTGGCGTAAACCATTTTATCAAGCCGTAGCGAGTCAAAACACTTTGAAATACTTCCAATTCAGAATGTTTGATATTATAAACCATAATATACAAGTTCCAACTCTTGTTTGGTTTATGTACCTCATTTTATCCAATCTCCCGTTTTGAAGTTCGACACACTAACATGTAGTTATCTGATACACTAGGAACCACTACAACACTTGAACTCTTGATCCTTTGAGCTTTGTTATATCATTTGAACAAGATCTATAAGCAATCCCAGGCGAGTACTTAGCTCCCCTCTTTTACGTTTTTCAAATGTTTTTGGGGTGATTCATATGTGTAAATCATTTTTTCACAATGTATGGCAATTATGTGTTTACTAAGTGCATCTTTGTGTAATATTCCTTTTATGCAAGACATGACAATTGGGGACACGAAACAATCCTTATAGTATCTTTCTATCTTTATAGGTTGATTCTAGTAGGATACTTGAAGTACACTCTTAAATCTTCTATCTTTATAGTAAGATTTCTAAGAAGTGCTTTACACGCCAATGACGATGGTTTATGGGTAGAGATTGTTGGTGATTTAGATAACGAAACTAGAGTAATATAATGAGGACATGGTGGATACGCTGCTGGTACTTACTATATATAAGTGTGCTTATTGTATTACCCTTCGTAGCGTTATCCGAATCACCATTAGGATTTAGGATTTTGTGATACAATGGGATAAGACAAGTGACTAAACAAAAACTTTAAAGTATCTATCTAATAGTTAGATTCTTGTAGGATGTTTAGAGTACTAATTGGTAGTCCTTTATTGGATTCTGTGTACTTTAAAGTGTTTGTGACAAGACAATGATGCAAGACAAGTGGCTAAACTAAATCCTTAAAGTATCTATCTATCTTCATAGTTAGATTCTTGTAGGATGTTTAAAGTACTAATTGGTAGTCCTTTATTGGATTCTGTGTACTTTAATGCGTATATGACAAGACAATGTGACCAAGATGATGATTATGTGGTTATTGTGATTAGTTGTGATTTAGATAGCGAAACGAGTGTAATACTATAAGAATATGGTGGATACGCCGCTGGTACTTCCTATATATAAGTGTTCTTATTGTATTACTCTTATAGCGTTATCCAAATCACATTAGGATTTTGTGTTCGATTGATTCAAAGTACAATATCCAAATCCTTGTAGAACTCATTCATATTTCAATATGTTAGATTCTTAGAAGGATAACCAAAGTATTATTTCAAATCATTGAATTGATTTCTAATAATAATCACGCGATTTATGACAAATGCCAATATTGTTGTTATTAATCCTTGATTTCTAATAACATACTCACAAGTTTTATGACCGAATTCAAGGCGATTACAATGAACAAACTACGATTTTCAATGGCATAAAAATTACTTAGTATTAATCATGTTGCCATATACAAAACAATTTTGACACAAGTTTCATAATAAAGTTAATGTATTGCAATACTAAATCCCTTTGCCATTCCTTAGCTTCAAGGGGTCCATTTTCAATAGACAACTCTCGTAGTTGTCGAAGTATTGCAACACTAAACTTTTTGCCATTTACAAGGCCAACAAAACTACGTACTCGCCAACATTGTTTGTTGATGTCTTTTTCCACATACGTTTAAGGTTAATGACTGTACGAGCACGCTACACATAGGAATGCATCCGGGCTTTAGTCTACTTTTAAACAAAAGACAATTTCTTGTATTCTATGTATTGTAAAATGATGTTAATATAATGAAACATTTGAGTACCAGTAGTTGTGAGCAATTTGTAACGTGACTCCCTGATATTTCCGCCGCGTGTTATGCGATTAGGTGGTACATCCGTGAGGGAAAACACTCTTGAGTAGTATTAATTACCCCTTATTAAACCAATACCCATTTCTACTTTCATTGTGTAAACATTTTAAACAAGTTAAAAGTTCACTAATAAATGATTAATTAAGCTTCTTCTTGCAAATATTCTAACTAACCACATACTAATCATCCATGATAATTAACTATAATCAAGAATCCAACATCAATAAACAAGGTTGCCAAACAATCATCAAGGATTAGCATAAAAGTGTTAAGTGTCATTACAAACATAATTAACATACTAATGGTTGTTCATGAAGCAAGGAATACTAATGTTTTTGCCCTTAGGCTACAATATTACATAAACATCAATCAACTGCTTGAATCATAAACAAAAACATGGAAAGATTCAAGAATCAAACCATTAACAAGAAAGAGATTAAAGACCCAAATGGTAATGGAGCTTCTCCGCAGTATAAGGGCTTGATTCCGACCAAAATAACCAGAAAATCACCTGAGGAGCTCCCAAAAGTCCAGAGTTTTCTGTTGTGTTTTATAACTTTTTCAATTGGCACGGTCATGCTCATAAAGTGCACGACCGTGCACTGTTCATGAAATCTTATGACGTCAGCAAAATCTGCGCATATATTCAAAAGTGGCATGGTCGTGCGAGAGATGGCACGGGCGTGCATGTCCGAGAGAGAGCCAACACTGGTAGCTACACTGGTAGTGTAATCCGAGGAATCAAGAACGGCACGGTCATGCCAGCCAACGCGCGGCCGTGCGTCTCCGAGTATAGCCGGCACTACCAGCTGCACCGGCAGTGCGTGTCCGACATGTGAGCTTGATCATCGTTGACTTCGGGTTGGCACGGGCGTGCAAATATCTGCACGGGCGTGCCAATGATGCTGAACTCCACAGAAAGTTCTATCTCTGCTGATTCGCACGAAAATTCCTCGTTTTCTTCATCTTCTTATGCGGCACGCTG
The DNA here is from genome assembly GCA_947069175.1 of Scalesia atractyloides. Taxonomy (NCBI): domain Eukaryota; kingdom Viridiplantae; phylum Streptophyta; class Magnoliopsida; order Asterales; family Asteraceae; genus Scalesia; species Scalesia atractyloides. Next base: position 54,193,524 of record CAMTDV010000024.1, on the reverse strand, counting down.
TTTAAGACCTGTAAATAAAAACATACATGATTAAGTGTCTAAATTTCGGTTTTATGGACAAAAATGCGTAAAACGGGAGCAAAATTGGGGACTAAAGTATGTGTATTTTAACATATATCATGAGCCTTTACCGAGCATTGAATGTCATAACTATACTAAATGATCACTTTTCATTTCTTATGTGATAGCTCGCATGAATCTAGAACTTGACATGACAATAAATTCCCGGTCCTTACTGACTAATCTAAGTAACTACATGATTGAGACATTATGACTATAAACCTTTTTTCATTTCAACCTTATTGTCTCTCTTTATCTCCCCACTAAAAACAAAAAAAATTCCCTTAGTTAACCCTTTTGAGCCTAAAATGTTTCGTTTCAAACCCGCAAAATACAAATTTTGCATAAATCACCCATCACCATAAACCTTTTTATTTTTACACCCTTTATTTTAGTAAAATTTGGTTATTTTGAAATGCATAAAACATGTGAATTAGCCACCTTGTGAATATTCTATATCAAGAATAAATAAATAAATAAAACCTCTCTAGTTGCTTGAAATAAAATAAGCAAACTTGTTGCTTATAAATCTTTAGTTTATACCTAAGTCACAAATAAATAAATTTTCAAAAGAAAACTTACATTTTACGCCTTTAGCCACTTTTAAAATAAAAATATCCTACCCTTAGCCAAAACCTACCCCCTTTTAAAATCCTCTTGATATTTAAAAAGATTATGTCAAAAAGGAGGAGGTTTGATTACTTGTTAAGCATATGGTAGGAGTAAGTTCCACACCGGGAGCGAGCGTTTTCACTTATACATCTTCGGCCGAGTGTTGAGTGATTACTTGCGAGGTGTGTGAATTTATATGTAGCTTAATGAAATTTTAAAAGGCATGTTATACCTAAAAATATTTATTCTTTCTTAAAAAGAGTTCTAAATAAATCATGTCGAATAAGATTGTAAAAAAAATAGAAACAAGAATAAAAAGAACTTGGATCCCGACATTCTAAACAAGACCCAAAAACTTCTTCTCTACCTATTCCATTTGGGTTGGTAAGCAATATTAAAGAGTTTTGCGGACAAGCAAAGATTCAAGTATGAGGGTATTTGATATGCACCAAATGCAACATACAAATTATATAAAATAAGGTATAAAATCAACCCTTTTATATACTAATGTTGGAAAATGAGCGTTTCTTTGTATACTTTTGATTTTGCAGGAATTAAAGAACTTAAATGTAAAAAGGAACAAATTAATGGCAAAACCAACATAAAGACAAAAGAAGAGATGTTGATACATCATACCGACCCACCGAGCTTCACCCCAAGACCAAAAACAAAAAATCAGATGACAGGCACGGGGACGTGCCAGCAAGGAATGGGGTCGTGCCCCACTCTAGATTTCATGCAGAAAAGACAAACAGAAACAGATAAGAGACACGGGGTCGTATCTCATGGACATAGGCCGTGGTCAAATCCTAGATATGCAAAATCTTGAATAGTACAACAAGTACGAGGCAAGGGTCCGTGATATACGCACACGAGGCCATGTGAGCATACAGATTAACACAACTCATTAATGAAGACAAAGAAGAAGGAGACACGGAGTCGTGCCCTCCGGGCACGGGGCTGTGTGAACAGTCTTTTTCCTGCTATAAATAAGGGTGTTTTGCAATCCGTCGCTTGGCAAACGACTTCTCTCACACCTGCAACCACTCCACCACCACAATACCACCATCATCCATCACATTCCTCCATAATCCATCTTTAGACTGTGTAGGAGTCTCGGGATCTGAGATTGACAAGTCTTTTATGTATTACTTTTGATTTTGAAGCTTTGATTAACTTTTTAATTGGGTTTGTAGTAATAACTTTAATAACTAGTTTTTTATACTGAAAGTGAACTTTATTCTATCGCCTCTTCATGTTTTGTTGATTCACTAATTTTTGTCTTTACGGTTTATATAAAGCACGTTAAGTACCTTGAAGGGGGTTAGAAGGGTGGTTTGGGTAAAGTTCTTGCCTCGTTCAATGTATAGATCCTGCGAGGACATGATTCAAGCTTATTAGGACTTCCTTCGAGGCATATAACATCAATCGGGGGAAGTAAGAACGACTTGAATAAACTACTATTAAAACATTAAACCGGCCTTGCGAGTCTGTATCCCTACTGACTCAGACCGATATAGCCGAGGGTTGCTTTGCCTCCAAAAAAGGGATGTGCCACATTTTGCATTAATAACTAACTTAATTATCTTTCAATATTCCGGCCTTATGGGACTGTATCCCTCCTGACTCCGACTAATATGGTCGAGGGTAACATTTCCTCCAAAATAGAACATGCCACTATAACTAAGATAATGTCTTAAAAAACCTAAAGTGCAAAAATCATCAAATGATACGTAAAAGATGAGTCGGAACCAAGTGTTTCTATCTTGTCTATTTGTGTCCTTTATTATTTTAGTTTCTTTCTTTAAATTAATTTCTAACATTTTTTTCTAAAAAATTTGGTTAGATTAGATGTTGACGATATTCCGGTATTAAAAGCTCTTGTGTCCTTGGACAACCTCGATATCTTACCATCACTACTCTAGCCAACGATGGGTGCACTAGCCCTAGCGTGTGTAGAGAGTGATAGTGTTATATCATGTTTTATAAATTTAAATATTGATAAATGAGTAAAAGTGCTTAAAAATATATTAAAATCGTACACCCTCCACTCACGTCACTTCCCAATTCATGATTACTTCAATCTTTGTTGGATCCACTTGGATTCCACGTCACTGATCACATGCCTTAAGAATTGGACTTCTCTAAGCCAGAACTCAGACTTAGAGAATATTGCATAAAGCTTCTCTTGCTGTAGCAATTCAAGAATACATCAAAGATGTTTCTCGTGATCAGCTTTGTTGCGTGAATAGATAAGTATGTCGTCTATGAAGACAATGACAAACTTATCCAGATAAGGTTTCCAAACTATGTACATGAGATCCATTGAAGTTGTTGGAGCATTAGTGAGTCTGAATGGCATAACCAATAACTCATAATGATCGTATCTAGTTCTGAAGGCAGTCTTTGGAAGATATTCACTCCTGGGCTTCAGTTGATGATAGCCCAAACCAAAGATCGATCTTAGAAAAGAAATTTGCTCCTTGAAATTGATTGAATAAATCATCAATTCTTGGCAAGGGATAACGATTCTTGATTGTTATCGTATTCAGCTCACAGTAGTCAAGGCACACCCGCATTGAATCGTCTTTCTTTTTGACAAATAAGATATGAGCTCCCCAAGGGGATAAACTAGGTTGAATGAAACCTTTCTCTAATAGCTCCTCAAGTTGGGACTTCACATAAAGGTGATAGATAATCTCCAAAGCTAAAGTCATAATACAACAAATTTATAAAGCAAAATTCAGAACTTTTAACAGCTTACATAAATTCAGACAACTCCAGTTTTAGATCAACCCTCAGATCTTCAAAACTTGGAAAACAAGATAACCAAATCACTCATATTTCATCAAGTTTCTGCATAAACTTCATTTGAACACAACAATCAACATCATTTTGATCTTGAAATTAAAAACATAATCTGAAATCAACAAAATCTATAGGAACTTCATGTCTTCGTGATGTTTGGCGAAAATAAACACCAAATTAAGAGCAATGTTGATTCGAAAGGCGGTTAGACCAATGTAGTCATGCTCTGTTACCACCTGAAAGTCCTCGGGACCCTCTGGATCGTTGACGAACAACCTTCATTGTACTTGATTCAAGACATGAAACAACAAAACATAAAAGATAGAAAGATGTAGAAGATGAACCCTTTATTACTGAAACAATCATCACAGATTTACAAACTGGAAGAGTATATATTATCTTCCCCAACCTGGTTCAGGTTACACGTACCTAAAGCAGGTTTTTCTCTCTTTAGACACACGGTATCTCTCTAGAATGTGCACTTAGCTCTAGAGAGTTTCCAAAATGCTTGCCCTAATCTAACCTATCAACACGCATATATAGACTAGGGACTAAACCCGAACAAAACATATTGTTTAGGATACCACAAACTCGGATGACAAGTCATGGTAATACTCTATCCAAACTTACTACAAGTTCGGACACAACCTAATACAAACCAACTTACAAACTTGGACAATATAATTAAACATGACTTCCAAATTTATAAACTAATTCGGACAAGCCATAAATACAAACTCGGACATGAAACAAAAGAGAATTTCAAAATTTACAAGTAAATTCAGACTAGCAAGTAAGATGTTCGGAATCTCTCTTGCTTTAACATCTTCCACTTCTTTTAACTTGGACCTTTGACTTTGTTGACCAGAATTGATAAAGCACAGTTACCCAGCAAGAGCTGCACATACAAACCATTACATGATTCAACCCATCTTTCACATGTGATCTGTGTGGATTCCAACTCTTTTTTGTAACTTTGATATTTTTCTATCATTGTTTGGTGTTGGTCCTTGGTTAAGTTGCTTCACGCTAAAGACTGCTTATTTCAAGGTCTTTTTCATCAATTCTTGTTTTAAAATATCTTTTTATTTTTTCGAGAATTATTTCACTGACCTGAACCTTTTCTCTTAGGTTTTCAGTTACCTCTTTAATATTCGTAAATGCTGTTAGTACGTAATGTCTATCTCTTAGTCTTGGATCGAGTCTGTTTAGTTTGGGAAAGAATATGTCAAATATAAGGGTTATTTATGTAAATAGTAGTCAAGTTCGCCGGGAATGTCATGTGAGAATAAGTTCGGCCGAACTTGTTATATAAAAGTTCTCCCGAACTTGTTATCATCCAAGCAACTTGCACTAGTATAAATATAGGTCCTTAGATTGTCATTTGTAACTTTTGCAACTTTGTCATAACAGAGGCGAAGCTCTGCCCTATCTGGATTTAACATGTAATTGAACTTTATGATCAATAAACAACATTTAAATGAGTAATCTTTGCATATTTGATTAACACGTCACTTAGTTTCCGCCTATATGAACGTTAGATACCAATTTAGGTTCCTATGCTAATTATGGAGCGATCTAACAAATGTTATGCTACATTTGTCAAAACATAACTTTTTGAGAGTTTGAGTTGATACCTTAGAGGCGGCCATTTAAACTTGATCCACACTGATGCATTCAACGGAACTTCGGGGATAGTCTTCTTCAATCCTTTATGCATTCTCCTGGTCATAAACAAATGTTTGACCTAGGCTATCAGCTGTTTCCATAACAATACTTTCACCAACAGTTGTTTGAACTTGATCTTCTTCACCTAAGATATGTTCAAGTGCCATGAAACAAAAGTTTATATGTTCATCACAATCATTTGCTATCAAAGCAAAGTTTTCATTTTGCTATTAAAACAAAGTTTTCACCAGTTAGGTTTTTTGGCAAGCTGCTCCAATCAACATAGCCTTGAGTGAAAAAGCTTTGTTAATTAGGATCTGTAGGTGCAAAAGCAGGAGTAACTTGTGTTGCTTGAACATGTGCAACAAACATTTGAACATACTGAACTTGAGAAACTTGAGTTGCTTGAACATAATGCACAGGCACAGGGTTCATGCATTGTGCAATGTGGGCCATGTTTTGTACACTAGGTCCAGGGGTAGTTTTGGTATTTTGATAAAATTGTGATTGTGCATTAGATTGAGGTCTTTAATTCGGATATGTGATCCTGGGTGCAGAGTTGTTTGATTGACTCTTACATTCTCTTGCAAAGTGACCTAATCTATTACACTTGAAACATTTGATTTTATATTTATCCAACTCTACTTTTGATCTCCCACTTAACCCTGGATATGTCTTACAAGTGCTTTTGTAAAAGTTAGTTGCTCTTACACTTAATAGTGTCACTTGATGCAACATATCATTTCCTCTAGGCTAGTTGGGTCTATGTGCCTAAGATCATCAAGGACAAATGACAAACTACTAGGACCATGACTATCATCATTTGCTGTAAATGCTTAATTTATGGAAAGTTGATCAGAGTTGATTCTAATTGATATATCAATAAAATGACCAAACTATTATCATTTCCCATTCCAGAGGATAATCCCTTCTAACTCAAAAGTGTCGTTTTCCGAAAACATAACTGTCGGACTTGTGAGTGAGGATCGGCTCCTACTCGTGAGCTACCAGACTGAGTTGCTTAACTAACAGAGACGGAATTCATTGTTAGCTAAGTTGATCAAACACACGACAAGATCGGAGATACTGTTTAACACATCTGCTTCTTTGTATTCATAAACTTCAATGAAATACAGACTCTATTGGACAGGGCTTCGCCACTTGACCTTAAAAAGATCTGACTTACTCTAACACCCAAGTCCCCTATTTATAGGCAACATGCAAAACACAAGGGATTGGTTTTGTACGAAATGAAATTTCGTACAAAAATCAACATCATCCATTTCATATGAAAATACTATTATTTCGTACGAAATGTATTACATATACACAAAACTTAAAATTTGACATTTTTCGAAGCCCTATTTACATGACCGACTCATCCTAGACATAGGCAATAGATATTATGCACCAACAGAAAAACCAGCTTGCTGAAGTTGCATGGCAATTTGAGAGCAAGAGGAGCTATCATACACACCTGGTAGTCAATCAGATCATCCCAACCACCTTTTTTGTGACTAAATGCGTGGACGACATAGTGAGCTAGAAATCGATATGGCCTCCCAAGGTTGTTGATCTTGAATGGGGCTACATTCACATAACCGTTGTACCCCATGCGATAAAAGCATCCTTTAACCTTCTCTCTAAGTAGCCTGTCGGATAATGGCTCTGATCGTTGATGTCTAAAACAATTCTGATCAGGTCTTCGGTGATAGCAACCTCAACATCTTCATTTCCAACTTTAACTGCTGATACTATTGATCTTGGCTCTTCTTGGAGTCTGGCAGCTTTCCAAAATCTCTCAACATGTGACTGCTATACGTCATGTTTCTCTGTAAGAGCTTTGAATATCGGTAAGCGCTTCAAGAATTCGTGAATATTTGAAAACGCTGCAAACTTTGGGGCATTTTCATCTAGAAGACAACATGAGTTAATGCAATGGACCGAAATCAGGTGTCTTATCCAGCAATATCAGAGGGCATAAGAAAGTTAGAAATTTTTTCTAACACTGAAAATTCTGAGTTTTCGTACCAAAATAACAGTTTTCGTATGAAAACTATTAAATAATTTTTGCACAAAATTCCTTTTGATAAAACATTTTTCAGCTTAAAGTTTCGTACGAAAATAATTTTATACAAAAAACATGATTCGCACGAAAATCTCCAAATCGCACCAAAGTTATTCCACGTTGAAACCGATGTTAAGCTTGTGATTTTTATGAAATTGAACGTCAAATCGACGGTCTAATCTTGAAAATATACCTTCACCATTATGAGAGGTGTGCGGATCAACCTCTCTAATGTGAAAATCTTGGTCCAAAAGTGAGTAGAATCAGAAATCGCTCAGAGAATTCGGAATCGAACAAAACACAACTGATTTCGTAGAAAATATTTACTGTTATATATATAGGCGCCAGATTTTGTATGAAAATTGTGATATCAATTTCGTACGAAATCTTTACTCTATTTTCGTACAAAATTTCTATTTTGGTGCGAATACTGCTCTACATTCCTTGACCTTTCTCCTTATTCGTGTGTTTTCAATTTTATACACTCACACAGTTGACCAAGTCCAAGCTAATGACCTTGATTAACTGATTTGGTTCCCAAGTCCAGGTTAATGACCTTGGTTAACCGTTTTAAGACTAAAACTGACACTTTTTTGTTGATTTTAACTTTCAAATTAATGAACTTTTAACATTTCATAACAAACTCTCTTTTCAGATTAGCTCCCAGCCCATAATCTCTCAGCTTTCCTTCAGCATTCTGTCGCTTTGGACTCTGAAGATCAATTCTCCGTCACCGGTAGTCAAAAGCTAAAATAGAACAAAAAATCTTTTTGGGTTTTCGGTTTTTCTGAGACGTAGAGGATTCATAGTTATGTCAATCATTTTTACAGATACATTTTTACGAGTTTATGTTAGAGGATCATATCAACTTATTGAGACACATCACCAGTACGGTTGACCATGTTTTTAGACTTTAGGCTCTTAAACAGATTTACTTAGATTATCAGTATACTGATCCACCTAAACCTCTACACATTTCTCAATTGTTTCAAGATACGTTAGGTAATTTTTAGCAACATGGCCTAATCTATGTTTCCCACCTCGGAATATATCTAACTGATATCTGTACAGGGGTGAATGCGAGACCTTGAGAGCTCAGGTTAGTACTTCTGTACAAAGAAAGAGATGAAGGCTCGACTTTAGGTGGTGTTCCTCTTGGATATCTTTTGTAATTTTTGAACTGCAGAATGTCATATCTTCTTAGGACATTTTCATCATTTTTTATGCAGCTTTGGGGGTGGATAATGCGAAAGTATTATACAAGTTCTAGGGCATTGCCGGCGCAAAATCAGAAGAACTCGTATAATACCCCAGATAACAACTAAATATAAAGACCTATTATCTCACAATCTAGCATTCTCTCAAACGAAATTTCGGAGTACCAAGTCCATATATCCGAGAGATGTTAAGCCATAGATTTACCAATTTATCTCTTTAAGTTTATATCTCGAAAGCAGTTTACTGAATGTGCGAAGCCTACTGGCACATCTTTAGTAAGACTTGTTTAGACACTTTTAAACAATACATTTCTTTAGCATACTGTGATAGTCCCCTGATGTACTATCATCTCCTCTTATACACAAAACTCTTTTTTGTCTTTTTTAATGTTTTTGTATTTTTCAAGGTTTTTCAATTTTTTTTTATTTTCCACAACTTTTTCTCCCCCTAAAAAAAAATTTTTTTTGGATTTTTGTTTTTCTAAAAAGCAGGAAAAATATTAACAGAAAAACGTGTGACATACCAATGAGGATCACATCACAACATCGTCATCCTCAAACTCAACCTCATGAACATCCATTGACGTCAGATTCTTTAAACCATTTAATTTTAAAAGATTTCGAAATCTTATTCTATCAAAAGCTTTGGTGTAAAAATCTTCTTTTTGGTCATCAGTGTGGATTTTCTAAGTTCGAACCAACCTTTTCTCGTGACAATCACGGATAAAGTGGTATCGAATTTCAATATGTCTAGTGCGTGAATGTTGACAAGGATTGACTGTGATATCAATAGCTGCCTTGTTATCTACATATATGCGTTAGATCGCTCTTGAATAGCTTGGGAACCTAAAATGGTTTCTAATGTCCAAATAGGCAGAAACTAAGTACATGTTAATCAAATATGCAAGAATTACTCGTTAATTGTCTGTTTATTGATCATAAAGTCAATTACATTCATGTTCCGGATCCGACAGAGCTTCGCATCAAGTTTGCCAAAGTTACAAATGAGATCCTAGAGGCTCCACTATATATAGACCCACAAGTTCGGCTGAACTGTGACATGGTGCCGGGCGAACTTGTTGCATACACAACTTTAAATAACTTCAACCTCTACAATCTATCCCATTCTAAACAGACTCGATACAAGACTAGGACATAGACATACTGTACTAACAGACTCCCCTTTGGATATCGTCTTCGTCTTGATCAGTCTTCAAAAACTCTATCTTCCAATCTTTATCTGCAGCGCCCAAAGAAATTCTTGTACAGTTTCTTTCTTCTTTCTTGCACAAAAATCAGCGTTTTGTCAGTAGGTGGCACTTAAATCATGAATTCAAAACGCCTAACTCTCACCTCCCTATTCTTTTCATATAAACGTTCAAGACGCCTTTCTTCCTTCAAAAACTCTTCGCGTTCTAATTCTCTCCAACTCAATTCCCACATTCTTCCAGAATTTACGCCGTGAGCATAGCAAACATTAACGATTCCTTGATACTGTTTTTCCTGAACCTCTTCACGCTTCTCTTAACAAATTTTGTTGAAGAATAAACATCGAATATCCTCCCTTGAACAGTTCACTAGCCACATCGGGTCTAGTATGCGTATTGTTCTCCACCCCACAATCCTTCTTCTGAAACACTTCAGCTGATCTTTCTTTTGTAATATCCAAGTGTTCTTCAAATTTCAACACTATTACTGCCTCTCATGTCATTGGATCAACTTGCCACCACTTGAACAATGGATAGAAATGTTGTTCTATTGGCATTAGGGGCATGTTCTTCATCGCACGTGGACGTTTCATTATCAACGTTATGTCTTTCTCTCCCGTTTGCTTGTTTGTCTTGATTCGGCGCTTTGGTATAAACGGTTTCCAGTATTTGAATCCTTGCATCGCTTCAAACTTTATCATTATCCACACAATTGATCAATAAACTTCATTTGATAACTCACATTCCTCGTTTGCACTAACTCCTCCACATCCCAGTAAGGTAACGTACTGAAGTCTGCCAAATATCGAAAGTACTATATGCCAAATTCACGTTTGATGGCGTAGTTGTTCAAATCTTTTAACCACCCCCAGCTTAGGATATCACCTAATGACTTATCTGCATCTCTGGTAAAGAATGCTAACGGTCGTTGAAACTTTCTTTCTCTAAGCATTTCTTTAAACCAGGACTTCTTAGCTTCTACAATCTCAGCTTTAGTCATTGGCTTTGGAATCTTTCCTTCACGAACAAACTCAACTATCTTTTCTTTCAACAAATCTTCATTCAACTCTTCGTACATCTCTTCAAACGTAGGAAACTATCTGTATTCAAACCAACATACTTCTCTACTTCATCCTATTCATCGTCTGATATATCTTCGATAATAACCTTATCATAATCATCAGCATCAGATCTTCGTTTGTAGCAGAACTTTCTTGGCTCGAACGTATCAATATTCACCACTTCCTCTTCGAAATCAAAATCAAATGATCCAGCATCAACGTTCAACAAATGAGCCAAATCTTCTTTCCTCATATTGTGAACAAACTCTCCTTCTTCTATGATATGCTCTAACATTAGTACCGATGGCTTTGTAGGCATAGCAGCAACAGGCATTGCAACGATCGCTTCAGTCATATCTTCATCAGTTTACCCTGCTTGCCCTGACTGCCCCCTTATTTTGATCTTCCATCATATTAACATCATCGCTCAGTAACGAGGAAAAATCAAACTCATCGGATACTTTAGCATCAACAATCTTTAATCCAACTCCACCTTGACCATCATCATTACCATCATCATTATCAGAATCATCTTTCGGATCATCAACATGCTCATCATTATTATCATCGTCCTCAGCTTCTTCATCGTCCTTTTCAACTGTTTTTTTTCTCTGGATAATCTCAGACTCAGAAGCTTTAGCAGCATCAACAGTTTCAATCACATGCTCTGTTGTCTTGGGCATTCCTTCAATCACATGCTTACCCTTTCCCTATTCTGTGAGCTCTTTCTCTGCCTTTTCTTTTGCTTTTTGCAAATCCAACCTTTCATACTCGGCATTAAAATCAATTCCCGGACTGTTAGATAATACTTTCTGTAGTTTGGAAAATCTTCTATCATTTAAATCCCTTTCTGATCATAATTCAGCAATCTCTTTCAGCAGTCTTTCATTCACATCTTGCAGACTTTCAATTAGTGCTTTTATGTATCCACGATCACCTTCTAAGAATTTTACTTTGTATTCAAGATTTCCTTTTCGACCTCGCTATGTTTCCTACCTACTCCAAAGCAGCTTTTTCAGCTTCGTTCTTCGATACCTTTTCTACCAGAACTTTGACTCTTTTCTCAAGTTCTTCAACATTTGTGTGTGGAAAGAAATCATTCAGACCTTCAATGTCAACTGGCTCATAAGGAATATTTCAAAAACGCTTTGACCTCAGAGTCATCTTTGGTGTAGACTTTGGTGTATTTTTACTTCGGTGTATGAACTGGAATGTCTTTTGAAATAGAACTTTCTGGCTGTGACATAGTTGGAGGATCTTGACACTCAATAATTGGTATTTCAATGAAATCAGACTCAGGAGGTTCTTGTGTGGCTCCTGGTTGCTCAATAGTCTCTTGAACAGCAGAAATTTGAACTGTTTCAGCTGCAGGAGGTTCTTATGTAACTCCTGTTTGTTTTGCCCCAGAAGGTTCTTGTGTAACTTCTGTGCTTTTCTTTAGGCCTATGTAACAACGTCTTTTCGGGTTTTGTGCAGCCTTTTCTTCCTTTTGTGCTTGGACAACCTGTAGTCTTCAATGTAACATCTTTTGTAGAAGACTTAACGTGTTTTGCTTTTTTCTTTGGTCTCTCCTCATCAGAACCTTTATCAGAATTCGGTTCACAGTCAGCATCACCTTCTTTTAGCTTTTTTGACTCCTTTTCTGCAATAACTTTCTTGGTTACTTTCTCGAGCGAGTCATCACTATCTTCGTCTTTGTCAGACGTTGCAGAAATTACGTCATCATCTTGAGTCTCCTTTTCAGTCTCTTGACTCTCAATATTAACAGCAACACTTAAACCAGCTTCTGCTTGAATATTTTCAGGTTCATCTTCATCAATCAGCATAGTATCCACTTTCTTTAACTTTCTAGATATTTTCTTCTTCTCTTCAACAACTTCCTTTAAAAACCAATCACTGCACTTTTCTTTAAAAGTTGATAGCCATTCTTTTTCAGCATTCACTCTTTCTCATCACCACTTTCTGCCTTTCTCCATTTGTATTAAGGCGGTGGAATATAATCATAGACACAATAGCACCAATAGTGGCTTTGCAACTAGCGCTGAAGCTTGTTTTTGAAAAGTAATGAGCTTCTTGACTATTACTTCATCCATGTGGCTAAGATAAAGAATGTCGTTAGGATCCTTCGCAATCTTCTTGAATTTGTCGTCGATAAGCATTTGCATGAATCTTGGGTACATAGCAAGCCTGTTTGTTCCCATGTTATTCTTCATATGAGTAAACACCAGCTAAGAGAAGTTTAACTTCTTATTCCGAACTAGCGATGTAGCCATACACGCCATATAATATTGGACGTCATATAAACCTGCTTTGCGATGGCTGAATGCACGTATAATGCGTGCATCAAGAATTTGTAGGGATTAGGAACTCCCCCTTTCTTGAGTAACGATTCATTCACGTGACCTTTGTAACCCATCTGACAGAAACAACCCCGAACCATCCTTTCATCAAATAACATTGGATCTTCAACATTGTCGTTGAAATTTAACACTTTGCAAATATCTGCTTCAGTCACTGTCAGCTCTTTATCTTCATTTCCGATGCGAACAATCGACCTAGTCACTGTGTTATCTTCATTCAATGATGTTGTGCTCCAGAATCTGTAAACGTGAGACCTATAAGTCACCGTCTTGTCTGTAATCGCCTTGTTTATCGGTATTCGCGCCATGAAATCCATAATACTATCGTAGGCAGCCAGTGACGGACAGATCGTCTTGTCGAGCGTGACGCATGTGTTGTGAAATTTATTGAAAGAAAGCTGAATATTCTGGAAATACGAAAATCATGACAAACGCTTAGAAACAATTTTTAAAATTTTCACAAAATCACATATTAAGTTCGGGCGAACTTGATAGATAATTACTATCACATTATTGTCAAGTCCGGACGAACTTATCAAACAGATTTAAATTGATTATCAAACAAGTTCGGGCGAATGTTTTTAATTTTGAGAATATCAAAACAAGTATCGTTCGGGCGAACTTGTTAGAATCTTTTTAATTTTGAAAATATCAAACAAGTTCGGGCGAACTTGTATGATATACAACAATTTCACCTTTTAGGACAAGTTCGGCCAACTTGGTTCAAAGAACCAATTGACAAGTTCGGGCGAACTGGTCATCGTTTTCAATCAAACCTGCAACAACCCGTTCAAGAAATTCTGAACCAATTAAGAGTATGTTTAAGGTCGTTTATTTTTTTTTAACAAAGTTCATTGTCCAATTCATCCTCAAACAACCTAAATCTAGTCGATTAAGCATGTTTAGATCTGTTAGGTTTAAACTTTGGTCAAATTATGGTCCAATCTCAAAACTTATACCTGTGCCATGATCAGTAGTGTGCAAATCACCAATGATCACAAAAAATTTTGGCAGCAATTCGACGTTAATGTGACAATTTTGAAATCGCTCAATATTCGCTCAAGTTCGCTCGGAGAATTCAAATAGCAGGTAATGAAGTTCGAGTGGACTTATGACTTATATAGTGTTACAAGTCCGGGAGAACTTGTAAACACCTTTTCAACAGATATAATACAAGTCCAGGCGAATTTGTTATCTCATCAATAACTCACAACAAGCCCGAGCGAACTTGATATTTAAATCAATATTCACTTACCCAGAACAAGTTCGGGCGAACTTGATTAAACTCAAAATCATTTTTTTCAATTTTTTTAATTTTAACCCTGAATTTTTCAACTTTTACAAATTTTAACAATCCACTCAGTTGACCAAGTCCAAGTTAATGACCTTGGTTAGCCGAATTGTCTTCGGAGTCCAAGTTAATGACCTCAGTTTGACCCTTTATGAACAAACTGTTGGATTTTTCTCAAATTCAAGTTTCAAATTAATGAACTTTTAATCGTTTTCGCTTATAAGAGTTTACAGATTAGCTCCAAGCCTGTTGTCATATAGATTTCCACCAGTTTAGCACCTTACCAGACTTCGAATATCTGTTTTCCAAAATTGGCTTGTTGAACTAACGTAGAAACAAAATCTTTTAGTATTTTGAAAGTTTATGCTAAAACACACCGAAAATCTTTTTGGTTTTTAATCTATAAAGCAAGTAAGCTATGTACAAACATATTTTCAGACATATTTTTGTGAATACATGTCTAAGGATCATATCAGTTGTTTGAGACATATCACTAGTACCGTTGACCTTTTGATGACTTTAAGTTTTAAACTCGTTTACCTAGATTGTCGATATGTTTGTCCACTTAAACTTCGACACATTTCTCAATTGTTCCAAGATATCTTAGGTAGAATTATGAAACTTGACTCAACTATGGTTCCCATCTCAGAATATACTCCCGTATCAAGATTCCCTAGATTTCATCTTACAGGTGAATATAGCATAACTGATATCTGTATCTGGGTTAATGCGAAGCCTTGAGAGCTCAGGTTAATACCACGTATCGACAAAGAGATGAAGGCTCGACTTTAAGGTGTGTTCTAATTAAGGAATCTTTTAAGCACTACAAATGATTAGATCTTTCGATTCTTTTCAATTTTGCATGCAGTATTAGGGTTTTTAGCAAAAGCATTAGAGAAGTTCTAGGCTATTGCTTCCGCAAAATCAGAAGAACTTGTATTATACCCTAGATATCAATCATCTATAAAGACCTCGTATCTCAGAATCAGACAACCTCTCAAACGAAATTTCGGATTACTAAGTCCATATATCCGAGGATTGTTAATCCACAAGTTTAAGTAGTTGTAAAATATAGTTTATATCCCGTTAACAATTTACTGAACGTGTAAAGCATATCAACACATCCACAGTAAGACTTTTTTATCATGATTTAAACATTACAAATCTTTAGCGTACTGTGATAGTCCACTGATGTACTATCATTTCCTTTGTGACACTTAATTCTTTTTGTCCTTTTCATGTTTTTGTACTTTTTGAATTTTTCATATGTTTTTTGTATTTTTTCGAACATTTCTCCTCCTAAATCAAAAACATATTTTTGTATTTTAGTTTTTAAGAAATTCTAATCTAAAAGATAAAACAAACCAATATGGATCACGTGAACTCATCATCTCATATTTAACCTCTGCCTCCGCACTAGTCAACAAATTTTTAATTCCGTTAAGCCTCATTAGATATTTAAATCTTATTAAAGGAAAAGCTTTGGTATAAAAATCAGCTTTTTGTTCATCGGTGTGGATTTTTTCTATTCGCACCAACTTCTTTTCGTAGCAGTCACGAATGAAATGATAACAAATTTTTATGTGTTTAGTTCGAGAATGATGAACTGGATTTTTTGTAATGTTGCTGCCTTATTGTCTACATATAAAGGCGTATCAAGAAATTGCAATCCAAAGTCCTTCATCTGTTGTTGAATCCACAAGATTTGTGAACAACAGCTGGAAGCAAAAATGTATTCTGCATCACATGTAGAGAGAGAGAGAGGCCGTGGTTTGTTTCTTGCATTGCCACGTTACTAATCGAGTTCCGAAGAACTAGCAACCAGCTGTCGTGGACTTTGAATTCAGCTTGTCTACCCCGAAGTCAGAATCAGCATATCCCGTCAGATTGAAATTATCGTTCTTTGGATACCACAAGCCGGTGCTTGGACATCCCTTCATGTAACGGAATATTCTCTTCACTATCTGCATGTGAGATACTCTGGGATTGGACTGATATCTTGCGCAAAGACATGTAGGCTACATACATGATATCTGGGCGAGATGCCGTCAGATACATGAGAGATCCTATCATCGACCTATAGAGCGTATCATCCACTTTGGTTCCTGTTTCGTCGATGCAAATTTAGTGATTCAACGCTAAAGGAGTCGAAAGCGGCTTCAAACTATCCATCTCAAACTTCTTCAGAATATCATGAACATATTTTGTTTGATGAATAAATATGCCGTCTGGTAACTGATCAACTTGTAACCCGAGGAAGAATTTCATTTCGCCCATAGAAGACATCCCGAACTTCTTCTTCATTATCTTCTGGAATTCTTTGCAAAGACTATCATCCGTTGAACCAAAGATGATATCATCCACATAGATTTGTACAAATGATTAGATGACTTCCAACTTCTTTGGTAAACAATGTACTATCCACTGTGCCTCAGTAATGCCGTTTCCAATGAGATGTTGAGATAACGTCTCGTACCAAGCTCTCGGGGCTTGGTGTAATCCGTATAAGGCTTTGTCTAGGAGATAATCTTTGTTTTTGTTCAGCGGATCGACGAACCGCGGTGGTTGACCAACGTACACTTGCTCGCGTAGCTTACGTAGAGAAATGCGGTTTTCACATCTAACTGGTACACTTTAAAACCTTTCCAAGCAGCGAATGCAAGGAAAATGCGGATGGACTTTAAACGTGCAACCGGTGCATACACTTCCGTATAGTCAATTCCTTCTTGCTAGTGGAAACCTTTGACAACCAACCGAGCTTTGTTTCTAACAATCACACCCCGATTATCTCTCTTGCACTTGAAGACCCACTTCGTGTCTATCGCCTTTTGCTTTGGTGGTAAGTCGACAAGTCTCCAGACTCCAAGTTTCTCAAACTGTAATAACTCTTCCTGCATTGCAATTACCCAGTTCTCATCACCCAAAGCTTCATTCACAGTCTTCGGCTCGATTTGAGATATGAAACATGAATAATAGCAATAATCTTGAGTTGGAGCCACTCGAGTATAGAAACAACTTAAAGCTTTGTTGATCTGGCTTCTCGTTCTCACACAAGTTTGTAACTCTCCAATAATGTTGTTCGAAGGGTGATATGAATAAGATCGCGGTATCTCCTCACTAGGAACATCAATCGTACTATCCTGATTTGAAATATTCAGATCAACGATCAAATCAACTGCAGGAGCACTAGATGTTGCTTCATTTTGAGTACTAGAACCAGCAGAATGATATAACATATTGGATATCTGTTCGGATTCTTCATCAGAGGAAGATTCTCCATTATCATCGAAAGTCGGAGCTTCATCGGGGTCGGAATTCTTATTATGAGGAATATTGGGCTCTCTAGTAACATTTCCCGGTTCAGTGGAAACATTTGCTGGAATTGTAGTAGGTGTTACTTCTGCTTCAGAAACTTGTTCAACTGGAACACCACTATTACTCGGACCTGCACCAGAATACAATATCCCAACAGTGGGTTGATTAACCACAATTGGCCTTAGAATTTGTTCCTGATTAGCCGACTGTTGTAGATAATAAAGAGTTGCAAGTTCTTCATCAGACAGTTCTTCCGGCAAGTCGAATGACTTCCACAAATCTTGAAAATTGAACAACCACGCATCGCCTTTCCTTTGAATAGGAGTTGTGTACCGAAAGCAATCAACGTGTTGTGCTTCGACCACTCTTCTCAAAGCAGGAATGTAAGCTCTCCTTAGCAGACTAGCGTAACCGACAAAGAAACCTTCAAGCGTTTTGACACCAAATTTATCATCTGAATCAATCACTGTACAAGGTGCACCAAACGGTTCTAGATATTTCAGATTTGGTTTCCTTCGGTTAATCATCTCGAAACAAGTCTTTTTAGTCGGTTTGACAGTTAAGACCCTGTTTAAAGTGTAGCATGCCGTTGCAACCGCCTCACTCCAGAAGCTAACAGGAAGTTTGGAATCTGCAAGCATAGTTCTGCTGTTTCGATTAACGTTCTGTTCTTCCTCTCATCTACCCCATTTTGTTGTGGAGTGTAAGGTTCACTGAATTCATGCAAAATTTCTTTGGCGTTGCAAAAATCTTTCATCTTGTTGTTTTTGAAATCCGTACCATTATCGCTTCGAATTCGTCGAACTGCAAGATGATATAGATTTTCAAGGTTCTCAAAGAGAATCACAAGATTTTCAAACGTTTCATCTTTGGTCTCTTGAATGAAAACCCATGAATATCGAGAATAATCATCTGTGACGACTAAACAATACAGAACTCTGGATATACTTCAAACATTCACCGGACCGAAAAGATCCATATGTAGTCATTCAAGCGGCAGCTTTATGGAGTTTAGAATCTTCTTAGGATGTGACTTTTAATCTGCTTCCCTTTCTTGCATTCAAGACAATGATCCATCATATGGAAGCTTCGAAGATTCACCCTTTCGACTAAATCGTTATGAACCAGAAAATTCATTTTCCTCAGATGTATATGCCCCATCTTTCTGTGCCATAGAATCGAATCATACTCTGTGGCTTTTGTCACAAAACATTGAGCTGACTTCGATGATGTAGTAGCAATACCCATGTCTAACACGTAGAGATCCTTTTCGCGTGGAGCGTGCATTAGAATCCATTCATCCGAATCTTGAAGCACGGCTTAAGAATCATGCACTCCTTATTGTTGAAATGAACAGTGAACTGCTTATCGCAAATCTGTGAGATACTGAGGAGATTGTTCTCTAGCTCGGCGATATAGTTAACTTGATCAAAAGATACCACACCATTCGAAAGCTTTCCTTCAGCAACAATCCGACCTCCTTGATTTCCAGCGAAGCCTACATACCCTCCATTAATCGCCTTGATATCAAAGAGTAGTGCTTTCATTCCGGTCATGTGTCGCGACGCTCCGCTATCCAGAATCCACTTCGATAATATGGATCTTTGGAGCCCCTGCACATGTTAACAACTCAATGAAAAAGTGCAACCCAAGCCTTTTTGGTCTTGGGTGTGGGATAATAATCTTCATAGACATCCTCATATTCATCATCTAAGACTTCATCGACATTAACATTTTCAAACTTGACTTTTTCCTTATCTTTCGAAAGTTTTGGAAAAACTTTGTCAGTTTCAGTTTTACCCTTTGACTCAAACATCTTGTCTTTATCAATCTTTAACCGACTCAGACTTTGCAACTTTAGATGGTGTTGTTTTCTTCTTGGAAACCCAGGATTGTGATTTAATTCTTTCATTCTTAATGTAGAATCTTGAATCTTTGTTTTTTTCGATTTGGAAGTTTCACCTTTCTTGTTGAATTTTCAAACTTTGATTCGGTTTTAGGTTTAACTTTGATTTTAGATTCATTGTTTCATTTTAAGATTGTGATTGGTTTTACAATCTCTATTTGCTTAAGTTTCTCAACATCTGAACTTGTCTTTCTTCGATGATACACAGGCTTTGATTTCGGACACTTACGAGCAATGTGACCAACTTCGTTGCATTTAAAGCAAGTCCGAGTATCATGAGAATGTCCACTAGTGGGTTTTACTCCACTTGCGGATTTAGCCTTATCTCGAAGTTCCTTTTCCTTTTTAAATTCATCATTTGATTGCTTTCCAATCAAACTCTCTTCCTGAACGTACTAGTCCCATACACAAAAGCCATGTTCTTATATTTTATATTCATGAAATGGTGACTTTTTCTTTTTCGGTTCCTTTTCTTCCTCTAAACCCAACCCCGCTATCCTGTGTTTAGGAAAGTCACCACCATTTCTTTGGTAGTTGTTATAACTTCTTTTAGGTTTTGAGTAAAACTTCTTCTCATTTCTCTCCAAATCCTCTGATGATACTTCAACAAGTTTGAACAATTTATCAATTTAATCTTCTTTCACATTTCGAATCGGAAAACTGTCATCGAAATATAGTCTATCAGATTCCTTAACTTTGTATATGACAACTTAGGATCATCACTTAGGCTATCCTCCGATGATGTATCGTCATCTTCGGATTGTGATTCAGAACTATTCGAACTTGCATTGGCGCTTTCAAAGCTGCCATCATCAGATTAACTCAACACCTTTTCAACAACATTTTTTACCACTGCTTCACTGTCATCTTTTGTGTAGATTATGTCAATGTTCTCAAGCAGCTCATTTTTCTTTTCGGTCAGAAGTTCAATATTAAGCGCCTTTTCCATCCCTTCAGCCTTCTTGCGACCATATTTTTCGCACAAGGATGGTGGAAAATTGCTATAATCCCCATATTTCTTACCTTTTTATTTCTGAACATTTTCTTCCGACGGGATCGTTGGAAGAATATGATCGATGACATAAGCATTCGGGGTATAGCTTTTCAAAAGTTGTCTCACCCTTTCGGTTTCAATTTTCATATCTTGAAGTTATTGTTTTATTTCAGCAATGGTATTTATATAAATGTTAATGGCTTTCTGTTTTTCCATTACTGTTGCTTTTAACATTCTCACTGTGTCATGTTATTCAATGTTGTTTTTATCAATCCTGCTGTAATCGTCTTTCATTTTATTATAAGCTTCCTTCATTGTGCGATAATCATATTTAAAATTGTTGTTATGCACATTGAGTTCACTTATGATTTGAGACTTTTCAGCGCATTGCACACAAGGCTCAGTACATTTCGTGCAAGGTTTTTCAACGTCAACGATTTGCACTTTTACAACTTCTTTTTCTACAACTTTTACCTCCGGACCTACCTTCGTAAAATTAGCCATCATCGCTTTGTTGGCAATCTCCTTGAGGTTTTCCTCATTCATCTCTTTAGTCATGTTGTTGACTTCTTCAACTTCCTGTTTCATTTCTTGAATAACATGCTCAGAAGATATTGCATCACCAAAGCAACCTGCAAAACTAGAAGTGATGTTAGGAGAAAGAACACTCTGCATCCTTGTATGATGATAGATCTCCTCTTCTTCTGCTTGTTGTAAGTATTCTTCTAGAATTGCATCCTCAGAGCTGCATCCCCAGCAGATGTATCTTCCATGATTTCGGCCATTAGAGTGACTCCAGTCTTCTTGGCAATGTATGAATTCCAATCAAAATTGTCTTCTTCATTAGAAGCAACCATCGCTTTTTCTATGGTGTTGGATGGTTTTTATTGGATTTCAACTTGAGTCTTATTCAGAAATGGCTTGTATTGCAACGAATTCTTGGAATAATCATTGCCGCCATGAAAGGACTTTGGTTGCCACTTGCTTCTAGATTTTTTCACTCTCGTTTGAAATGCCCTTCCTGTCGACATCTAAAGCAAGTAACTTTCGTCTTGTCGAATCCCAGTTTGTTGCTCGAGTTTCCGATGTCTCTTCCGGTTAGTGCAACAAAATTGGTAACTCATCGAATTATCGAGGCTAAGGACCATATGATGTCCATCAACTAAAGCTCTTCCTCATCCGCTTGAACGTAATCCTCTGCAGTCATTTCTGGATTACCAATCTTCCCAGCAACTAAACTTTCATAAGATTCCAACACTGTGGCAAGTAGTGCCATATGTTGTTTGGCCACTTGTTCAGAAACGACATTGTTTAGGTTAACTGCAATGTTGCATCTAAACACATTTGGATCAGAATTTGATTGACTATTCTGATTAGCCTGTTTGAAGAGGCACATATACAGAACGTCGAGAAGAACCCGTGCTTGAATATGGTGCATTCTGAGGACTCTGATCATAGTTAGGATATGATTGAGTTTGGCTCTGTGGCGAATGATTCAAGGAATTCATATTCACGCTGAAAGCAGTTTGGATCTTCAGGCTTGAAGTATTCTCTTGAGCTCCAGTCTTGTAATACAGCCCTACATCTTGAGCAACATTCGAATTCTTTAACTTGGAAATCTTTAACAATTCCATCTCGTGCCCCTCCAACTTATCGATAAAAGTGGATAAATTTAAAAATTCCCAGCTTGGACTTTCTTTTAGCACCATGAGATAAGCTGTCCATTCACCTTCTGGTAAAGCGTCAGCCAATTTGTCAATGTATTCTTCTTCTGTCTTCTCAAGACCATGCCTTCAAATAATCACCTTCAAATGACAAAAAACGTTCTATCATTTGTTTCATCGTCTCGCCTTTCAACATTGTGAAAATGTCAAATTCTTTCATGATTAAAGCCTTTTTGCTTTTCACCATCTCTGCACTCCCCTGATATTTGGTCTTTAGAAACTTCCATAGCTCTTGTGTAGTTTTGTATTCTGGTAATAGCACCAAGATATCTTCCTTCACGGACTGCTGAATTAGACTGATCATTTTCTTTTCAGCTATGTACGCATCCTTCTATGAAGTAGAAAACTTGCTCATCTCGATGACATTGTCATGTTCATTTCTTGGCCATGGGTAACTTGTTTCAACCGCAATCCAGCTGTGAAAGAATGTAGATTGAACCCAGTTCGTAAACTTCTCCTTCCACCCCTTGTATTCATCCATACACATAAGTTTTGGTGGCTTTACTGCGTACCCATCTCGTTATCAATATTCATTTGATTCATCATGTTTGCATTCGATGTTGAAGCCCCAGCTGTCATATACGCATTGTGTATATCTTCCATTGCGGAAAACTGACGAGTATCGCTGAAAACACGTTCACAAACTTGAAAAATTGATTAGTGCACTGACAAGTTCCGGCGAACTTGTGCAGCAAGACAAATCAGATTCAATTTCAAACAAGTTCGGGCGAACTTGTATTGAAGATTTTGAAAATTATCACCCTCATATAAGTTCGAGCGGACTTGTAAGAATTTTAAGAAACTTAACAAGTTCGGGCGAACTTGTAAATGATTTTCAACAAAATTTGATCAAGTTCAGGCGAACTTGATAACTTTGAAGAATTATCTAGCAAGATCCAGCGGATTTGATTGAAATCTGTGAAAAATCAATCAAGTTCGGGCGGACTTGATGAAAAATCACTCAAAAAGTGATTTTTTAAGTCAAGTTCGAGCGAACTTGATGTCATGTTCGATCACATCAGTTTTGCAAATCATGATTTTTTCAACTTTTCGACATCAATTCGTTTAAATTAGGTCTTAAAACTTTCAGGGGTTTATCTTTAGTGGATTTTACGTGACATATTCAAAATTTAGCAGATTTTATCCGTAGGTTCATTATTTTCCATGAAAAGGTTAAGATGGTAGAATGAGTAGAATTAGAGTAGTTCTTGTGATGATTTCACCAAATCAGGTATCCGTGGCTCTGATACCACTTGTTAGATCGTTCCTGAATAGCTCGGGAACCTAAAATGGTTTATTGATCAAATATGCATGAATTACTAGTTAATTGTCTGTTTATTGATCATAAAGTCAATTACATTCGAGTTCCAGATACGACAGAGCTTCGCCTCAAGTTTGCCAAAGTTACAAATGAGATCCTAAAGGCTCCACTATATATAGACCCACAAGTTCGGCTGAACTGTGACATGGTGTGATCAAGTTCGGGCAAACTTGATCAACCATGCACAATTTCGGGCGAACTTGTTGCATACACAACTTTAAATAACTTTCAACCTCTACAATCTATCCCATTCTAAACAGAGTCGATACGAGACTAAGACATAGACATACTGTACTAACAATTTGGGAGTGTCAAGAAATTGGAGTCCGAAGTCTCTCATATATTGTTGTATCCATAAAATTTGGGAACAACAACAGGATGCTGAAATCTATTCAGCTTCACAAGTAGAGAGCGACCGCGGTCTGTTTCATGCATTGCCACGTTACCAAACGGGTTCCGAAGAACTAGTAACCAGCCGTTGTAGATTTAGCATTCAGCTTGCAGCACAAAAAATCCGAGTCACAGTAACCCGCGAGATGTAATTCTTTTGACGAGCAGCATATGTGATTCGGCATCCTTTAAGGTATCACATGATTCTTTTGACGAGCAGCAGATGTGATTCTTTAGGGTTGGACTTATATCGGGCGCAAAGGCATGTAGGATAAATGATATCTGGTCTTGAAGCTGTGAGATACATCAAGGATCCTATCATGGAGGGATATAGTGTTTCATGGACTTTGACTCCATACTCGTCTGGACAAATGCCGTGGTTTGTGGATAATAGAGTAGATGCGGGTTTAGTTACTGTCATGTCAAATCTCTCCAACACGTCATGAACATACTTCGTTTGGTCAATGAAGATACCATCTGGCAGCTATTCAACCTGAAGCCCTAAAATGAACCTCATCTCCCCCGTAGCACTCATTTCAATTTTTTCTTTCATGACTTTTTCAAAGTCCTTACACCGCTGTTCTTTTGTCGACCCAAAGATGATCTCGTCCACATAGATTTGCACAATGATCAGATGTCCATCTACTTCCTTGGTAAAGAGGGTATTGTCTATTGTTCCTCTAGTGAAACCGTTACCTAGAAGATGTTTGGAAAGCGTCTCGTCCGAAGGCTCTCGGGGCCTGGTGTAAGCCGTACAACGCTTTGTACAGTAGGTAAACCTTGTCTTTGTGTATTGGATCGACAAACCCCGGTGGTTATCCGACGTACACCTCCTCCTTTACCTTACCGTATAGGAAAGCAGACTTCACATCCAGTTGGTACACTTTAATTCCTTTCCATTAGGCGAATGCTATGCAAATGCGGATAACTTCAAGATGTGCGACTGGGGCATAGACTGTGTTGCAGTCTATGCATTCCTGCTGATGAAAGCCTTGTACCACGAGCCGAGCTTTGTTTCGCACAACAACTCCTCTATCATCTCTTTTGCACTTGAAGACCCACCGAGTGTTTATCTTTTTTTGTTGATGCACTATTGTGTTCGTCACTTGTCGAATAGGCTAGATTGAGCGTGTGTTGAATATTGTATAGGTTAGAATCGAACACACGACTGAAATACGGAGATTACAGTGTAAAAGGGAACAAGTTCACCCCATCTTGATGTGCCTTTAGTCAAGTTCGCCCGATCTTGTCCTGTGAAGGACAGGTTCGCCCGAACTTGACTATAGCACATCCGGCGAACTTCTCTCCCTATATTATGTGTGTGTTCATTTGTCACTTATGTTTTTGGCATCCCTACTGGGAGGTGTTGCCGGATTCTCTCCAGGAACTCTGGCAGCTGGACTTATAAAGATGTATACTCTTTCGGTATGAATGAAGACTTCCGCTGCATTCTACTTCTACTCCATTCTTAATAACATTCTACCGAAACTGTTATATACGTTTATGCATTAACTTCCGTCTAGAACCGCCTGATCATGGACCTTCAATTTGAGGGGGAAAAAAGTTTTTCAGAAAATCCAAAAACATATTAAAAGCAAAAAGTACAAAAACATTGAAAAAGGCAAAAAGAGTTTTGTGGATAAAAGGAAATGATAGTACATCAGTGGACTATCACAGTACGCTAAGGATTTCTAAAGTTTAAAAAGTATAAACAAGTCTTACTGTGGATGTGTCGATAGCCTTTACACGTTTAGTAGATTGTTTCCGGGATATAAACTAAATTTTACAACTGCTTAAACTTGTGGAATTAACTTTCGTCTAGAACCGCCTGATCACGGACCTTCATTTTTCTTATTGTGTGGTAGATCAACAAGTTCCAAGACTCCAAGTTTCTAGAATTGCAACAACTCTTCCTACTTTGTTTCCACCCAACTTTCATCTTTAAGAGCATCTTTGTAGTTACCTAGTTCTACCTGAGAAACAAAACAACTATGAGAAAATATACTTCAGAGTGGAGCAACTTTAGAATAAAAACAACTTAGATCCTTATTGATCTAATGTCGCGTTTTCACTCCAGCTTGTTACTCTCTGATGATATTCTCTGATGGATGGTAGGAGACGGATCTAGGCATTACTTCGCCTGGAACATTCACTGTGCTTCCCAAATTCGTAACATTTTGATTAGCAACCTGTTCTGAGGAAGTTGCCTCATTTCTTGCACTGGTTTCAACAGCTTGATTGTTAGGAAAACTTTCAATCTGTTCTGATACTTCATCAGAACTAGATCCCCCATCATCAAATGTAGGTTCTTTGTCAGAATCTGCATCAACTGGTTGTGCGAAAGATGGTTCTGCATTGTTCAGAATTGGTGCGACTGTAGGTTCTGGTTGAGTGTTTGTTACTAGTTGAGTAGAGGAAATCACCAACGGTCGTGGAATTTACTCCTGATTAGATATCTGATGTTGTTCGAATAACATGAAATTCTTCCTCTGATGGTTCTTCTAGTAGGTCGAATGAATTCCACAACCTGTTATAATTAAACAGCCAAGGATCACCAGGTTTCTGCATAGGCGTTGTGTATCTCTGGTAGTCAACATGTTGAGCTATAATAACCTGGTTTGTAGGTCCGTTGTACGGATCGTTCGGGCACTATTCTGACAAACCTTTGGTAAACGTGCGGAATCCGTTTGCATAGGCGACATTGGATACACTCATTTGTTTCTATTTAATCACCGTTTCATTAATATTCAACGTTACAGATCCTGGAAACACTTGGACAGAGCTTAGCCTCTGTCGTGACAAAATCTCTGAAAGTTACAAATGAAATGTCAAGACTCCTATTTAGGAGTGCAAGTTCGCTGGAGGAAATGCAAGTTCGGGCGAACTTGCTTAGTCAAGTTCGGCCGAACTTTACTACAAAACTTCCTTTTCGAGCGAACTTAACCCTAAATATAGATAAACTTCGACATTTCACTCCTAAATACTGACTTGATATTATACGATGACGTAGGCAATAGACATATGCATCAACAAACTCCCCCTTGGATGTTGCCGTAGTCATCATTCTTCAATTAGGTTCTTGAGTCTTTAATGTTCTCTTGATCTTTATATCTTGAATAACTTTAACATCCATGCTCCCCCTTGCTTTGAGCTTTCTGGTATCTTCAATCAACATGTTTATCTAGCTCCCCCTCAAATGATTCTCTGAATCTCTAATATTTGACGATTAAGAACAATCACACGTATCACACACAAACAGTTTCTTAATAGTCTCGTTGGTCCGACTCACATTCAACATTATTAGGTTACCATGGAAAATTTTGAAAGAAAATCTTTTTGGATTTTTAACATTGAATGCAAATATGTAAACAAACTAGAATGTAATATTTACAATTTATATTTTTGTTAGAAAACGTTCTAGAGGATCATATCAGATTACTAAGACATATCAGTTGCACCATTGATCTTTAAGAAACACTCAGTTTAAAAAATTCACATGGATTGTCGGTATTGTTGTCCACTTAAACTCAATCTAAAACTTTTGTAATGCTTACTGATACGTTAAGTTACATTAATTTGCACTAAGTTATTATGGACCCCACGATCTTAGCATATTCCCTCATCATGTATACACTGACTCAAGTAATGCCTTTAAACTTTCATCAACTGTGATATGTGTGAAAATAACGCAGAATGTTTAAACACTAACAATCAGGTCGATCTTTCGATGCGCAGAGAAAGTTCAATGTTTAAACAAAATAAGAAATAAAAAAAACAAGTTGAAATTGTTTAGATCTTAACCACCAGATCGATATTCTCATATACGCAGAGGTGATCCAAGATTTAAACGAAACACCAAGTAAAATAGAGAAGAAACGTTTAGGCACTACCATCCAGTTCGATACTTTCGTATACGCAGAGGATGTCCAATGCTTAAACAAAATAAAGAAATAAAACAAGTTTAAATCTTTTGAAAATGAAAACACAATCACAGTGACTTTTTCAGTAAGATGTGAAAGTTCACAAACTAACCGGTATTTATGCTTTTCAGCATTCAGCGATTACCGAGTAGGTACACACTCAAGAAGGCCAAAACAAAGTACTATGCTTTCAACCGTGTTTTCCACTAGAACTAGGCTATTTCGTTAAGATTTATATCATGATCGCAAAACTATTAGTCTAGTTGAGCCTACCGACACATTTTTAGTGAGATTGTTAAACCATTTTAAACAATACATATCTTTAATATGCACTGATAGTCCACTGATGTACTATCATTTCCTCTTTTCGCACAAGTAATCTCATTTTTTTAAATGTTTTTGATATTTTGAGATTTTCTATTGTTTTTGGCTTTTTGAAAATTTTTATCTATCTAAAATAATTTTGAAATGATGTTTTTCAATTTTACAGGAATTTTTTTGACAATTTTAAAAAATTTCATCGAAAATAAAAATCTTCCATTTTAACCATTTAATGACTTTTTACGAATGTGAACGCGAGACTACCATTTTGTTTGTGTGGAATATCACTCTTGTCTCTTGTCTCTCTGTATGAACAACCACTGCTTCTGAAATGACCTTTGGCTTGAAGCTTGGTTATCCTACACATTCAAACAAATTTAATCAGTTTTGAATTGGAACCCAATCCATTCTGGATTTAGGTTTACCAAAATCATTAACATCTGAAGTAAACAAACATTCACACTCTTTTTGATATTCAAACAGTTTGATAGAAACTTTATTTGAAAATTTTATTTTTTTGACTTCTTAACTGTTTGAATTATCAATTTTTTCTCCACTGCTCTCTCTTTTGTCCTCATATTTGTATCTGATGAATTCATTTTACTTGACTGTGAGTAAAATGATTCATTGGAACTTTTATCTGATTTTTTAGACGTATCCGGGGACAAAATCTTTTCCAAATACTCTAACTTTTTTCCTCTTTTTTCTCAATCTGTTTTTTGCCCTTGTGATAACTTGACTTTTGTTCTTTGGGCTTCTCTACAGTTTTTTCATTTTTGTTCTCTGTTTTCTTCTCCTCTGGTCTTTTCTCCCCCTGAGATTTAACCGATCTTCTTTTCAGATTAGTCGGACAATCCATGGAAATATGACCTTTGATTTGACATTTATAGCATCTTCTCGTATCAAATCTCTTTTTCAGGCTGTTAACAGCAATGTGTCCACCAAATCCACAGTTGTAACACACTCTATTATCGTACCAATCTCTCCAATCAGACCAAACACCCAAATCAGCACATTGATTTGACATGTAGTAGTCATCTTTCCTGCTTCTTCTGTAAAATTGATTTGACTTTGAAGCACTGTGGTCCGACTTGCACCACTTATTCTCAAATTTTTGTGAGTTTGGTTTTTCAAATTTGTTTGATTTTTTATAATGATTGGATGATTATACCGATGAGCTTTTACTTTGTTTTTGTTCTTCATTTGGCTTAGAAGGTTTTTGCGTTGAGCATTTACCTTTTCAGTAGATTGTAGAACAGTTTCTTGAAATTTTTCTTTTAGTTTTAAAAATATTTCATGTTTATCATTTTTAGCTCTTTCATCATCGATATTATCGTCACAATCTTTAATTATGACATCGTCATAATTTGTAACAATGTTATTTATTGGAATTTCCTTTCTATTTACATTTATCGGTTTTGGACATATATAATCTAACTTTAATGAGGAGGTCACAAAATCTTTCAATAACTTTTCTGAATTAACAGCTTTGTTTTTAACAGTCTCAACTTCTTATTCAAGTTGAACAATTTTCTCAATATGAGAATTTATTTCTTTTTATTTTCTATATTTAATTTTTCAAAAACAATTTTATCATTTTTAAACATTTTTATTTCATTTTGAAAATCTACTACCATTTTTATTTTTCATTTTCTAAAATTTTTATTTTGTTTTCAAAAATCTTTTCATTTTCTTTTAATTTTTTATTTTCTAATGTCAAACTCTCAATCTCATTCAAGAGTTTGGCATTATCTGCCGGATAATTGTCTACATCATAGACCGGACAGATTGGTTTAGAACTTGAAGACCCATTTGTGGATATACTTGAAACTAGAGCTTCACAGTTCTAAACCACTACACTCTCTTGAAACTTATTCTTCAGAGATGTCCATAATTCTTTCACAGTCTTGTATTCTGGTAAAAGTATCAGGATGTCTTCCTTAACCGGTTGCTGGATAAGATTAATCATTTTCTTCTCAGCAATGTATTCTTCTTTCTATGTCGTGGAGTACTTATATTTCTCCAGAACTTGCTGTTGTTCGTCCAACGGAACTGTATAACCTCTCTCGATCGACACCCTGCCTAGGAAGTGCATGGCTTGAACCCAATATGTAAACTTCTCCTTCCATCCTTCATACTCGTTCATGCTCATTAGCTTTGGCGGTTTAACAGTCGTGCCCATCTCGTTGTCAAGATTGACTTGTTGGATCACGTTGGCATTTGTTGAACTAGCTCCGGACATATAAGCTTTTTGAATATCATCCATTGTGCATAATGAAACGTGTACACTGAAAACACTCAAAAACTTTTGAAAATGTTAGTTCTACTACAAGTTCGGTCGAACTTGTAGTGGAAATGAAGAATTCTCAGCTTTATTCACAAGTTCGGTCGAACTTCTAAATTTTTAACTTGAAAATTTTCTTTTAACAACCTCGGTTGAACTTGCACTTGAGATTTGATAAGTATTTCGCAAGTTCGGGCGAACTTAGTTGAAAGTTCTTTGAATTTTATCAAGTTCGATCGAACTTGATAAAATATCAATGAAATCCTTGTAAGTTCGAGCGAACTAAGCTGAAAATCTCTCAAAATTCACTCAAGTCCGAGCGAACTTAGTAAAAAATCACATGAAAAGTGACTTTTTAGCCCAAGTTCGGCCGAACTTGGCTAAAAAGTTCGATGAACATGGTTTTGTCAAACATGGTTTTTTCAAAATTTTGACATCAATTTGATTGATTTTGGTCTCCAAAATTTCAAGGGTTTATTTTTGTTGTATTTTACATGATATATTCAAAACTGAAAATATTTTGAGCGTGAATTCTTCATTTTTTTATGAAAAAGTAATGAAAAATAGAAGAATGGAGATGAAATAGAAGTGTTCTTGTCTCGATACTATCAAATCAGGCTGTTCTAGCTCCGATACCACTTGTAGGTCCGTACGGATTGTTCGGGCACTAATATGACAAACCTAAGGTAAACGTGCGGAATTCGTTTGCATAGGCGACATCGGATACACTCATTTGTTTCTATTTAATCACCGTTTCATTAATATTCAACGTTACAAATCCTGGAAACACTTGGAAAGAGCTTCGCCTCTGTCATGACAAAATCTCGGAAAGTTACAAATGAAATGTCAAGACTCCTACTTATAGGAGTGCAAGTTCGCTGGAGGAAATACTAGTTCAGCCGAACTTGACTACAAAACTTCCTATTCGAGCGAACTTGACCCTAATATACATAAACTTCGACATTTCGCTCCTAAATACTGACTCGATATTGTACGATGACGTAGGCAACAGACATATGCATCAACATCATGCTTGGTACATAAACTCTCTTTTGCGGACTAGCATATCCTACGAAGAATCCTTCCAAAGATCTGGCTCCAAATTTACCCTCCTGGGTCAATACAGTATACGGTGATCCAAAAAGTTCCAAAACATTAGATTAGGTTTTCGTTGCTTAAGAAGCTCAAAGCATGTCTTGTTATGTGGCTTGACAGTTAATACGTAGTTAAGGGTGTAACATGCAGATGCAACGGCTTCACTCCAAAAGCTAATAGGAAGTTTCGAATCAGCGAGCATCGTGCGTGCTGTCTCAATTAGCGTTATGTTCTTTGGTTCAGCTACCCCATTCTGTTGAGGAGTATAGGTGGCATTGAACTCATGATGAATACCCTTAGCGTTGCAAAATTCAAGCATCTTTTTGTTCTTAAACTCAGTACCATTTTCACTTCTAATCTCTTGATTGGAAAATGGTAAAGATTTTCAATCTTTCAAAACAGGATCATCAGATTTTCGAACGTTTCATCCTTACTCTCTTGAAAGAAAATCCATGAGAACCTTGAGTAGTCATCAATTACGACTAGGCAGCATAGATATCAAGAGATACTTTCATGTTAACTGGTCCAAAGAGATCCATGTGAAGCCTTTCTAGAGGAAGTTTTATGGAGTTAAGCAGCTTTCTTGGGAGTGATTTCTTATGCTGCTTCTCCTTCTTGCAGCTAAGATAATCATCTGACAATTGAAAATTCTTTAGATTGACCCCGTCCACTAAGTCGTTGTGCACCAAGTAGTTCATCTTCCTTCGATGAATGTGACCCACTTTGCGATGCCATAGAATTGACTCCTTTTGGGTGGCTTTTGATACGAAACACTGAACCTACTTAGATGTAGTGGATGCGACGCTCATGTCTAAGACATATAAACTGTTTTCACATGGAGCGCGCATGAGGATCCACTCCTCAGGAATTTTGAATCCTGGTTTAAGAATAAGACACTCTTGTCGTTGTAGTGGGTAGTGAACTTCTTGTCACAGATTTGTGATATGCTCAGTAAATTGTTCTCGAGCTCAGCAATGTAATTCACTTTGTCGAATGAGACCACTCCGTTAGTAAGAATACCTTCTCCCACAATCATGCCGCCCTATGTTCCGGCAAACCCAACATAACCTCCCCTGATAGCTTTTACATCGTATAGCAGGGCAAGCATCCCTGTCATGTGCCAAGAAGCTTCGTTGTCCATAATCCACTTTGATATAATTGACCTCTGGATCCCCTGTACATGTGAATAAGAAATTACTTAAATAGGGAGACCCAAGCCCTTTCGGTCTTGGGTGGTTAGGAATTTCGAACTGTGGTTCGGCGTTCTTCATAACCTCTTTCTTTACCCCAACCCACAGTCCAACCGTTAGTCCCTTTTCATTCTTTGATTTTGTTGGAACAGTAGTTGGTTTCACAGCAACAAAAGGTGGTTTGTTCTTCACGACCCAGGTTTGTGCCTTAGAAAATGTTTTCTTTGTATAGTACTTCGAATCTGTTTGTTCATTTTTCTTTGATGTTTCACCACTCTTATAGTTTGAAAAATTTTCAGGCGTTGGTTTCACATTAAAGCTGGATTCATTTTCCCGTTTCAAGGTTTATTTTGGCAAACACTCTGGACCATTCTATTTAGCATTTTCTATGAACTTTCTGACTTCATGAACATGTTTTAGCTTGTCAGACTTACACATTCGTGCAATATGTCCAACTTGATTACACTTTTAACAAGTCCTACTGTCAGTTCCAACAGAGGATTCCAAAACTTGTTCACGAAGTTCCTTCTCCTTTTCAAACTCTTTGTTTGATTGTTTCCCTATGATCTCTTTTTCATTCATTGTGTTTGTTTCGAAAACAAAGTTAATTTTATTTGTAAAGTTTGTTTTATGAAACCTGTTGTTTTTTTCTTTTCTGCGCATACCCCAAACCATCTCTTTTATATTATGGGCAGTCTATACCTTTTCGCAGAAAGTTATCGGAGACTTTCTTTGGTTTGGAGTAAAAGGGAGCATCTTGTTTTTCAATATCAGAGATTTTAACCTCAACCAACTTGAGAATTTCTCAACTAGATCTAAGTTAACATTCTGGATTGGGAATGTTGATGCATTTTGTGTTCGTCACATGTCGAATAGGCTAGATTGAGTGTTTGTAGAATATTGTATAGGTTAGAATCGAACAAACGACCAAAATACGGAGCATATGGTGAAAATAGGAACAAGTTCGCCCGAACTTGGTCTTGGGTGACCAAGTTCACCCGAAGTTGATATGTGATGGACAAGTTCGCCCGAAGTTGTCCTATATATAGGTGTGTTGTTCATTTGTCATTTAAGTTTTTGCAATCCCTACAGGGAGGTGCTGCCGGATTCTCTCTAGGAACTCCGGCAGTTGGACTTAAAGATGTATACTCTTTCAGTATGAATGAAGACTTCCGCTGCATTCAACTTCTACTCCTTTCTGTAATAACATTCTACCGAATCGGTTACGTTTACGCACTAACTTCCGTCTAGAACCGCCTGATCACGGACCTTCAATTAGTACTAGAGTTACCGTCATCACCTACGCTCATGAATTTGGACATTTATGGACATTAGGAGGGGTTTTGGACGTAAAACATGAAATAAACATACAATCCACGGATAAAAATTAAAATTGAACCGATAGAATTGTTAGAAAACCATTTTCGACCAGAACTATGTTGAAATCATCTCGAAATTCGAAGAAATAAGGATTCTGGATCCAAAAAATGTGAAAGAAGGCTGGTTTTGGAGGGACAACTTCGCCCGAAGTTGTGACCAAGTTCGCCCGAACTTGATGTTGGCCAACCAAGTTAGCCCGAACTTGGCGCTTGGTGACCAACTTCGCCCAAAGTTGTAACATTGTGGACAAGGTCGCCTGAACTTGTCCAAGGAGCCCAAAAACAATTTGGCACTAGAAAAATTTTGGCATGGAAAAATTTTGTTGATCGTATTGATGGGATGAGTGTCCAGAAAAAATTTGGTGATAGAAATTTTTTCAAGTTTTTGATGACCGAACCGGGATGTTCAGAGACACCGTCTAGAGCTTCCGAGTACAGATTTGGTGATACGGTCACAAACTTTTGAATACAACGAGAGAGTCATTGATACCTATGTAGAATGTTGATCATTTGGGTGTCGTGACTAGTAATGGGCCTAAACGTTAAATTCGCATTTGTTAAAAACTGAAAATTCCGGATTTGAGGGGGAATTTCAGTGAAAATTTTAGTATGGTGAGAATTTGCAAAAATGAGTGGGAAAAAAATTTTACAATATATGAAGATCCCGACATTTTTGAAATTCATGACTGCTGCAACAGTATCCGGGTGGTTACCGATAGAATATTATCGAGAAATGCAGAGGTTTGAGATTTATTGGGTATTTCAAATTGATGTCTAGTTTGAAAGCGGGTGGCTACATAACTGAGTTTAGAGAAGTGGTTTATCAAATTATGCGATCATGGTTGTGGATTGACACCTGAGTCATGCGTATGGTTTGGAAGCACATACGACTGCCTATCTTTAACTCTGCTTTGCACAAGAATTATTGACTGGACTATCCGCCAGGAGATAAGGATGCTCTTTAGTTTAAGTTGCCACGGGTTGTACGCGGTACCATAATTAAGGAAGATGATATAATGGGTTTTTTCAGATAAAGCTGTGTACCAGTTGCTGACGAAAGAGACAATATATTTGGGATTCCGTGCTCACATGAAGTTCAGATTTTTCAGATCATGATACAGAGTGATGCTTAAGGGTTAGAGTCCTGATCTCCGGTGAAGGGGTAGTTAGCTGGATTAGCAGTCATTAGTACCAGTGAGGAACTGAGGACTTCAAAATGTTAAGTGATGATCTTAGAAATTAATGAGTAGCTCCGGAGGCGAATAGTTTCAAAATTACAAAGGAGTTCTGAAGTTATTCAAGATATAATTGATGATAGCCTTTGGTGGCCATTATTTTTAGTCTTCAAGCAGATGAATCATTCTTCTCTTTGGACTAACTGTCGTTGGATGACGATGCTTGCTGATTAAGTGGCGCTAGTCTACCGGAGATAGCTATATATCTGCCATTATGACTGAAGAGGAAGAATGGGATTTTGGCCACGGACGTGTGTTTCTCAGATTCGATGCGTTACCAAATTGTCTGTTTTCCGATGAAGATTTGCTGATTGAGCAGATTACTGAGTTACAGATCAAATCTTTCTGAAGGGTGCTTAACTGCGATTACGGAAATTGGGATTTCAGATTTTCGAGGGTATTTGTTGATTTGAAGTTTTCCGATGCGGTGATTCGAAGTTTCTATCAATTGCCGGTTGAGTTTTTGATATTTTAGCAGTGTGCGAAATAAACTCTCGATGCTCAACGCTTATGCAAAAACTGAACTCAGATGCAGTTATCGTCGAAATAGAAAAGCTGCTGCATTGAATAGCTTCGATGTTGGTCCAGAATGTCTATGTCTGAGTCTTATATCGAGTCTATATAGATTAGATGCGAATAGGCTAACGAATCAAAGTTTTTTGGTAGCAAGTTCGCTTGAGATGTGAACTTGACATAGTCAAGTTCGCCCGAACTTCATCTCTCTCTAGTGAACTTGCACCACTATATATAGCTAGCTTGTCTCATTCATT
This sequence comes from Scalesia atractyloides, assembly GCA_947069175.1. Classification (NCBI taxonomy): domain Eukaryota; kingdom Viridiplantae; phylum Streptophyta; class Magnoliopsida; order Asterales; family Asteraceae; genus Scalesia; species Scalesia atractyloides. The sequence goes on along the minus strand of CAMTDV010000024.1, from coordinate 54,157,327 downwards.
TGAAACTTTGCGCACTTTGAGGCGGAGCTCTGTCAAATTGGAGACTTGATGTTATATAAATAAAATTGGCGTTTAACTGATTAATTCTTGTTGTTTGGTAATCATGTCGTAATATTTCCGCTATTATGGACAATAGTTATCAAATCTAGGTTCCTATGCTATCAGGATCATTCCTACAAGTGGTGTCAGAGCTAGAATAGCCTTATTTGATTGATATCAAGACAAGAACACTTCTAATTCTACTTCATTCTTCTATTTTTCTTAATTTTTACACTAAAATGAAGAATTCACGGGCAAATTCTGTCCAATTTTGAATATGACATGTTAAATACATCATAGATAAACCCCTGAGAGTTTGGAGGCTAAAATCAAACGAATTAGTGTCAAATTGTTGCAAAAACCATGTTTTCAAAACTCATGATGATCGAACTTGTTAGCCAAGTTCGACCGAACTTGACTTAAAAAGTCAATTTTTGAGGGAGTTTTTATCAAGTTCGCTCGAACTTGAGGTTATTTTGAGAGAATTTGGTTAAGTTCCTTGAGCTTTCGATATTTTCACTTGATTTTCTTCAAGTTCGCTCGAACTTGAATAAACTCTTTGAAATTTATATCAAGTTCGCTCGATGTTACAAGTTTATCTTCTAAATTCAAGCAAGTTCGACCGAAGTTGTCTTAGGAAAAAAATTTCAAGTGAAGTTATAAGTTCGACTGAACTTGTGATTAAAATCTGAAATTCTTCATTTCCATACTGCAAGTTCCACCGAACTTGTAGTTGTTCTAATCATTTTCAAAGTTTGAACGTATTTTCAGCGTACGTGTGTCGTTATTCGCGATGGATGATCTTCAGAGAGCGTTTATGATAGCAGTGGGTACATCTAATGCCAATGTCATACAGCAAGTCAATATAGACAACGAGATGGGCACGCCCGTTATACCGCCGAAATTAATGAGCATGGACGAATATGAAGGATGGAAGGAGAAGTTCAGTTACTGGGTTCAGGCCATGCATCTCCAAAGCTGGGTAGCTATCGAGAGAGGTTATACTGTTCCGTTGGACGAAAATCAGCAAGTTCTGGAGAAGTACAAGTACTCCACAATTCAAAAGGATGAGTACATTGCTGAGAAAAAAGATGATTAGCATCATTCAACAATCTGTTAAAGAGGATATTCTGGTCTTATTGCCTGAATACACGACTGCAAGAGAACTCTGGCTATCACTACAAAAGAAATACCAAGGAAGCGCAAAGATGATCAAGAGTAAAAAAGCTCTCATCATGAAGGAGTTTGATATTTTTAACATGTTGAAGGGCGAGACAATGAAACAGATGATTGAGCGTTTCTGTCATCTGAAAGTCCAAATGAGAAGACACGATCTTGAGAAAACAGAAACAGAGTACATCGATAAGCTTGAAGATGCATTACCTGACGGAGAGTGGACTACGTACCTCATGGTCTTAAAAGAAAGTCATAACTAGGAATTTTTCAAGCTGAATACATTCATCGACAAACTCGAAGGTCATGAGATGGAACTTCTAAAGATCGCAAAGTCGAAGAATGCTAACATTGTTCAAGATGTTGGTCTGTATTACAAGAACGGGATGCAAGACAGCATTACAAGCCCAAAGATACAAACAGCATTCAATGCAAACATGAATTCTTCTTCATAGAATCAAAACCAATCATATCCACAATATGATCAAAGTCCACAATGCTCTTTGTTTTCAAGCGCAAGTTCAAATTCATCATTTGAGAATCAAGCTAATCAGAATCAACAATCAAATTCTGATCCAAATGTATACAAGTCTAACATTGCTGTCAACTTAAACAATGTTGTTTCTGAGCAAGTTGCAAAACAACACATGGCGCTTGTCGCCACAGTTCTAGAATCGTATGAAAGTCTTGTGGCCAGAAAAATTGGTAATCCTGAAATGACTGCCGAAGACTACGATCAGGTGGACGAAGAAGAGCTTGAACTGATGGATATTAAGTGGTCACTAGCCTCTATCATTCAAAGTGTGACAAAGTTTGTTGCACTCACAGGCCGAGATATCAGAAATTCAAGCAACAAGCTAGGGTTCGACAAATCAAAGGTCACTTGTTTTACATGCCGACAGAAAGGGCATTTTAAGAGAGAATGCAAAAATTCTGAAGCAACGGGAAATCAGAGTCCATTTGGAGGTGGAAACGAATACTACAAGAAGTCACTTAAGTATAAACCATTTCCGAAAAAGACACTAGTTGAGATTCAAGAGAAATCATCTAACAATACCGAGAAGGCAATGGTTGCTACAAACGAAGATGATGGTTTCGATTTGAATTCTTACATTGGAAAGAAGACAGGAGTTGCATTGATGGATGAAATAGTTGAAGATACTTCTGCCAAAAAGCAGCAGCTATGGAGAATGCCCTACTGGAATAGTATCTACAACAACAGGAAGTAGAAGAAGAGATGTATCATCACATGAAGACACAGGGCATTGTAACTCCTAATTCATCTTCAAGTTTTGCAGGTAACTTTGATGGAAGTTCTCAGGAGCAAGTGGTCGAAGAGAAGTCAATTGATGAAGAAATCATTGATGTTGCTCAAGAAGTGAATGCGGAAAACCTCAAGGACATTGTCAATAAAGCTATGATGGCAAATCTTAGCAAGGTAGGTCCAGAGGTAAAGGAAGTTGTCAAAGTGCAGTTGTAGAGGTTGTAAAGCCTTGTACAAAATGCACCGAGCCATGTGCATAATGCGCCGAAAAATCACAAATCATCGCTGAACTCAATGTACATAATGAGCATTTCAAATACGATTATCGTACAATGAAGGAAGCGTATGACAAAATGAAAGATGATTATGGCAGGCTCGATAGAAATAATATTGAACAACATGATACTGTAAGGATGTTGAAAGGTACAGTAATGGATAAACAAAAAGCAATAAACATCTATATTAACACCATTGCTGAAACCAAACAGCAACTCCAGGACATGAAAATTGAAACAGAACGTGTTCAACAACTTTTAAGAAGTTATACAACTAACGCTTATGTCATTGATCATATTCTTCCTATGATCTCGTCGGAAGAAAATGATAAGAAGTCTAAAAAGAAAAATGGTAAAGAATACAGCAATGTTCCTCCTCCCCTATGCGAGAAGTATTGTCGCAAAACTGTTGATGGGATGGATAAGGCACTCAACATTGAGTTGTTGTCTGAAAAGAAAACTGAGTTACTAGAGAACATTGATGTAGTCTGTACTAAATCAGATAATGACAATGCGGTAATGTTCTGAATTATTCTGATGATGGCAGCTTTGAGAGCGCCACTTCGAGTTTGAACAGTTCTGACACAAATTCTGAAGATGACGATACATCATCGGAAGATGATCTATGTGATGATCCTAACATTGTAATGTACAGGGTTAAGGAATCTGATAGATTATACTTTGATGACAGTTTTCCGATTCGGAATGTCAAAGAAGATCAATTGGATCAACTGTTCAAGCTAGTTGAAGTTACATCAGATGACCTGGAGAAGAATGAAAAGAAACTCTATTCAAAACCAAAAAGAAATTATGATAACTACCGAAGGAATGGTGGTGATTATCCGGAAAACCAGAGAGTTGGGTTCGGTTTAGAGGAATCTGATGAACCTAAAAAGAAAACGTCATCATTTCATGAGTACAAAGACAAAAACATGAAATTTGTTTATGGGACGAACACGGTTCAAGAGGAGAGTTTGATCGGAAAACAATCAAATGATGAGTTTAAGAAACAGAAAGACTTCGTGATAAGGCGAAAGCCACAAGTGGTGTAAATTCCACTAGTGGTCATTCACATGATAATCGGACTTGCTTCAAGTGCGATAAAGTTGGTCATATTGCACGCAAGTGTCCGAAAGCAAAGCCGGCCTATCTTCGAAGAAAAGAAAGTTCAGATGTTGTGGAACCAAAGTAACCAAAGTTTGTAAAACCTGTGAAGATTTTGAAAAAAAATGAATCAAAACCTGAAGTTAAACCTAAAACTGAAAAGAAATTTGAAAACTCAATTTTCGAAATAAGTGAAACTTCTAGGGCAAACGAATCATGGTTTTACATCAAGAAAGCTAAAATCTCAAGCTTGGATTGCTAAAAAGAAGTCAACAACATCCGAGGTTATTAAGTCTGAGCATATAAAGACTGATAACACGAAAGAATCAAAATCTGAGACCAAATCCGAAACTGTCAAAATTACAAATGGTAACAATTCAAAAGGTAAAAAGAAAGTAAATTCTAAAATGTAAACGATAGTGGAGGCTCAGATGGAGATTATAAAGATGATTACCAAGCTTTCTATCTAAAACCCAAGACCAAAAAGGCTTGGGTCACGCTCTTTAACTAGATTTTAAATATGTGCAGGGTTCCAAAGATCTGTTCTTTCAAAGTTGAATTTGGATAGTGGAGCGTCCAGGCATATGACGGGAATGAAAGCTCTGCTATTCGACATAAAAGCTATCAATGGCGGATATGTTAGATTTGCTGGTAATCAGGGTGGAAGGATAGTCGCTGAAGGAAAACTGTCCAATGGCGTTATATCATTTGATCGCGTGAACTACATTGCAGAACTGGAGAATAATCTACTGAGCATATCGCAGATTTATGACAAATAATTCACGGTGCATTTCAATGACAAAGAATGTATTATTCTAAAGCATGGATTCAAAATACCTGATGAGTCGATTCTGATGCGAGCTCCACGCGAGAATGATCTATATGTCTTAGATATGGTCGTCGCTACCACTTCATCAAAATCAGCACAATGCTTTGTGACAAAGGCTACTGTGAAAGATTCTATTCTTTGGAATCGTAAAATGGGGAATATTCATTTGCGAAAAATGAATTTCTTGGTTCATAATGATCTGGTCGAGGGTGTAAATCTTTGGAGCTTTAATATGTCTGATCACTGCTTAGAATATAAAAAGGGAAAGCAGATCAAGAAATCACATCCGAAGAAAATTCTGAACTACATCAAGTTGCCGCTTGAACGTCTCCACATGGGTTTATTTGGTCCTATAAACATTCGAAATATTTCAGGAGACTTATACTGCTTGGTCGTAACAGATGACTATTCACGTTATTCATGGGTATTCTTCCAAGAATCAAAAGATGAAACATTCGAAAACTTGGTGATTCTTTTCAAGAAGCTAGAAAACCTTTATCATCTCCCTGTACGACGAATTCGTAGTGACAATGGCATAGAGTTCAAGAATAATAAGATGAGAGAATTTTGCAACGCTAAATGGATTCTGCACGAGTTTAGTGCACCCTCTACTCCACAACAAAACGGTGTCACTGAAAGGAAGAACAGAAGTTTAATCGAAACTGCGAGAACCATGCTTGCAGACTCAAAGCTTCCAGTCAGCTTTTGGAGTGAAGCGGTTGCTGCGGCTTGCTACACACTAAACATAGTTCTAACTGTCAAACCAACGAAGAAGACATGTTTGAAATGATTAACCGACGAAAGCCAAACTTGAAATTCTTGGAGCCATTTGGTGCGCCATGTACTGTAATCGATTAAGATGGTAAATTCGGAGCCAAATCTCTTGAAGGTTTCTTTGTCGGGTATGCGAGTCCGCTAAGACGAGTATATGTTTCCTTGTTGAGAAAGGTTATTGAAGCACAGCATGTTGATTGCTTTAACTATACGGATCCTATTCAAAGGAGAGGCGACGCATGGTTGTTCAACTATCAAGATCTATGGAAGTCATTCGACTTGCCGGAAGAACCGTCTGAACAAGAAATTGCAGCATTATAGTTTCTTCAACAGTCGGCGAATCAAGAACAAATCATTAGACCAATTGTGGTAATCAACCCACGTTGGATTCTTTGTCTTCTGAAGCAGGTCCGAGTAATAGTGGTGTTCAAGTTGAAAATGTTTGTGAAGCAGAAGTAACACCTGCTATAACTCCAATGAATGCTTCTAATGAACCAGGAAATAAAACATCAGAGCTCGACATGTCTTAGAATCAGAATTCTGACTCAGATGAAGCGCCGACATTTGATGCTGATGGTGAAACCTCATCGGATGAAGAAGTTGAGCAGATATTATCATGTTGAATTAATCTACTAGTCCGAGAAATCAGAACGAAGCCTCACAAGTGCTCCTAATGTCAAATTGAACGGTAATCTTAATGTCTCGAATCAGCAAAGCTCAGTTGATGTTCCAATCGAAGAAATGCCACGATCATATTCTTACCATCCTTTAACGAATATCATTGGTGAATTACAAACTGGTGTGTGTACACGAAGCCAAATCAATAAAGCACTTAGTTGTTTCTACACCCGAGTTGCTCAAACTCAAGACTACTGCTACTATTCATGCTTCATTTCTCAAATAGAGCCAAAAACTGTTAATGAAGCTCTGGGTGACGAGAACTGGTTGATAGCAACGCAAAAGGAACTGTTACAGTTCGAGAAATTGGGTGTCTTGAGGCTTGTAGACTTACCACCAAAGAAGAAAGCTATTGATACAAAGTGGGTCTTCAAGTGTAAAAGAGACGATCGGGGTGTAATAGTCAGAAACAAAGCTCGGTTGGTTGTCAATGGATTCCACCAGCAAGAGGGTATTGATTACACAGAAGTATATGCACCGGTTGCACGATTAGAGTCTATCCGCATTTTCCTCGCGTTCGCAGCTTGGAAAGGGTTTAAGGTGTACTAGTTGAGTTGGATGTAAAATCTGCATTTCTCTACGGTAAACTTCGTGAACAAGTGTACGTCGGCCAACCACCGGGTTTCGTCGATCCACTGAACAAGAACAAAGCTTATCTCCTAGACAAAGCCTTATACGGATTACACCAAGCCCCGAGAGCTTGGTACGAGACGTTATCGCAACATCTCGTTGGAAATGGCTTTACAAGAGGAACATTGGATAGTACTTTGTTTACTAGAGAAGTCGGATCTCATCTAATCATCGTACAAATCTATGTGGATGATATCATCTTCGGTTCTACGGATGATAGTCTTTGCAAAGAGTTCGAAAAGATCATGAAGAAGAAATTCGAGATGTCCTCCATGGGTGAAATGAAATTCTTCCTCGGATTACAGGTCGATCAGTTACCAGACGGCATATTCATTCATCATAAAAATATGCTCACGACATTCTCAAGAAGTTTGAAATGGATAGCTCGAAGCCGTTTTCGACTCCGCTGGCACTGAATCATGGGATTTGCATAGACGAGACGGGAACCAAAGTTGATGACGAACTCTATAGATTGATGATAGGATCTCTGATGTATCTGACGGCATCTCGCCCAGACATCATGTATCCTACCTGCTTATGTGCGAGATATCAGTCTAGTCCTCGAGTGTCACACATGCAGATAGTCAAGCGAATTTTCCGTTACTTGAAGGGATGTCCAAGCACCGGCTTGTGGTATCCAAAGAACGATAATTTCGACCTAACGGGATACACTGACTCAGACTTCGGAGTGGACAAACTGAACTTAAAATCTACAACGGCAGGATGCCAGTTCTTCGAAACACGTTTGGTAACGTGGCAGTGCAAGAAACAGACAACGGTCTCTCTCTCTACCTGTGAGGCAGAATACATTTCTGCTTCCAGCTGTTATTCTCAAATCCTCTGGATTCAACAACAGATGAAGGATTATGGTCTGCAGTTTCTTGATACGCCTTTATTCGTAGATAACAAAGCAGCTATCTATATAACCAAAACATATTGAAATTTGTTACCATTTCATTCGTGACTGTTATGAAAAGAAATTGGTGCGAATAGAAAAAATCCACACCGACGAACAAAAGGCTGATTTTTATACCAAAGCATTTCCTTTAACAAGATTTAAATATCTAATGAGGCATCACGGTATTAAAAATTTGCTGACATGTGCGGAAGCTGAGGTTGAATACGGATCAGACGACGAGTTCACGTAATCCGCATTGGTTTGTTATTTATATTTCTAGATTAGTATTTCTTAAAAACCTAAAATCCAAAAAATATATTTTTGATTTTAGGGGAGAAATATTTGGGAAAATACAAAAACATTTAAAAATTTCAAAACTGTCCAAAAACATTGAAAAAGACAAAAAGAATTTGGTGTCATAAAAAGGAAATGATAGTACATCATTGGACTATCACAGTATGCTAAAGAAATGTAAAGTTTAAAAGTGATAAACAAGTCTTACTGTGGATGTGTCGATAGGCTTAACACGTTCAGTAAATTGTTTCCGAGATATAAACTAAATTTTAAAACTGCTTAATCTTGTGGATTAACACATCTTGGATATATGGACTTAGTACTCTGAAATTTCATTTGAGAGATTGCCTGATTCTGAGATACGAGGTCTTTATAGTTAGTTGATATCTAGGGTATTATACAAGTTCTTCTGATTTTGCGGAAGCAATAGCCTAGAACTTCTATAATACTTTCGCTATAAACCCCTAAACTGCATGCAATCTTGAAAAGTATCGAAATATCTAATCATTTGCAGTGCTGAAAAGATTCCTTAAATGGAACACACCTTAAGTCGAGCCTTCATCTCTTTTTCTGTACGGTAGTACTAACCTGAGCTCTCAAGGTCTCGCATTAACCCAGATACGGATATCAATTACGCTATATTCACTTGTAAGATGAAATATAGGGAATCTTGATATGAGAGTATATTCAATAAGTGGGAAGCATAGATAAGTCAAGTTTCATAAATCATATCTTGGAACAGTTGAGAAACGTGGTAAAGTTTAAGTGGACAAACATATCGACAATCTAGGTAAACGAGTTTAAAACTTAAGGTCATCTAAAGGTCAACGGTACTGGTGATATGTCTTATACAACTTATATGATCCTTAAACACAAATTCCCAAAAAGATGTCTGTAAATATGTTTGTACATAGTTTACATTGCTTAGTACATAATTTATCTGCTTTACAGAATAAAACCAAAAGCATAAACTTACAAAAATACAAAAAGATTTTGTTTCTACATTGTTTCAGCAAACCAATGTTGGAGAACGGATCTTTGAAGTCTGGTAAGGTGCTAAACTGGTGGGAATCTCATTAACAATGGGCTGGGAGCTAATCTGTAAAATCTGAAGAGCCAAAACGATGAAAAGTTCATTAATTTGAAATTTTGATTTTGAAAATATCAACAGTTTGTTCGTAATAGGTCAAACCGGGTCATTAACTTGGACTCGGCAGACAAATCGGTTAACCAAGGTCATTAAATTAGACTTGGTCAACTGAGTAGATTTCCAGAACTGGTAAAAGGTGAAAAGTTCAGGGACTAAAATTGAAAAAATATGAAAATTTGAAATAGGTTTTAGGCAAATTCGGCCGAACTTGCTTAATGTTCAAAGTTTTCTGTTTAAAGCATGTTCGACGGAACTTGTTTGGTGTTGATTGTGTTTTATGTAAGTTCGCCCGGACTTAACTTGGGCTTTCTTATCATGGCTTACAAGTTCGCCCGAACTTGATAAGGTATTTATACCTTGCAAGTTCGGCTGAACTTCATAATCTGCTATCACACTCTCTCTGAGCGAACTTAAGAGTTTTGTGCGAATTGTGAAATTGGTTGATTTAGTACCGTTATACTGCCGAAATTTGTATTGATTGTGGTGATTTGCACACCATTCTCAATGGCAGAGGTGAGAATTCGTTGAAAAATCCATGAATTGTACCTAAACTGTTAATATAGAAATGAAAATGTTAAAATCTTGTAGATCTAGGATACTTTTGGTCAAATTGGACATGTAATTGCAATAAACAACTAAAACCGACCGTGGATTTGCATTGGATTTGATCAGATGTGTCACTATTGAAAGTTGCAGTTTTGATGAAGGAGATAACAAGTTCGGCCGAACTTGTTATCAAGTTCGACCGAACTTGATAATAAAGCATGTAACTAATCAGAAGTACGCTCGAACTTAGATGTTGAAATTTGAAATGTGTATAAGTTAAGTTCCCCCGAACTTAGGTTGAAATGATGAACATGTTTGGATTTGCATTGGATTTGATCAGATGTGTCACTATTGAAAGTTGCAGTTTTGATGAAAGAGATAACAAGTTCGGCCGAACTTGTTATCAAGTTCGACCGAACTTGATAATAAAACATGTAACAAATCAGGACATAAGTCCGCTCGAACTTAGATGTTGAAATTTGAAATGTGTATAAGTTAAGTTTGCCCGAACTTAGGTTGAAATGATGAACATGTTTGTATAGCATGTGCGGGGGAACTTGACTCAAAACTGTTTGTTTGCCAACATCAAGTTCGCCCGAACAACTTTTCTCGTAATGCGTGCTAATTGTTTTGCATCGTTTTTCAGGTTCAGAACCAGCGCGGGTGATTACGATGGACTTTTCCAAGTTCCATAACACATGTATTACGCTTGACAAGGCGTTATGTCCGTCACTGAAGGAATACGAAAGTATCTTGAAGTTTCTGAAGGATTGTCCTATTCATTGTGCTATTACGGAGAGTACAGTGTCCTATCGATCCACACATATCACTTCTGGATAAACGCAAACCTAAGTGCAGATAAGAAGACTATTACTTCGTCGGTACAAGTTGGAGACGAAAATAAAGCAATCACTGTTACTGATGATGATATACGCAGGATCTTGCAATTCAACGACGACAAAGACGATCCTATTTTCTTAGACAAAAAGATGGCACGAAGTTGTTTCTACCGTATGGGCTATAAAGGAAGCGTAAACAAGCCAATGTTGAAAAAATGGGAAGTCCCAAACCCCTACAAGCTTCTTATGCATGCTATTATTCATACATTCAGCCACCGAAAGCCGGGTGTCGACGATGTTCAGGATTATATGGCCTTAATAGCAACGGCGTTGATTCTGAAGAAGCCGTATAACTACTCAAATCTCGTATTCATGTATATGTCGAAGGATATGGAAGACACGAGATTATGTTTGTATCCGAGGTTCGTACAGATGCTAATCGAAGAGAAATTTACAGACATTGCACGTGATCCGAACAACATTCTATATTTCAGTCACCTCGATGAAACTACAGTGAAGAAATTGTTAAAGTTTCAAAAGCAAGATTCAGCACCGATAACAAAACCAATCTTTGGGCTAAAATGAAAACTAAGTTGCGTTGCTAGAAAACAAATGGAGAAATGATGGTAGTGGTGACGAGAAAGACTTGAATGCTGAGAAAGAATGGTTTAAGACGTTCAAGCCAAAAGCTCGCACTGAGTGGTTTGTAAAGGCTAAAGTTGAAAAGAAGAAGAAAAGTGCGACAAAGAAAGCTGACACAATGCTTATTGATGAAGACGAGCCAGAAAACGTGCAAACAGAGGTTGGTTCTACCGCAGCAGTTGTTATTGAAAGTCAGGAGACAGAAAAGACTACACAGGAAGACGATGTTATTTCTGTGACTTCCAAGAAAGATGATGATTCTAATGATTCTCTCGAGAAGGATACAAAGAAGGCTATGGCTGAAAAAGAAGCTGAAAAGATCAAAGAAACTGATGTTGATTTTGATCTGAATCTTGAAAAAGAGTCTTACGAGGAAAGACCTAAGAAAAGGGCTAAGCGTGTGAAGTCTGCAGTAGCTTCAACAACAAAGAGTACTGGATCTCCAAAGACTAAGGGTAAAAAGTCAAAGAAAGCTCAGAAACCAGCAAGCAAGAGATACAACATAAAAGTTACACAAGAACCTTCTCGTGCACAGGAGAGAGGAGTTACACAAGAACCTCCTACACAAGAACCTCCTGCTATCATTTCTTCTGAAGCTAAACATCCAGGAGTTACACAAGAACCTCCTGTTATCATTCCATCTGAGGCAGAAAGGCCAGGAGCAACACAAGAACCACCTGAGTCTAATTTACTTGAAGTACCAGTGATTCTATCACCTGATCCTAAAGCTTTTCATTATGAAAGCTCAACCCCGAGGAAAGCAACTCCAAAGAAGTCAACACCAAAAGTTGCTACTCCTAAATCAACACCGAAAGCTTCAAAGGCAAATTTATTTGGTGATATTCCAAATGAGCCGATAGATATTCAAGATTTAGATGATTTCATCCCTGACACAGATATTGATGTTCTTGAAAAGCGTGTCAAGATTTTAGAAGATATAGTACAAAAGAATGAGGAAGAAAAAGCCGAGCTAATCAAGAAGGTGAATCAAAGCTCAGTGGAGAAAGAAATGATGGATGATAAGATTAAAGTGTTGGAAAGCGAACGAGAATTCTTTAAGGCATTGATTGAAAGTCTACACGATGCTAATGAGAAGTTACAGACTGAAATTGTTGATCTGAAAAAGATACAAGCCCTAAATGATCGAAGATTCACAAGGTTGCAAAAGGTTCTATCTAACAGCCTTGGAATTAATTTCATTGATTAATATGATCGTTTGGATAGACAAGATGCGAAAGAAAGAGCAGAAAAAGAGCTTACAGCTAGTGGCAAAGGCATAGGTGTTGAAGGTGATGCACCTAAATCTTCTGAAGCTGCTGAAAAGCCTGTTGATGAGAATATCGAGAAAGCTTCTGAGTCTGAGACTGCTAAGGTTGACGAATTTGTCAAGCCTTCTGATCCTATAACTGTTTCTAAAGAAAAAGACGATGATGAAGTAGAAGATAAGGATAAGGATGATGAACCACCGACAGATGATCCCAAAGATGATTCTGACCATGATGGAGGTAATGATGATGATCCGAGTGGTATAGGTATAAAGGTGGTTGATGCGACAGTGAATGAAAGCTTAGATTTCACAAATCTTTTGAATGATGAAGCAAATGCTATGAATGATCAGATTCAGGGGGAGTCAGGGCAAACAGGGCCATCTGATGATATAGATATGACTGATGTTGATATGTTTGCAAAGCCTGTTGCTGCAGTACCGACAAAGGCTTTGATTTTGATGCATGAACACAATGTTGAAGAAGGCGAGTAAGTGCACAACTATACTAAAGAAGATCTGGCCAAGTTGATTGAAGTTGATACTGAATCTTTGGATTTTGATATACGTTTGAGCCTAACGAGTATCAATATCAACGTAGATTCAAAACAGATGAATACAACAGGGTGATAATGGAAGATTGGTCTTTTGATGATGAAAATGATGAAGCTGCGAAGTACATTCGTCCTAATACTGATAGTTTTCCTACTTTTGAGGAAATGTACAAGCAAATGGATGATGATATGTTGAAAGATAAGATCGAAGAATCGATTCGTGAAGGTAAATTTCCAAAACTAATGACGATGGAAGAAATAGCTAAAGCTAAGAAATCCTAGTTTAAAGAGATGCCACGTGAACGTAAGTTTCGATGTCCTCTAGCATTCTTTACCACGGATAAAGATGTGTCGTTGGGGGATATTCTCAGTTGGGGGTGGTTTATAGAGCTGAATGTTTATGCAATCAAACAAGAATTTGGGGTGCAATACTTCAAATATTTGGCTAATTTCAAGACTCTACCATACTGGGATGTTGAGGAGCTTGTTCAAACCGTAAATGTCACATTCCAGATGAAGTTCATTGATCAGTTACTATGGAAGATGTTCAAGTTTGAAGCGACAAAGGGATTTAGATATTGGAAGCCATTTATTCCAGGTCGTCGCATCAAAACGAACAAGAAGACATGGGAGAAAGATATAATGTTAATCATGAAACGACCGAGAGCAATGAGAAACATGCATTTGATGCCTATCGAATAGAATTTCTATCCAGTGGTGGCACATTAATCCTAACACATGTGAAGCAGTGATAGTATTACGATTAGAAGAACATTTGGATATCCCTAAAGAAAGGGTTGAGATACTTGGGTTTCAAGGTATGAGAGGTTTGTGGAGAACGATCAGGATACTAGACCGATGTGCTAGTCAATTGTTCGAGAGAAGATATCAAATGCTTGTTTTACAGTAAGATTGTATTCGAAGAACGTGAAAAGGAGCAAGCATTGCAACATTAGAGAGTCGTTAACGTCTGCTATGCTCGTGAAGTTAATTGTGGAAAGATGTGGGAAACGAGTTGGAGGGATCTAGAACGTGTTGAATTCTAAAAGGATGAAAAGCATCTCGAGAGATACATGAGAAAGGTAGGGCGGCAAGGCTCAAAAGGTATCAATTTATGAATAAAGTGCCTCCTACTGATCAGACGCCAGATACGAAGCAGGAAAGACGACAGAAGCCTTACAAGAACTTTTCGGTCATACACGTTAAAGTTTTATTGAAGACAGAGTTTTGAAGACTGATAATAGACGAAGACGATATCCAAGGGGAGTCTGTTGGTGCAGAACGTCTATGTCTTAGTCTTATATCGAGTCTGTATAGATTAGATGCGAATAGGCTAGCGAAACGAAGTATTTATGTGTTTTGGTAGCAAGTTCGCTTGAGATGTGCTAGTGAAGTCAAGTTCGCCCGAACTTCATCTCTCTCTAGCGAACTTCCACCATATATATAGCTAGCTTGTCTCATTGATTTGTAACTTTGCGCACTTTGAGGCGGAGCTCTGTCAAATTGGAGACTTTATGTTATATCAATAAAATTGACGTTTAACTGATTAATTCTTTTTGTTTGGTAATCATGTCGTAATATTTCCGCTATTATGGATATTAGATATCCAATCTAGGTTCCTATGCTATCAGGATCGGTTCTACATTCGAGTTGATGGTTATTCGAGAAAATTTGTCGGTCAAGTAAATCAGAGGTGTCGGGAACCGTGCAACCAAAGATCTGAACTGTAGTTTTCAGCGGTTTTTTAAAGTTGATAATGCAAACATTGATAATTAATTAAGGGGGAATCTGTTGACGCGTTTCAACGACGTCGGTAGACACCTTGATTAAAGTTGCAGAATATTCAAACACGGCTAGAGTTTTGAAGATCAATATCAAGCTTCGACAGTAACAAACAAGGGGGAAATTATTGATGCAATTTGTGTTCGTCACTTGTCGAATAGGCTAGATTGAGCGTGTTGAATATTGTATAAGTTAGAATCGAACACACGATAAAAAGAAGCCTTACAAGAACTTCTTCGGCCGTACACGTTAAAGTTTTATTGAAGACAGAGTTTTGAAGACTGATAATAGACGAAGACGATATCCAAGGGGGAGTCTGTTGGTGTAGAATGTCTATGTCTTAGTCTTATATCGAGTCTGTATAGATTAGATGCGAATATGCTAGCGAAACAAGGTCAAGTTCGCTTGAACTTGACATGTGACAGACAAGTTTGCTCGAACTTGTCATATGGTAGAAAAGTTTGCCCGAACTAGTCCTCCTATGCACATGTCAAGTGAACTTGTGTGTTTCCCTATAAATAGGTTCTGTGTGTTCGTTTCTTATTTGAGTTTTTGCCATCCCTAAGGGGAGGTGCTGCCGGATTCTCTCCAGGAACTCCGGCAGCTGGACTTATAAAGATGTATACTCTTTCGGTATGGAATGAAGACTTCCGCTGCATTCTGTTTCTACTCCATTCTTAATAACATTCTACCGAAACTGTTATATACGTTTATGCATTAACTTCCGTCTAGAACCGCCTGATCATGGACCTTCAATTTGAGGGGGAAAAAAGTTTTTCAGAAAATCCAAAAACATATTAAAAGCGAAAAGTACAAAAACATTGAAAAAGACAAAAAGAGTTTTGTGGATAAAAGGAAATGATAGTACATCAGTGGACTATCACAGTACGCTAAGGATTTCTAAAGTTTAAAAAGTATAAACAAGTCTTACTGTGGATGTGTCGATAGCCTTTACACGTTTAGTAGATTGTTTCCGGGATATAAACTAAATTTTACAACTGCTTAAACTTGTGGATTAACATCTCTCGGATATATGGACTTAGTACTCCAAAATTTTGTTTGAGAGATTACCTGATTCTGAGATACAAGGTCTTTATAGATGATTGATATCTGGGGTATTATACAAGTTCTTCTGATTTTGCGTAAGCAATGGCCTAGAACTTCTATAATGCTTTTGCGAAAACCGCATAAAACAGCATTCAATTGAAAATATCAAAAGATACTACAATTGCAGTACAAAAAGATTCCATTTGGAACACTACCTTATAAGTCGAGCCTTCATCTATCTGTCGGTACGATGGTACTAACCTGAGCTCTCAAGGTCTCGCACAACCCAAATACAGATATCAATTACGCTATACTCACCTATAAGATGAAATCTAGGGAATCTTGATACGAGAGTATATTCTGAGATGGGAACCATAGTTAAGTCAAGTTTCTTAATTTTACATAACGTATATTGGAACAATTGAGAAATGTGTTAAAGTTTAAGAGGACAAACATATCGACAATCTAGGTAAATTTGGTTAAAACTTAGTGTCATGAAGAGGTCAATGGTACTTGTGATTTGTCTCAAAAACTGATATGATCCTTTAACACAAACTCAACCAAACTATGCTTGTAAATATGTATGTACATACTCAGTGTTTGATATTCATTTCGTAAAACAAAAAGTTTATAGTATCTTTTGGTTTCGACCACTAATGATGAAAAGCTGATAATCAAAGTCTAGCGTTGTTGAACAAGATCTAAAAAGTTTAAAAGTTCATTAAGTTTAAACTTACATTTGATTAAATGAGTTAGTTTAGTGTCAAAGCATTTAATCAAGATCATTAAGTTGAACTTAATACATGAATCAGATATTCAAGGTCATCAATTTGGACTTGAATAACTGAGAGGGTTTAAAAACCATAGAGGAGATTAAAATTTGAAATATTTGTGTTATTAAATTTCAAAGATTGAATCTGAAATATTTTATTTGAATGTTTGAGGAACTTTGAAACAGGAAGTTGATTTTAAGGGGGGAGCTGGATAAAACACGTTGATTGAAGATACTAGAAAGCTCAAAGCAAGGGGGAGCATGGTGATTAAAGTTTTATCAAGACAAGCTCGAGAAGAAAAGAGAAAAGGATTGTAGATGCTATGAAGATCAAGGAAGTTAAAGTTATTCAAGAAATAAAGATCCAAAAAATGTTAAAGGCTCAGGAAGTTAATTGAAGAATGATGACTACGGCAACATCCAAGGGGGAGTCTGTTGATGCATATGCCTGTTGCATACGTCATCATATAACGTCGAGTCAGTATATAGGAGTGAAATGTCAAGTTCATGTATGATTAAGAGTCAAGCTCGCTTGTAATTGTAAGGTTGAAGTCAAGTTCAGGCGAACTTGACTAAGCAAGTTCGCCCGAACTTGCACTCCCACCTGCGAAATTGACATGCTATAAATAGGTGATTTGATGTTTCATTTGTAAGATTCAGAGATTTTGTCACGACAGAGGCGAAGCTCTGTCCAAGTGTTTCCAGTATCTGTAACGTCTACTAATCAATGAAAGAGTGATTAAACATTAATAAACAAGTATCCAATGTCGCCTATGCAAACGGATTCCGCACGTTTACCTTAGGTTTGCCAAATTAGGACCAGAAAGATCCGTATAATGGGACCCTCCCTTTCTCCTTTTGTAATGTACTTGTTCCAGTTAAAGCCTTCGTCTTCTTGATTGACTTCAAGTGCTTTATCTTTCGAATTTAATTTGAAGGCCATCTTCGATCTGAGGCTGTGGTGGATGATATATTGCTTTCTTGTAATAGTCATCAACAAATTGATTGTGATTGCCTTTGACTTCTCTGTTAGGGCACTCTCATTTGAAATGCCCTTTTCCAGAAATTTAAAGCACATCACTTTGGATTTATCGAAACCCAATTTCCCATCAAGACCTCCCAGATTATCTCTCCCTTTGATTTCCATGAACCGTTGTGCTATACGAACAATCGATGCCATGCACCATTTTATATCAATTAACTCCATTTCAACTGGATCAATTTAGTCATAGTCCTCTCAGGTCATTTCTAGATTTCCAACCAGTGGCGAAGCTTGAAGTTTTCACCAGGGGGGGGTCGAAAATGTATATACCCAAAAATTTCTATAGAACCGGGGGGTCAAAAACGTATATACCCAAAAAATTCTATACGAAAACTACATATATAAGACTACTGAGGGAAAAGTTCGGGAGTCGGTCGCCCCTCCGGCCCCTTAAATCCTACGCCCCTGTTTCCAACTATTCCAGCTATCAAGCTATCATATGATTCTTAGTACTGAGGCAAGTAAGGCCATATGTTGCTTTGCTGCTTTTTCATCAAGATCTTGACCATTCTGGAGATTTACTGTGATATTGCACTTATGAACCGTTGATTGGGATTTGATTTATTTTGTTGACTATTCAGAGGAGCATTTGAAATTTGAGATGATTGTGGTCCTTTAGGAGTATTTGGATTGAAGGAAGCAAAAGACTGAAATCCACTGCTTTGATTTGACGGTGGACTTTAAGTGTTTGTACTAAAGGTTGTTTGGATCTTTGGGCTTTGAGACTCTGTGATTGAACTTCCTTTGAAGTATAGTTTCACGTCTTGTTGCGATTGAACTCCATTGTTCTTTGCAGCCTTTTGCATCTCTAATTCATGTGCCTCTGGTCTCTCGATGAATCGTGGCAACGTGAAGTTGTTGTATTCGGTTTCGTTTTTCAGGATGGTGAGATAGGTTGACCATTCCCCCTCTAGTAAGGCATCAGCCAATTTTTCTACCAGTTCCTCGTTACGCTTATGGACTTCCATTCTTTTCATCTGGACGACTAAGTGACAATACCTTTCGATCAGCTGCTTTATACTCTCTCCTTTTTAGAATATTGAAGATATCAGATTCCTTTCTAAGTAGAGCCTTTTTTTTCCGAATTTGAGCACTTCCTTCAAAATTTAACCGCAGGGCATTCCACAGTGATTGAGTAGTATCCTCATGTTGTAGAAGCGCCAGAATGTCTTCATTGATTGATTGCTAGAGAATATTCATCATTGTTTTCTCATTAATGAATTTTTCTTTCTCGCCCTCTCCTAGTTGTGACAGAACCTTCTCTAAGCCATTCTCATAAATCAGTGTCTGATATTGTTCTTCTATCACGAACCATGCGCAGAAACGATTGACTTGAACACAGTTCGTGAACCTCACCTTCCAATCGTCATAATCTTCCTGATTCATTAGTTTCGGCGGTTTCAGCATGGTTCCCAGTTCGTTATCGATATTTGTGTTCTATGCAGCAGCATTTGCGACATCCGTTGTGGTAAAGGCGTTGTAAAATTCTTCTTCACCTGACACTTTGAACAGAAAACAGATTAGTTTTGATTAGACCGACACGACCCGTATTCCAAGAAAGAACACCTTTTGACATAAATTTTTGCAGGAAATAGTCTTAACTGATTTCGTACGAATTTATGAAGAATATTTCGTACGAAAACGACTGATTTTGTTTCGTACCGAAAATAAATGATTTAATTTCGTACGAAAAAATGTTAAATTCGTACGAAAGCTTTAACCTCAGTTAGTTGAAAAGTTTAACTTTCACACACTTGTTTTCGTACGAAATGTCCCTCTTTTCGTACCAAAATCCTCAAGTTTCTTGAACAAGTTGTTTTCTGAGATTTACGTTTTTTGCAATATAAGACATGATTTTGATTGTTTTTAGAGCTGCAAGTTTCAGGGATTCGTTAGAACTAATTTTAACAAGTCATACTAAAATCATAGTCCAATTTGTCCATAAATTCGTCTACATCTAAGTGATATATCAAGATGGAGTAGAATAGAGTTCTTCAATGGTTGAATCTGGATCTTTGAAGACTGAATCCAACTGAAACTTTGTTGTTTGTTCTCAAATCAAACCTCAGAGCTTTGTGTTGATGCATATGTCTGTTGCCTACGTCATCGTATGCTAGAGGGAGAAATATAATGAGAAAATACAAAAACATATGAATAACCAAAAAGTACAAAAACATGAAAAAGACAAAAAGAATTTTGTGTCAAAAAGGAAATTATAGTACATCAGTGGACTATCATAGTATGCTAAGGATTTGTAAAGTTTAAAAGTGATAAACAAGTCTTACTATGGATGTGTCGATAGGCTTTACACGTTCAGTAAATTGTTTCCGGGATATAAACTAAATTTTACAACTGCTTAAACTTGTCGATTAACATCTCTCGGATATATGGACTTAGTACTCTGAAATTTCGTTTGAGAGATTGCCTGATTCTGAGATACGAGGTCTTTATAGATGATTGATATATTGGTTATTATACAAGTTCTTCTGATTTTGCGTAAGCAATGGCCTAGAACTTCTATAATGCTTTTGCTAAAAACCCCTAAACTGCAGCAAAATTGAAAGAATTGAAAGATCTAATTAATTGCAATGCTTGAAAGATTCCTTAATTGGAACACACCTTAAAGTCGAGCCTTCATCTCTTTTTCGATACAGTGGTATTAACCTGAGCTCTCAAGGCTTCACATAACCCAGATACAGATATCAATTACGCTATACTCACCTGTAAGATGAAATCTAGGAAATCTTGATGCGGGAGTATATTCTTATATGGGCACCATAGTTGAGTCAAGTTTCATAATTCCAACTAAGATATCTTGGAACAATTGAGAAATGTGTCGAAGTTTAAGTGGACAAATATATCGACAATCTAGGTAAACAAGTTTAGAACTTAAAGTCATTAAAAGGTCCACGGTACTTGTGATACGTCTCAATCAACTGATATGATCCTTAGACACAAATTCACAAACATATGTCTGTAAATATGTTCGTACATAGTCTATTTGATTTCAGATTTAAACCCAAAAAGATTTTCAGTATGTTTTAGCATAAACTTTAGAAAATTTCAAAAGATTTTGTTTCTACATTATTTTCAACAGCCAATGATGGAAAGTGGATCTTCGGGGTTCGGAATGGTGCTAGTTGTTGGAAATCTTGATGACACCGGGTTAGGAGCTAATCTTTAAAATCAAAGTACACGTAAACCGATGAAAAGTTTATTAATTTAAAACTTTAAATTGAAGAAAAACATCAATTTGTTCATAACGGGTCAAACCTGGGTCTTGGTAGATAAATCAGATATTCAAGGTCATTAATTTGGACTTGATTAACTGAGAGGGTTTAAAACCTGATTGAGATTAAAATTTGAAATGTTTGTGTTAAGAATTTCAAAGTTTGAATCTAAAATGTTTCTTTGAGTGTTTGAAGAATTTTGAAACAGGAAGTAGATTTTAAAGGGGAGCTGGATAAAAACGTTGATTAAAGATACCAGAAAGCTTAAAGTAAGGGGAGCATGGTGATTAAAGTTTTACCAAGACAAGCTCAAGAAAAGATAATAGGATTGAAGAAATGATGAAGATCATGGATGTTAAAGTTATTCAAGAAATAAAGATCAAGAATATATTAAAGAGTCTGGAACTTAATTGAAGATTGATGACTACGGCAATATCCAAGGGGGAGTCTGTTGATGCATATGTCTGTTGCCTACGTCATCGTATGATATTGAGTCTGTGTGATTAGGGCCTTTAAATGTTAGATTTGGAAACTATTTATGTTTGTAATAGCCCAAGTTCGGCCGAACTTGTGTAAGGCAGAACAAGTTCGCCCGAACTTGTTCTAGCCAAGCCACAGTTTGAGCGAACTTGTTGCTCTATATATAGTTGTGTTTGGGTCTTTCATTGAAAGAACTTTGCGTTGACGACAACGAAGCTCTTTCTATTTGGATTCTTGATGTAATGCTTTTGGACATTAATAAGCATACAATTTAAACAGTAAACCTTGTGTATTCGATTAACAAGTCACGTAATTTCCGCTTACGATGGACTTTAGATACAAAATTAGGTTCATAAGCAGTGGAGGAGCGATCCTAGCACTCCGATACCACTTGTGAGTGAGGATCGACTCCTCCTCGTGAGCTATCTGACTGACTTGCTTAACTAACAGAGGCGGAATTCATTGTTAGCTAAGTTGAACAAACACATGACAAGATCGGAGATTGATGTATTGCAAAATACATCAGTTTATCATGTTCGGTTTGTATAGTTTTTGTTAGTTTTAGTTTCGTTTTTAGTAGTTTAGTTTGTATAGTTTTCGTTAGTTTTAGTTTCGTTTTTCAGTAGAAAAGTTAGACTTTTGATCCAATTGCGTTTTGCAGGTCTTGTGCGCTTAAAACAGCTAAAAAGTAAGGAAAACTGGTTAGAATACAAAAAAGTCTAGTCCTGGAACGAATTGGAAGGCGCAGGAGCTGAAACGGGTCAAAAATACTGAGTTTTCACCTTCTGGCGGGCCGCGACTGGTCTTGGTAATGCCTCTCGCGCCCGGCAAGAGGCCATAAATTTGCTGATGTCATGAACACGTTCGCGAGCCGCGACTCCTTACTTCAAACCCTCTCGCGCCCCGCGAGAGGGTGTTTTCGTTAGAAGATTGCGAGCTGGATATTGTTTTTTAGAAAAAAATCATATATAACCACTTTAATCATGCTGTGAACCCTAAGTTGCGAATTAAGAACCCCTTTGACGAATTTGGAGCATCGTTTGGAGCGGTTTTGAGCATTCGAAGCATTCAGTTGAAGATTTGAAGTCCAGGCAATCGTTCGGCTCGTCATCTTGTCGTCCGGATGTTTTCGTTTGTGTTCTATTCTTCAATTATGTTTTGTGTTCTTGAAATTACTCTGTTGTTGTTTGTTTTCATGACTATGCTTGTCAAAATTTCATTAACTACCTAGACAAGATGAATGGTTGCATAAGGTTTAGATTTTTATTTATGAATTTATGATATTTATGGATTTATTTATGTATTGTAGGCGATTTGATTATTAGCTAGATGTGTATTCATGCTTGATTATGTTTGAGTATTGTTTTTTGCTTTACATGATTTTTGGTGACGGTCTTTATCATATAATAGAGTCGTGTTAGATTATTAGATTTTGGTGAGTGTCTATATCATGTAATAAATCTTTAATCTTTAGGGTTGAGAGTGCACAATTAACCTTAGAAGTAATATTCGGTAATCTCATAAAATCAAGTGTTCTACTAACCCTCAATAGCTGACAGGTGCGAGGTTATTGTTAGGTCTAAGCGATTAAACCGTAAGGTGGGTCCTTCTTAGGAAGTAAACCTATTAGCTGTTGTCTAACAAGTCAAGTTAAGAACCAAAAGTTATCCTTGACTTGAGTCCCGAAAAGGAAAGAGTCTTGTAGGGTACTTTCATAAATCATTAGGTGTCTTGAAAGAGAGTCTAATTTACCGATAGTCATAACAGCCTTTAGGGTGCCCTAAGGTACTCTTGAAAAGGGTTAGGAGGCTTAGTTGGTAACTCGAGAGGTTTAGTATCTTAAGATCCCAGTCTATAATAATCAATCTTCGAATAAATTCCATAACTAAAAGCAACCAGGATTCGAGTCTAGGTAGTATTTCCACCATCTAAGTAAAGTCCAAGAGTAATTCGTCCCTAGTTTAATTAGTTAGTTTAGTTTAATTCAATAGTTTTCTTAGGATTTTTAGAACCCCCCACCCATAAAACAATCAAACAATTAGTATGTCCATGTCAGTCGTAGTCTAGATAGAGTCGTTAACGTAATTAGTAGAGTCTAGTGGCTTTGATATCCGGACTTACATTAGCTATATTTGAGTCGATCGGTACACTTGCCTGTTAGTAGTTTAGTGTGTTTTAGTGAGTCTAGAGTATTACTTAGAGTCTAGAATTAGGTTATTTAGTTCTTTTTATTAAACTACTTTTTAGCACATCAAGTTTTTGGCGCCGTTGCCGGGGACTCTTGGCGATTGCGTTAATTACTTCGTTTTGACTTGCTTGATATCATACGTGCTATTTGTCGTGTTTGAGTCGTAGGAGTCTAAAATAGTGTTGATTTTTTTTGTTTTGTCGAGTCAGTTTTAGAGTCGTCTTACTTGTCTGTTTTCGGTTTTTCAGTGGATGCCCCATACGCCTTCGCAAGGACCTCCGCCGAAGCCGCCTACGGACAAGCTTTCCTTCTCGTCTTCTTCGTTCAAGGTAAATACTTCTACACCTTCATCTTCCACCCATTCTGACTCTACACTCCCATCTAAACCACCAAACTTTGACTTCACACCGAAGTCATCACCCCGCAATTCCCCACCACCCTCCCGTACCCAAAGTCCACCACCCATTTTCCAAATGGCCAACCACCGTTTACCAACAAGCCACCACCGATTTCACCGGTGCTAACTCCCCCATCACCTTACCTACCATCCCCAATGACAAATCTTGGCAAATCCCATCCTACATCATGACCGCCAGTACCAACTCTTGTCCGTTTCACGGTCGTGAGGATGAGGATGCGCCGACTCATATCAACCGTATCACCCGCTTATGTGGCACTTTCTCCATTGAAGGTGTCAACCTTGAAGCTCGCTATCTCCAGGTATTTCCTTTCTCGCTTGCTGGCTGCGCAGCCGTCTGGTTCCATTCGTAGCAAGCAGTTACTTTTACCACATGGGCAGGTTTACGGGATGCTTTCTTAGCTAAATACTTTCCACCCGCGAAAGCATCCCGTCTACGCGATCAGATCCATTCGTTCCGGATGGAATCTGATGAGCCGTACCACCTAGCCTGGGAGTGATTTCAAACCCTACTATCTCGTTGTTCACAACATGGTTTGTCACCCAGAGATCAGAGTCCGGTTCGACACTTTAGCTGGTGGGCAACTCATGGGTAAGAAATCATTAGCTGAGTGCAACGATCTTTTCGAGAGCTTCGCACATTCTGACATGGACTATACCATTGCCAACAGGATTTCCGTTCCTGTGACTAGTACCTCTTGACTTTTAGAGGGGTATCCCAAGTTGGCTTGGATTCATCGGTAGCTGCTGCTCTAGACATGATTCAGAAAACTTTCACTAAGGAGTTAGATGAGATTAAGAAAAAGGTAGATTGTTGTGAGGTTTGTAGGGGAGGCCATGATACCATAGATTGTCCCACCATCACTTTAGAGTAGGTAGAGTACATAGCCGGTCAGTCTAGGGGTCCGTTTAATACTAATAGCTCTAATTACAACTCCAACTGGCGTAATAATAATAACAATTTTTGCTCTTCCAGTAATCCCCTTGGTTTTCCATCGAGTCAATACCAAAGCAGGGGGTAAGGTTTGTTTACGAGTTCAGGTTCAAGGCAGCAGGGTCAGTTTGGTAGTTCAAGTTCAGGAGGTCAGTTCGCTAGTGGGGGTCGAATCAAGAGGGTCAGGTTAGTGATAAAGGTTCGGAGGGTAGTCTATGGAGGATTGAGGAGCTTTTTGCTCAGTTAGTAACTAGAGATCAAGTTACTCAAAAAGCTTTAACTGAGTTTACTAATATCGCTAAAAATAAAGATCAAATTAACAAGAGTCAAGAGCTTCATAATAAAAACCAACAATCCGCAATCTTAGATCTTCAAAGAATAGTAGGTGGTTTAACCAAACAGTTACCAGAGAACCCTCCGGGTCAGTTTTCGGGTAATACTTTCCCAAACCCGGCTAACCATTCAGCTAGGCTATTACTACCCATAGTTGGAAGAGTTTGGGTGAGGTAGTGCGAGAGAGAGTAGAGATAGAGGATGAGGAAGAGTTTGATGAGGAGATAGAGATGGAAGCTCCTGGTAAGGTGAACTCTAGGCTAGACCCAGCAAGTACCGCACAAACCGAGGAGCCTCTGGTAGAGAATAGGGTAGAGAAGCAAACGATAGGGGTTAGGCCGTCACCATTAGTTGATCATTCACGTGTACCATACCCCGCTCGCCTTAAGCATCAAAAATATGCTAAGGAATACGTGCACTTCTTAGAGATGCTCAACAATTAAAGATCAATCTTCCGTTTATCGAAGCCTTACAGTCGAGGCCAAAATATGCCAAATTCCTTAAGGACCTTCTCAAACGTAAGGATAGGATAGGTGAGATCTCTAATATTCCGTTGACCAGAGGTTGTCCCGCTGTGGTCAATGAATAAGCTACCGGATAAATTAACCGACCCGGGTACATTCACCGTTCCATGCCTATTTGGTGGTTCAACCACTCCCGCTCATGCTTTAGCCAATTTAGGTGCAAGCATCAATTTGATGCCTTCTTTGTGAGAATTTAGGTTTAGGAGAGCTTACTCCTACGTGTATGTCATTGTCTTTAGCCGACCGCTCGGTCAAATATCCTAGAGGGATCGTAGAGAATTTGCTTGTTAAGGTAGATAAGTTCGTGTTTCCGGTAGATTTCTGGTGCTAGACATGGAGGGCCGACGAGAGAGTTCCAATTATTTTAGGTTGCCCATTCCTTCGAACCGCAAAGGCGGTTATAGATGTTTTCAATGGTAAGATTTCACTTCGAGCGGGTGATGAGATTGTCACCTTTGAGATAGATAGATCCATGCAACATCCTAGTGGTAGAGATGATTATAGTGGTCCGTGTCACTCCGTCTACTTTCTAGATTCTTTAATCTTGTGCGTTGACCAATGTCTAGGTTTCATTAGTGGAGCCGATCTAGTTAGTGAGGGAGTAGTCGAAGAGGAGTTAGACGATGAGGTTGGTGATGAGTTAGATGCGACTTGGGTTCCCGAGACCTTAGAGCTTTGTGAAATTAAGGAGGAAAGTGAGAGCAAACCTGTAGATACTTCTACCTTAGAGCTTAAGGTCCTTCCATCACACCTAGAGTACGTTTTCCTAGGCGAGAATTTGAGCTTACCCGTCATTATTTCTTCTAAATTGATGGAGGAGGAGAAGGGGAAGTTAGTTGAGGTACTAAGAGAGCACAAGGGGGCGATTGCTTGGAAGTTGTCCGGTATCAAGGGGATTAGCCCCACTTTTTGCACACACCGGATACTTATGGAGGATGAGATTAAACGGTAGTGCAACCCCAAAGGCGTTTAAATCCTAACATGAAGGAGGTAGTTAGGAAGGAGGTGTTGAAGTTGATGGAAGCCGGTGTGATTTACCCGATATCCGATTCCTCTTGGGTGAGTCCTTCTCAAGTTGTCCCTAAGAAGGGGGGATGACTGTTGTTGTGAACGAGAAAAACGAGCTTAACCCTTCTCGTACGGTCACCGGTTGGTATGTGTGTATCGACTACCGCATGCTCAATGACGCCACCCGGAAAGACCACTCCCACTCCCATTCATTGACCAAATGCTAGAGCGTCTCGTGGGGCGACAATTCTATTGTTTCCTTGATGGTTTTTCCGGCTACTTCCAAATTCCTATCGCGACGGACGACCAAGAGAAGACAACCTTTACATGTCCATATGGCACGTATGCATACCGACGAATGCCATTTGGATTATGTAACGCTCCGGCTACTTTTCAACGGTGCATGATAGCCATTTTTCAAGACATGGTTGAGAGTTCTATGGAGGTCTTTATGGATGATTTTTCAGTATATGGGGATTCGTTTGATGAGTGTTTAGGTAATCTTGAGAGAATGATTAAGAGGTGTGTGGATATGAAGTTGATGCTTAATTGGGAGAAGTGTCACTCCATGGTTACATAGGGGATTGTCTTAGGACATAAGATTTCTAGGCTGGTATCGAGGTAGATAGAGCGAAAATTGATACAATTAGTAGGCTCCCTCCACTGACTAGGGTGAAATCGATCCGTAGTTTTCTAGGTCATGCGGGTTTCTATAGGCTTTTCATTAGAGATTTCTAAAAATCACACGCCCATGACTCGACTCCTTGAAAAGGACGTTCCTTTGTCTTTGATAAGGAGTGTCTTAGAGCTTTTGAAATTGTTAAAGAGAAACTCATGAGTGCACCCATTCTAGTATCCCCCGAATAGAGCTTACCGTTTGAGCTCATGTGTGACGCGAGCGATTACGCGGTTGGGGCGGTTTTGGGTTAAAGATGGGAGAACCACTTTCACCCGATCTATTATGCGAGTAAGACCCTCAACGACGCGCAAGAGAACTACACTACCACCGAGAAGGAACTTTTAGTCGTCGACTTTGTTTTTGATAAGTTTCGTTCGTATCTTGTGCTTTCTAAGACCATAGTGTTCACCGATCATGTGGCTTTGCATTATCTTTTCCAAAAGAAGGACGCTAAGCCTCGTCTCATACGTTGAATCCTTCTTCTTTACGAGTTTGACATAGAAATTAAGGATAAGAAAGGAGCGGAGAACGTAGTGGCGGACCATCTTTCACGATTAGAGGATCCGAGTAGAGTGGAGATTCGTGAGGAGGTGATAGGAGATAGATTCCCTCACGAGTCCTTAGATTTTGTAGCGGCAAGAGAAGAAGGGTTGCCGTGGTTTAGTGATGTAGCGAACTATCTGGCCAATGGGTATGTGATGAAGGATATGAATGCCCAATAAAAGAGGAAGTTGTTTAGGGATGCGAGAAAGTACATATGGGACGACCCTTACCTTTTTAGGATAGGAGTAGATCGTTAGGAGATGTGTAGCGAGGGAAGAAGGTATAGAGATCCTTAGTCATGTCCATGAGGGTTTGACAGGTGGTCATCATGGTGCATACACTACCACACAAAAAGTCTTTGATTGGGTTTCTTTTGGCCCACAGTAGTAGAGGATGCTATAGAATTCATTAGGACTTGTGATGCTTGCCAACGTACTTGCAATATCTCATCCAAGAATGAGATGCCCTGAAACCCCATTCAAGTCCTTGAAATCTTTGATGTATGGGGCATCGACTTCATGGGACCCTTTCCCCCTTCTAGTGGGAATCGGTACATCCTCATGGCGATCGACTACGTTTCAAAGTGGGTTGAAGCTCAAGCTTTGCCTACAAATGATGCTCGAGTGGTGGTGAGATTCTTGAAGAAGTTTTTCACTCGTTTCGGTATACCAAAGCCATCATTAGTGACCGAGGGACACATTTTTGCAACGCCGTGATGGAGAAGGCGTTAGAGCATTATAGAGTAACTTACCGTTTGTCTACCGCGTACCATCCACAAACAAACGGTTAAGTTGAGAATGCGAATAGGGGAGTGAATAGAATATTGGAGAAAACGGTAGGAAAGAGTCATTGGTAGGATAAACTCGATGATGCTTTGTGGGCATTCCGTACCGCCTACAAAACACCATTAGGTACCACTCCGTTTATGATAGTTTATCGCAAAGCGTGCCATCTCCCGATGAATTGGAGTATCGAGCGCTTTGGGCTCTCAAAACCATTAATTTAGATTTGACTGAAGCGGCTAGGAGAAGGTACTTCCAAATTCATGAGTTAGAGGCCCTTAGAGATGCGGCGTATGACCGTTCGTGGAGTATCAAAGAGAAAATGAAAGCGTTGCATGATAGGAGGCTTAAGGGTTTGAAGGAGTTTAGAAC
This sequence comes from Scalesia atractyloides, assembly GCA_947069175.1. Taxonomy (NCBI): domain Eukaryota; kingdom Viridiplantae; phylum Streptophyta; class Magnoliopsida; order Asterales; family Asteraceae; genus Scalesia; species Scalesia atractyloides. Next base: position 54,128,240 of record CAMTDV010000024.1, on the reverse strand, counting down.
GGGTGCTAAAGTGCTTCTTTACAATTCGAGGTTTAAGTTGTGACAACCCGCAACTTCATGCTACTACTTTAACCTAACCAAGGTTAATTTAGGCATACATTCATGGCACTGCATTTAGTCAGGGTTAGTTAAATGAGTCTACGTTGGTAAGTCGGGGAATTACTAGAACATATATATGTCAATTCTTGAGCATGGCGGCTAACGCGAATAATAATTATAAAATTGATGGCTTATACGAAACTTGTGTGCTGCATGACAAAGACGTGAACTACATGCTTTAAATGTAAATTACATGTTATTATGTGCTTATTGTGAAAGTTATATAGTTAGGGGGTGTTTAGAGCATTTGTGAACCTTAATAAAACTCCTATAACCCTAATCACCTCTCACAATTCATTGTGTGGCTGTTCATCTTTTTCTCTCAAATCCTTCTCTAATCATTTGGCTTTGCCACAATCTTCCATCCTCAATCTTGATCATTCCAATCCTCTTAGAACAAACACTAGATTGAAGCAAAGGTATGTGTTCATGTTTATGTTATTTCCTGTTCTTTTGATTTCATGCAAAACCCTAGAACTCCAAACAACTGATTCTGTGTTTTATCGATTATGAATATGTGATAATTGCTAGATTATTGGATTGCATGATTGCTGCTAGTCCTTAGGGATGTTATTGGCATGATATGACTGCTAAAACTGCTGTATTGATTCGTGACAATTGTTAATCAGGGTTTCTGATCCTAGAAACTGCAAATTGTTACGTTGATATTCTGCGATTAGGGTTGGTCCGACGTTGTGAAGTTACAAGAGTCTGAGTTTACCAATACTGTTTATATCCAAGCTTATTAGGGGATCAAGGGTCCAATTTTGTTATATAAACATGATTTCCGAGTTTATAAAAGTATAGTGTATCCGAGTTATGCATGAGTCCGAGTTTAATGCGAGCTTGGGGGATCCGAATTTGTGGATACATATTCATGTATGTCTGGGTTTCTTAATTAAAAGGGTTCCGAGTTAGGGGTTCGGATTTAAGAGTTTAAGTGGTGATGGATATCCGAGTTTATGAGTTAGATAGGTATTCCAGGTTGTTTATAGAGATGTTGTCCGAATTTTAGTGAAGGTGTGGGTGTGTCCGAGTTTGAGGAACTCATACGTATCCGGGTTTACAAATGTGCTTGGTCCGAATTTATGTGAGTTGCATAATGTCCGAGTTTAATGATGGGTGAAGAGTGTCCGAATTTATTGTAGGCACAAGTGTAGAGTTTGTACCGGTTGTATTGTCCTTTATTTTCGATTATTTTTCATAGCTTATGGTTGTTTTTGGTAGTTTGGGGGTCTTTGTTTTGTGTTGCAGGGATTCATAACCAAGGATGTGCAAGATTTGACAGAGAAAAGGTTCCAGGTAAGTTCTAGTGTTAGAAAAATTTTGGGAAATGATTTTTGGGAGTTTGGTTAAGTTAAAAAAATTTTCTAAGGTATGAAACTGGCAAATTTCGAAACTTTCTGTAAAAAAGGGCTATGGGCGGGCCGCGAGAGCTATGGCTCCACTTTTCATGGCCCGCGAGAAGGTATAAGTGGGTGACGTCATTTATACGGTTGCGGGGCGCGACATAATTCAATATATGTGTCGCGGCCCGCGAGTCCCCTACTCTGCAGCTCAGTTCGATTAGAACCCAATTTTTTCATCAATTCACCCTACTTCTTCTCCTCTACTCCGCCGACAACCACCTCTTACCACAATACATCACCGGAAACCACCTGTTTTTGGCCAAATTGACCACCCCCATTCACCCATAAACATTATTCAAACGATTTCCTCACCACTTTTCACACAAAACAAGATTTTTTCTTGGGATTTCAAGCTTTCAACCGGATTTTATTAGTTTCCTTGTTTAACTTGAATCCAAGGTATGTGTTCTTGTAATCTTTATACCATGAGTCATTTATTTCAGCTCTTACTTAGTTTAGTTTTAGAGTTCGTGTCGGGTCTTGGTCTAGTCTTGTGTTTGGGTGTGTTTAGTGATTGTTTCAGGTTGCGGGTGGCTCGGTTTGGGTAGTTTAGCATAATGTGTGACATCTGAGCCTTTTCAAGCATCAAACAATATCGAAACAATTCTGACTTTAATGAAATCTTGTGTTTCATTCCCGAGAATTTTATAATTACATGTGACATTCATACGTTTTAGTCCATGTAGAATTTCAACTCCTCAAAGCCTTTCTAGAGATTATACGTAAACCGATATGCAAACAAAACCAATTTAACGCAACGTATGTTCCGAATAATTTCACAAGCTAAACATAACTTAAATGACCTTTTGCATAACTTAGAAATAAGTTTTAAAGGGTTTGGTATGTCAAAAACAAGTTTATTCGAACACAGGGACTAATTACGACAAACTGCGATAGTCTGCCGATTCTCATAGCGACGTACGCTCCGGGACAAGAACACAAGCCTAACATACCATAAATATCCTTTACATAGCTTAGAAATAAGCTTTGAGGGCTTCGGTATGGCAAAATCACACTTTTGTAACTTCAGGGGCTATTTTGCAAATTTCAGTAAACTATGCCTTTTTTCGTGTATCGCTATCCGAAACACGTTCGGACATCCAAAATATTTTTCTAATCATCAATATATTATATGTTAGTGATTGGAATGCAAAAAATCCGTTCGTTACGTGTTTACGGTCACACGCGCCTTCGTTTCGATTTTCGTCGTATATAGAGCTTAAAAATGGGGTTAACGGGTGTTAGAAATGCCGAAATGCGACGAAAACAAGTGCAGGGACCTGTTTGCAATTTTTCAAAACTTCAGTCAGGGGGGCCGTGGCGCTACGAGACGCCCTAGGGGGGTAACGTAGCATACGGGGAAGCCCCTGTTTTGATAGAAAGTTGTTGGCAGCTTCCCAGCTCATTCCCTTGCCACCAATTCGCAATTTTTGACACCTGGCCCTAATTTTCCACCCTTTTTTCCTGCTTCTAGCATGTGTTAGGACACTAATCAAGTCTAGTGATGATTCATGGACACTTGTAAGGCTTACATTAATCCAACTCAAGTATAAATTCCATGATTTTTCTCATTTTTGAACTTTTTCAACCTTCATTCAAGCTCATATCTGCTATAATCCGAATTTGCAACCACTTGGGAGACTCCTCTGTGATTCCTTGATCATCCCTAGTGTTTGTAAGTAAATCATTCATGTTCTGATTCAAGTTTCTTAGTTTAATTGAGCTAAAACTCAGCAGTTTGACTTTCTGTTTGACTTTTAGTTTTGATCATAAAACTCAATTGAAACTTGCAATATGATGGTAATCAAGGTGGTTATGATCCCTAAAATTCGTGCCTACTGATTTTCACATTTTCTAGTCATTTTGACAAGTCAAAGTTTCGGTCAAAATGCGATTTTTGCGCATTTGCAACGGATCTATTCTTCGAGTGTCAAAACAGGTTGTTTTGATGCCAAAGTACTTTGATAAACTTAATTAGACATGTCACAACATGTCAAATTCATCACTCTCATTGTGGTGCTTGTTTAGAGTCAAAAACTTGAACGGTTTGACCACCGCTTTGACTTTCGAATATGGCCCGTTTGGTTGATCTTTAGATCCGAGCAAATACATATTTATGACCATAAATATATAGGGAATAACCCTCTGAGGTTTTACCTTATGGTCATGTTGTTTGGATAACGTTATGATAATTAGTTGTTATAATCATCGATGATGACCAAAATGCCCTTTTTCGCAAATAAATCAACTAAGAGCATATGTAACATAAAAATTGACATATATGGCCCGTTTAGTTGATCTTTAGATCCGAGCAAATACATATTTGTGACCATAAATATATAGGGAATAACCCTCTGAGGTTTTACCTTATGGTCATGTTGTTTGGATAACGTTATGATAATTAGTTGTTATAATCATCGATGATGACCAAAATGCCCTTTTTCGCAAATAAATCAACTAAGAGCATATGTAACATAAAAATTGACATACAATCTGAAGTAACAACAATTTTAAACATATTTTGGCAATTAGGACTTATCATAACGCATATCTAACCATCCAAATGCGTAGTTACGCAAATGACGCGTTAAAGTGGCTTAAGCTACCTAACGGGTCATAATGGGTCAAAAAGCACACAAAAATCTTTCCAACTCAGAATGTGAACTTATTAAACGATGTCATATGAGTCCCCAAACTCATTTGGTTTATAAGATGCCATTCTATCCAAATCCTTCGATTTCAAGCTTCGATATTTACACTATTGTTCATTTTTAGGACACACACTTGATTTCTTAATCTTCGGACGTTGATCATACACTTGTACAAGGCTTATCCGCAAATCCCAGGCAAGTACATCACTCCCCTCTTTTATGTTTACAAATGTTTTGGGGTGATTCATATGTGCTAATTGTTTTCAAGTTTTCAAAGTACAAATACTATGGTTTATATAACAATATGGTTTCAATAATGTGATACAACTTGTTGGTGCGTTATCCAATATACGAATGACATTCATTAACATTGTTATGCTGCCCAGTAGTAAGTTATGGTACTATAGGATTGACAATCCCGTTATTAGGCTATTCACTGGAAATGGTGGGTAGTTTGGGGAACGACAGAAACTATTTATGACTAACAAATCATTCGTTGATTTGCTAGTCTTGTTAAAGAGATCTTTTAGGATCTATTAAAGATACCCATGGAGTATAGTCGAGTCAACAAAGTTTTGAATGTACTCACTAAAGAACGACCAAAAGTTTTCAGAATTATAACACGGAACGATTGGTTTATAACAAGAAACAAAGAACGATGAACAAATGGTTTATTACGAGGAACGATGAACGACGAACAAATGATTTCAAACAATGTGTCACACCCTCAATTTCCACTTACGGAGTTTTACCGCGAGACGTGTGAACAAACCAGAATCTAAGATACTAGTACGTCGAACGACTCTATATGATTTGATAATACGTTTTCCAAAATCATTTGTTGTAAATTTTAGATTACCAATAATTAGCATGAGTATCAGTTTTAAATTTGAGCGGAAGCATAATTAAGTAATGATGCGGGCGCCAACACAAACGCCAAAACAAATGAAAAATCCCAAAACAATATTAATAAATGAGACGCGATAAAGATGTCTTGTTCAATGCATGTGCGTGCACCTAGAGCTCCTAGCGTCCTGAGAAACATGTAAAGAAACAAGTGTCAACATTAAAGATGAGTGAATTCACAGGTTTTCATAAATTCGTTGTTCGGTTTTAGTTTGTTACTCCGTTATCCCCAACCCGGGATAACATATCAGTTCCATTATTCCAACCCGGAATAGTAAGTTGTTGTTTCCAATATTCCCAAACTGGAATATTAAGTTATTGTTTCCATTATCCCCAACCCAGGATAATAAGTTGATGTTCCAATATTCCAAACCCGGAATATTAAGTTGTTCCGTAATTAAGTTCAATATTAATGTATATAGGTAGCTAGCCTAAAGTCATGTCACTAAGTGTTCACGATCGAAGCTGACTGTGTGCCTCCGTTTTGCCAGGCCTATCACATGACCATGGCGGTGTTAGGCCAATCATACATCCGTTGACCATACCCGGTCGGCTAGCGCGACTAGCTAGGATGGGGCTCGTCAGACCCAGTAGTACTACTTATAATTCCCCCGCTATTTAACCCAAATACTAACGATCCGAGGAGATTGTCGAGGACTTAAGTGATAAAGCTGCATAGTGACCATAACATTACATTAACATTAACTTAGTTACCGTATAGTTAAGTGACGTTAAATTCGTATAACGTAAAGAGTTTGAGTTTGAGAGTGTATACATGTTTCTCCCCCTGTTGTTTAAAAACCGGATAAAGTTAGGGGCCGTGAACTCACCTTTATTTGCTCGGTTAGTGTGGCAAAGATGTTATAAGAAATGGGGCCGCTAGTTGCGTCCTAACAAACCAATTAATTCCACGTCAGTGTGTAATCACACCAATACAAATTCCACACGCAATTTACTCACAAAGTGATACACACAAACAACATATCTAACACTCAAACATGCATGTAAATATTCCCATGTGATCATAGTAATCAAACAACTTATCATAAACATATTCCAAATCCATACAACACTTTATACATACAATCACAAGTTATCAACTTTCTGCTTAACACTCAATTATTCAGCTGTTTTCTAGGATTTTTATAAAATAGTTCTAACATTCCAAAAATTCCCAAATTTTTACAGTAGGTGACATTTATACCATAGAAATTTATATAATTTTTCCAAGTCCTAAATCTTTACCAATTAGCCATAGATATTAATTCACTAAGCTGCAGTCAGATTTACCGCTTTCTGACTGCAGTCCACGGAAGAATTTATTTAAAAATCACTGATCGTCCAATTAACGAAATTCCAATTGGAGTTGCCCGGAAATTTCTATACCTAGTTACTGTACAAAAATCATTACTCAACTCCCTACTGATTTTAAAATCTAGCTTGATAAACAACCAACAAAATTCCAGAATTTTAACAGCTTTACCTACTGAACTTGTTTAGCCCTTTAAAAATATCAAACGATTTCAGAAAATTATGAATCCAGTGCCATTAGATTCCTTATTCAAATCTCTACGTTCTAGACATCAGAAAATCCATTTTTCGACAACTAACGACCAAGTTACAGCCAGATGAAGTCGGCTGTAACTAGTATTCAGCAGGCTGTTTCAGCATTGTTGTTATTACAACTTACCTACATCGTTCCTATTGATCGACCTAATCCGGCAAAGACCGATTTTTGATCCTAGTTTACTACTAACTACTTATCCATGCAAACCCTACTCAAAAACTATAATCTTTATAAACAAATCATAGATGTAAGCTATTGATTCCGAAAACAGTCATGTATTCCCACACTATCAATTCAGCCGATTACTTGTAAGCACATATGATCCGAAGACAATACAATCAATTCATTCAAGCACTTAGGGTTTCCGCAAACAATTATTCACAAGCACATGATCAAAACAGCCTATTACTTATCCAACACATAAGACCCGAAACAACTAGACATTCAAACATGCATATTTATCCGAAACAACTAGACATTCAAACATATACATAATCCGAACATGATCTTGTAATCAGAGATAACCTCTAATCTTTTAATAACAATATAAACGAACCGTGATTAAGCTAGGGGATCCGGTGATCAAAGCTGCTTGCGGCCGAGAGGAAAGATGTCGATGATCGCTGCTGCGACCGGAAGAAAAGAACAGAAAAACTGTTGCTTGCTGCGACCGAGATGATGATGAGGGTAAGGCAGTTTGTTTGCGACTGAAAAGATGAACAAAAGAGCTGATCTCGATCGGTTAGGAGGAGCAAAGGGAGCTGCCGACGGCAGGTTTCTTGTAGGGTTTTGGAGTTGTGAAAGAGCATGCATTAGTGTGTGTATATATAGGCGCAAGGTGATTAGACATAGGGGATGGGTTTCCGATTTGGACTAGTTCTCGCGGCCAAGGGTTTGGGTTGGTTTAGTTTGGGTTTGAACGCAATAAGTTTGCGGTTTGGGCTTGATCTTGCGGCCAAGATATGTTTGGGTTGCTCGCGGTTATGGTCTTGGGTTTTGGATAGAAAGCATGGCCGAGAATCTTGGGTTGTTTGGTTTGGGTCTTGATCACGTGGCCGAGGACTAAAGTTGCATGCTATGAGTTTCGGTTTTGGTTAGTGTTTGTGGCCGAGGGACTTGGGTTGGGTTAGTTTGGTTTGGATGTGGTCTCGCGGCCAAAGATTAGAGTAGTTTGGTTTTGGCCGAATAGTTAGAGTTTAAGTTTAGGTTTAATCGTTGTTTCCTTCTAGCCGAAGGCTTAGGTTCAATGTTTAACTTTGTGAACTCCTAGAGTCGCCATGAACCAAGGTTGGAACGTGTCGCGGTTCGGTTCAGTTTGTGCACATATCAAATCTAATTATTCAATCACTAAGACAATCACACAACACACAACACGTCTTTAATCCATGCACGTTTAATACTTAGCACACATCTTATTCGACAAGTGTCACGTGTAAGTTATCTGAAAAACCCGGGATATCACACAATGTCACACAATGATTTTCGATTAAAGATATAAACCATACAAGTTATTTAATACGATTTACAAGTTGGATTTACAAAACAAATGTTTTTGAGTCAAGGATTACGGCTAGTAGATTTTATAACGTAAAATAATTTGTTTTATTTGAATAACTATTGCAATATCAAATGCTTTCAAAACAAGGTTTCACTTACGACTCTAGTAGTCGGGTTATTTGTATTGCAACATATACAAAGCCATGGACTTGACATGTTTACAAACCCATGTACTTGCCGGCATATTTTTGCTGACTCGTTTTCACATATGTTTCAGGGAACGATGCTAGATGATACTGATGCGTGCTCATGTAGGATCGGACTTGGACCTAGTGCCTTAATAACAAGAAAGACAATAATTATGCATGCTTGTTGCTTCGTTGTTTAAAAATTTCTTATACAATTATGACAATGTAATCTATGTTCAATATGCGAATAAAATGAAACTTCAAATACCATGTGTTGTTGAGACAATCTGTTAACGTGACTCCCTAAGTGTTTCCGCCGCGTGTTGTTTTACGCGATTTGGGTGTTACAGGTTGGTATCAGAGCACTAGTTATATGGAATTAGGTTATCAGTAATGCTTTCACCTAGACTATAACCTTCCTAGGACCCCAACGCAAGTTTACTTGTGTTTAGATTCTTAAAACATTACCATCACCTATCCTTAGGTGATTACCAAAAACAAAGCATATCACATCTTTTGAAAGTCAAAATTTTTCCAAAACTTCACAAGAAATCATCTATCATTAGATGATTTATTTTTGGGCCTTGTGCCTTCAAAGTTTTCAAAATCTTGTCAAAGTTTGGGTTTTATTAATGTGAACACGTGCAATCTGGAAGGGTGTGTACCTATACCCCGAGTTTTCTTTATAAGGCTTGAGTGTTCGTACAAATCCACTTAATCAGACCAGTCACTCTTACCTGGGAACTCTTGGGGTGAGTGTCAACTTATAGCCTAAAGCATGTCTTCACCATACATTATAAAGACCCATTTACTTTGATTAGTCACTGTGTCATTTGTTTGTTCTTAGTACTAAACAATTGATCACAATCCTTATGCTTCACTGATATTTCTTTTAACAATTCATTTTGGCTATCCAATATCAATCCCATTCGGCTTCACTCATATTTTCCTTTTCCTCTTCTAGAATGCATTCTCATCACAACAATACTCAAAAGTCTGAACTGGCTAATACCATCACCAAGCAGATAGGCACAATACTCATGGAACTCTTGAGTTAGCTATAGCCTTATCCAGTTTTGGTGATAAGACTACTCATGAGGAACCAACAAAGATGAAAGCCAAGCCTTCAAAGAAATCAAGGAAGCGTAAAGCTTCAAAGAATCGTACAGTGATTGCTCCAATTCCGCTTACCAAGTGGGACTTAGCCAGGTGGCCCCGCCACCCGCTAAGAAGCCATACAGAGGAAAAGCTCCTCTGTGCAATCAATGTAACCATCACCACTACACTAGTGTCTGTTGCCGAAAATGTTCAAAATGTGGACATTTTGGTCATACAGCTGATGTCTGTTGTTTAGCCACTTCACCAAACCAAGCTATGGCGGTTTCTACCCAACCTATCGCAGCACCTCATGCGATGACAGGTAGCCCTAACTATCCACATGGAAACTACTTCAACTGTGGTTATTTTAACCACTTCAACAAACTGGCTGACAAATGACGACTCAACGCATGGGCACGAGAGTAACACTAGCAACATTTGGCTTGTGCTGATGTCTAAATAAACACTTGAACTTTTGTCTTTTCTGTTTATTTCTAAGAACTTCGAAAACACTTTGATTGTCTATAAATAAATATGCTTGTTTCCAGTTTATTTACAAATGCGATTATATATGTGTGTTATATTCCTACAATACCAATAACATGGTTCCTTGCGAATCAAACAACACTTATAGTTTCTTTCATTTTGCGATCGCCCGCGATCTCCACAAAAATCCTAAGTACCTGTTTCTTTTAAGAAACAATGTACAAGGTACAAGTTACAACTCACAACAAATACTTAAAATATCACTTTAAATCCTTGATTGGACACCTAAGGATACTTCCATGAGTCCTTAAATGGTCTTATGCAATATGTTTATACTACAACCCTCTGATTTTTCATAACACTTTGCATGGTACATAATTTCAAAAAAAAAAAAAACATTATACTGATTTCAAAATTTCATGATTTCAAATATGTTTCATAAGATTCTAAAAGCTATTTAACATAGCATATTTACTTAATATACGAAGTGCATGATTTCAAAATACATATTTTAAAAAAAAACTCTATACATTAATTCAAGGATTTTTCATATGGTTTCAAATCAATTTATCAAGGTGTATTTACCTAATATATCTAGTGCAATTTCAAAAACATTATATATATGATTTCAAAAACAATAAGTATGATTCTCAAAAATTTCATGCATGATTTTCAATAAAACTTTTTGTGGCATATGTTGACTTATGCATGATAGAAAGCATGGCCGAGAATCTTGGGTTGTTTGGTTTGGGTCTTGATCACGTGGCCGAGGACTAAAGTTGCATGCTATGAGTTTCGGTTTTGGTTAGTGTTTGTGGCCGAGGGACTTGGGTTGGGTTAGTTTGGTTTGGATGTGGTCTCGCGGCCAAAGATTAGAGCAGTTTGGTTTTGGCCGAATAGTTAGAGTTTAAGTTTAGGTTTAATCGTTGTTTCCTTCTAGCCGAAGGCTTAGGTTCAAGGTTTAACTTTGTGAACTCCTGGAGTCGCCATGAACCAAGGTTGGAACGTGTCGCGGTTCGGTTCAGTTTGTGCACATATCAAATCTAATTATTCAATCACTAAGACAATCACACAACACACAACACGTCTTTAATCCATGCACGTTTAATACTTAGCACACATCTTATTCGACAAGTGTCACGTGTAAGTTATCTGAAAAACCCGGGATATCACATTATCCCCATGTTGAAAGAATTTTCGTCCCGAAAATTGAGTAAACGCGGTTTAGCATGTAACGTACATGTTCAGAGTGCCACGCACAAAGAGTTAGTTTGTTAATGATAGTACGCAACGTTACAAGAAGTTCCCAAGTGTCATACACAAAGATTTCCAAGTGCCATGCACAAGAATTTAGTCAACAATAGTACACGAAAGTATGAGAAAATTTCCAGGTTGTCACATCATCCCCTTGTTGAAAGAATTTTCGTCCCGAAAATTTAGTTACTGGTATCGTTAGTTTGCTGCTCAGTTGCAAAGAGGTGTGGGTATTTGCTTTTCATTTGGTCCTCTCTTTCCCACGTGAACTCCGGTCCACGCTTAGAGTCCCAACGAACTTTAACGATTGGAATCTTGCTGTGCCTCCGAGTCTTGATCTCACGATCCATGATCTCGATAGGCTTTTCCACGAAGTGTAGTTGTTCATCCACTTGGATCTCATCCAATGGAATATCTAAAGTTTCATCTGATAGACACTTCTTCAGATTTGACACGTGAAATACGTTGTGAACTCCACTGAGTTCGGCAGGGAGGTCTAATTGGTATGCTACGGGTCCAATTCATTTCAAGATTTCAAACGGGCCTACGTACCGTGGGTTAAGTTTGCCCCGTTTTCCAAAACGGATTACACCCTTCCAGGGTGACACCTTTAGTAGGACGCGATCGCCTACTTGGAATTCGAGCGGTTTGCGTCGTTGATCAGCGTAGCTTTTCTGTCGATCTCGTGCCGCCGCCATGCGGTTTCTGATTTGTACAATCTTTTCAGTGGCCTCAAGTATTAACTCAGGGCCTGTGAGTTGGCTGTCACCGACTTCTGCCCAGCAGACCGGTGATCTACATTTACGACCGTATAATGCCTCAAACGGTGCTGCCGAAATACTCGTGTGATAGCTGTTGTTATATGAGAATTCCACTAGAGGCAGGTGAATTTCCCAATTATTTCCGAAGTCCACTACGCATGCCCTAAGCATGTCTTCCAAGGTTTGTATGGTCCTTTCGCTTTGACCATCAGTCTGAGGGTGATAAGCTGTGCTCATATCCAAGCGTGTTCCCAACGCTTTCTGGAGTGACTACCAGAAGTTTGACGTGAAGCGAGCATCTCTATCTGAGATGATGGACGTTGGCACTCCGTGCCGAGAAACTACTTCCTTGATGTAAATGCGAGTCAACTTCTCCATCTTATCTGTTTCTTTAATAGCTAGGAAGTGTGCGGACTTAGTTAAACGATCCACAATCACCCAGATGGTGTCGCAACCACCCAAGGTTCGCGGGAGTTTAGTGATGAAATCCATTGAGATCTGATCCCACTTCCACACTGGGATCTCAGGTTGTTGGAGTAGCCCCGATGGCTTTTGATACTCCACCTTGACTTTTGCACAAGTCAAACATTTACTCACGTAGGTGGCTATATCGGCTTTCATGTTGGGCCACCAATACGCAACTTTAAGGTCTTGATACATCTTATCCGAACCCGGATGGATAGAGTATCGAGATTTGTGAGCTTCATCCATGACTAGCTCTCTGAGGTTCCCGTAGAGAGGTACCCATATGCGATTCATGAAATACCGGGCTCCATTGGGTTTTACTTCCCAATCGCGTTCCGTTTTTCCCACTGATTCGGCTTTGATGTTTTCCTCCTTAACTGCTTCTAACTGGGCGTCGCGTATTTGATCGGGTAGCCCCGAATGAATAGTGAGTTGTAGTGCTCGTACACGACGAGGTTTCAAGTGTTCCTTCCTGCTGAGGGCATCAGCTACCACGTTAGCTTTACCCGGGTGATACCGAATGGCACACTCATAATCGTTCAAGAGTTCGACCCAGCGACGCTGTCGCATGTTCAACTCCTTCTGATCAAAGATGTGCTGGAGGCTTTTGTGGTCAATGAAGATTGTGCACTTCGTTCCATAAAGGTAGTGTCTCCAAATCTTAAGTGCAAACACTACTGCTCCCAATTCTAGGTCATGCGTCGTGTAGTTCTTCTCGTGAACTTTCAGCTGTCGTGACGCATACGCGATGACCTTATCGCGTTGCATGAGTACGCATCCCAATCCTTGAATGGAAGCATCACAATACACTACAAAGTCATCTGTCCCTTCCGGCAAGGACAGAATGGGTGCACTGCAAAGTTTCTGCTTCAGCAGTTGAAATGCTGCTTCTTGCTTGTCACCCCAATTATACTTGATACCTTTCTGGGTGAGGGTAGTAAGCGGTTGTGCAATCTTTGAAAACCCCTCGATGAAGCGTCTGTAGTAACCAGCCAATCCTAAGAATTGGCGGATTTCCGTCGGTGTCTTAGGTGCTTCCCAGTTTTTGATGGCTTCAATCTTGGTAGGGTCTACGTGGATACCCTTTTCATTCACGACGTGCCCGAGAAACTGAACTTCCCGGATCCAGAAATCACACTTCGAGAGCTTGGCATATAGCTTTTCCTGTTGAAGTAATCCTAGCAGTAATCGTAGGTGCTCAGCATGCTCTTCTTCACTTTTGGAGTAGATGAGTATGTCATCGATGAACACGATGACAAATTTGTCGAGGTATGGTTTACACACACGGTTCATGAGGTCCATGAATACCGCAGGTGCGTTAGTGAGACCGAATGGCATAACCAAGAACTCGTAATGGCCATACCGAGTGCGAAATGCTGTCTTAGCGATATCCTCCTCTCTGACGCGTAGCTGATGATAACCAGACCGTAAATCAATCTTAGAGTAGTAACTTGACCCTTGCAGTTGGTCGAATAGATCGTCGATGCGAGGTAACGGGTATCGGTTCTTGACTGTAACCTTGTTGAGTTCCCTATAGTCGATGCACATGCGGAAAGTCCCGTCCTTCTTCTTGACAAACAGGACTGGAGCTCCCCATGGCGAAACGCTTGGTCGGATAAATCCTTTTTCTAGCAGCTCTTGAAGTTGAGTAGACAGCTCCTGCAGCTCGGCTGGAGCTAGGCGGTATGGAGCTTTGGCGATGGGAGTTGCATTGCTTGCCAATTCGATTTCAAACTCCAATTGTCGATGTGGTGGAAGACCAGGTAGTTCTTCTGGGAATACATCGGAAAAATCACGGACGACAGGGATGTCTTCTATACGTTTCTCGTCCTTAGGCTGTTCGGTAATTAGTGCGAGTAAAGCGAAGGAATTCTTTTTCCGAAGATACTTCTGCGCTTGCATAAATGAGATAATGTTGGTGACGGCGCTTGCCTTGTCGCCTTGTACCGTCAGGATTTCGTCGTTCGTGAGTGGAATACGGATAGACTTTTCGGAGCAGAGAACTTCAGCCCGGACGTCGGATAGCCAGTCCATTCCGACTACCACGTCAAAACTACCCAGGGTAGTTGTCATCAGATCGATGGTAAAAGCGTGGCCCACGAGTTTGAGTTGACAGCCGGATACGATTTGGGTCACATTTATAGATTTACCATTGGCTAATTCTATCACATAAGGGGTCTCTAATGGTTTAAGCGTGAGATTTAGGTTCTTCCTAAAAGACTCAGATATAAAGCTCCTATCCGCACCCGTATCAAAAAGCACAGAAGCAAAATGTTCATTAAGGGGAAACTTACCGGTGACCACGTTCGTGTCGTTTCTGGCCTCTCCGCGGCCCAATGTAAATGCACGACCTTTGGCACCTCCTGTGCCACCGTTCCCATTGTTGTTGTTGTTATTATTGTTGTGGTTGTTGTGGTTGTGGTTGTTTCCACCATTATTGTTGTTGTTGCGCACCTGTGGGCAGTCTTTTCTGAAATGAGCGGTGCTACCACACTGATAGCATCCCCGGTTTATACCCTGCTGCTGACCTTGGGGTTGATTCTGATTTTGTCGGGACATAATTTCCCCACGACAATCCCTTGCCGCATGTCCCATCTTGCCACATCTTTGGCAGCGATTTCCGGCACAAGGGCCGTTATGATGGAGATTACAGCGGTTGCACTGCGGCTTTCGACCTACATAACCGCCTGCATTCTGGTTGTTGTTGTTGTTGTTGTAGTTGTTGTTGTAGTTGCTGTTGTTGTTGTTGGAACGATTTTGATGACCCCGGTGGTTGTGGTAGTGATTGAACCGTTTCTGGTTCCCTTGCTGTGGATGTGACGACGAAGACTGTCGAATGGTGGAGTCTTCAAACTTTCTTTTGTTATCTGAGGCAACTTCAGTGGTACCCCGTGCTGGCAGTTTCTTCTGTTCCACCGCTTTATCGGTGAGTTTGTGAGCCAATCGGATAGCTTGATGTTCTATTACAGGGTTACTAGACATCACCATACCCTGAATTTCCGGAACCAGACCCCCGAGATAGAACTCAAGTCTTTTCTCCACCGTGTTTGCCAAATCAGGACACAAAAATACCAAGTCATGGTGTTTTGCAGTGTAAGCCTCAATTTCCGATCCCACCATCTTGTGGTTCCATAGAGCTTACTCTAACTGTTGCACTCTGTCTCGTGGACAGTACTCCTCTTTAATCAGGGCCTTGAACTCAGTCCATGCCATTGCATTTGCAGCTAACAGTCCACGTGTTTGGACTTGGGCATTCCACCATGTCAGTGCCCCATCTTCCAGCGTTGAGGCGGCGTATTTGACCTTGTTGGCCTCTAAGCAGTTGCACATTTCAAAAACGGATTCCGACTTTTCGATCCAGCGGACCAGTCCAATGGGTCCTTCCGCCCCCGAGAACTTGCTAGGCTTTGCGTGAAGGAACATCTTATAGGGATTAAAGCCCCCTCCTGCTGACAGAGAACAGGAAGTTAGCAAGGAATTGTACTAGCCTCACCATTAGATTTTCACGCGAAAATTTAATAGTGGTTACCTGCCGGCTGGTTCTGCACACCCGCTAATGCTGCGTTCACATGCTCCTGGATCATGGCAGCTAGCTCTTCGGGCGTCAAGTTATGGTTTCCACGTCTTCCAGTCGCCATTTAGATCTTCGAAACACAACACAAACACACCCCGATAAGTCTATATGTCCAATATAGTTATCCTACTTCGTACTTTAATAATTATTTAGTTATGTCAACTCAATATGTTAAATAGTCGAAAGAAATACTTGATTAACTGAAATCTCAACGTCTTACAAAGGTGCAAATCAAACATACGAATTTACTATAAAGTCTCAAGTTTAAATACAAGTGGGAAAATAATAAACTGAAGGAAAACAAATAATATAAACGAGACGTGTCAGTCTCTACGTCTCCATTCCCCAAGTCACTGTCGTTGCCGTCATCCTGTGCGGCATTTCCAGTTTCTTCAGCTGGGTCCTCCTCCGGATCCTCTTCAGGATCCTCCTCTGGATCCTCCTCTACCGGCACTGGAGGGGCCGGTGCTGGTTCAAGTGCTTGATTTTGCAGTTCCTGAATGTTCCAACTGTTTTCTAGGACTCTGTCCTCCAGCCAGTCAGCTCTTATCTGCTCAGCACGCAGATCTCTGGCTATGGTGTTACGAGCTACCTTGCTCGTACGATGCTCTTCCTCGAGCGAGTCGGTCCTTCCTGTAAGTTGTCGGATCATCCATCCTTGTGCTAAGATGGTTTCCTGCATTCTTTCTAACTGTTTTTGTTGTGTATGCACCAGGATTCTAAGCATGTCAAGTCCTATTTCTACAGGATTAACCGGTTCAACCGGTACAACAATAGTTGGGCGCAACGACGACTCCTCCCCCAGAGCGAGCCTTTTCCTCGCTGCTGAGCGTGTCTCCACGCCATAAGGTGGTATGGGTTCCACCATTGGTGCCTTTCCTGATGCTCTTGATGGCGTAAGTCTGTCGGACGATGATGACGATGAGGATGATGACATTGCCTGTTAGGTCGTGTAGTTAGTTACGAGTTGTTTTCATTTCTTATTATGAAGGTATAACCTACCAAACACGTTTGTAGCATATTGCATAACAAGATATAATAATTCGGTGCCAAACTAAGTCTAGTGTCGTGATATCAGCTATAGTTTAGGTCTACTTCTAATGCAAACCTGGTTCTCTATAGCTAGTGGCTCTGATACCAATCTGTCACACCCTCAATTTCCACTTACGGAGTTTTACCGCGAGACGTGTGAACAAACCAGAATCTAAGACACTAGTACGTCGAACGACTCTATATGATTTGATAATACGTTTTCCAAAATCATTTGTTGTAAATTTTAGATTACCAATAATTAGCATGAGTATCAGTTTTAAATTTGAGCGGAAGCATAATTAAGTAATGATGCGGGCGCCAACACAAACGCCAAAACAAATGAAAAATCCCAAAACAATATTAATAAATGAGACGCGATAAAGATGTCTTGTTCAATGCATGTGCGTGCACCTAGAGCTCCTAGCGTCCTGAGAAACATGTAAAGAAACAAGTGTCAACATTAAAGATGAGTGAGTTCACAGGTTTTCATTAATTCGTTGTTCGGTTTTAGTTTGTTACTCCGTTATCCCCAACCCGGGATAACATATCAGTTCCATTATACCAACCCGGAATAATAAGTTGTTGTTTCCAATATTCCCAAACCGGAATATTAAGTTATTGTTTCCATTATCCCCAACCCGGGATAATAAGTTGATGTTCCAATATTCCAAACCCGGAATATTAAGTTGTTCCGTAATTAAGTTCAATATTAATGTATATAGGTAGCTAGCCTAAAGTCATGTCACTAAGTGTTCGCGATCGAAGCTGACTGTGTGCCTCCGTTTTGCCAGGCCTATCACATGACCATGGCAGTGTTAGGCCAATCATACATCCGTTGACCATACCCGGTCGGCTAGCGCGACTAGCTCGGATCCGTTTTGCCAGGCCTATCACATGACCATGGCAGTGTTAGGCCAATCATACATCCGTTGACCATACCCGGTCGGCTAGCGCGACTAGCTCGGATGGGGCTCGTCAGACCCAGTAGTACTACTTATAATTCCCCCGCTATTTAACCCAAATACTAACGATCCGAGGAGATTGTCGAGGACTTAAGTGATAAAGCTGCATAGTGACCATAACATTACATTAACATTAACTTAGTTACCGTATAGTTAAGTGACGTTAAATTCGTATAACGTAAAGAGTTTGAGTTTGAGAGTGTATACATGTTTCTCCCCATGTTGTTTAAAAACCGGATAAAGTTAGGGGCCGTGAACTCACCTTTATTTGCTCGGTTAGTGTGGCAAAGATGTTATAAGAAATGGGGCCGCTAGTTGCGTCCTAACAAACCAATTAATTCCACGTCAGTGTGTAATCACACCAATACAAATTCCACACGCAATTTACTCACAAAGTGATACACACAAACAACATATCTAACACTCAAACATGCATGTAAATATTCCCATGTGATCATAGTAATCAAACAACTTATCATAAACATATTCCAAATCCATACAACACTTTATACATACAATCACAAGTTATCAACTTTCTGCTTAACACTCAATTATTAAGCTGTTTTCTAGGATTTTTATAAAATAGTTCTAACATTCCAAAAATTCCCATATTTTTACAGTAGGTGACATTTATACCATAGAAATTTATATAATTTTTCCAAGTCCTAAATCTTTACCAATTAGCCGTAGATATTAATTCACTAAGCTGCAGTCAGATTTACCGCTTTCTGACTGCAGTCCACGGAAGAATTTATTTAAAAATCACTGATCGTCCGATTAACGAAATTCCAATTGGAGTTGCCCGGAAATTTCTATACCTAGTTACTGTACCAAAATCATGACTCAACTCCCTACTGATTTTAAAATCTAGCTTGATAAACAACCAACAAAATTCCAGAATTTTAACAGCTTTACCTACTGAACTTGTTTAGCCCTTTAAAAATATCAAACGATTTCAGAAAATTATGAATCCAGTGCCATTAGATTCCTTATTCAAATCTCTACGTTCTAGACATCAGAAAATCCATTTTTCGACAACTAACGACCAAGTTACAGCCAGATGAAGTCGGCTGTAACTAGTATTCAGCAGGCTGTTTCAGCATTGTTGTTATTACAACTTACCTACATCGTTCCTATTGATCGACCTAATCCGGCAAAGACCGATTTTTGATCCTAGTTTACTACTAACTACTTATCCATGCAAACCCTACTCAAAAACTATAATCTTTATAAACAAATCATAGTTGTAAGCTATTGATTCCGAAAACAGTCATGTATTCCCACACTATCAATTCAGCCGATTACTTGTAAGCACATATGATCCGAAGACAATACAATCAATTCATTCAAGCACTTAGGGTTTCCGCAAACAATTATTCACAAGCACATGATCAAAACAGCCTATTACTTATCCAACACATAAGACCCGAAACAACTAGACATTCAAACATGCATATTTATCCGAAACAACTAGACATTCAAACATATACATAATCCGAACATGATCTTGTAATCAGAGATAACCTCTAATCTTTTAATAACAATATAAACGAACCGTGATTAAGCTAGGGGATCCGGTGATCAAAGCTGCTTGCGGCCGAGGGGAAAGATGTCGATGATCGCTGCTGCGACCGGAAGAAAAGAACAGAAAAACTGTTGCTTGCTGCGACCGAGATGATGATGAGGGTAAGGCAGTTTGTTTGCGACTGAAAAGATGAACAAAAGAGCTGATCTCGATCGGTTAGGAGGAGCAAAGGGAGCTGCCGACGGCAGGTTTCTTGTAGGGTTTTGGAGTTGTGAAAGAGCATGCATTAGTGTGTGTATATATAGGCGCAAGGTGATTAGACATAGGGGATGGGTTTCCGATTTGGACTAGTTCTCGCGGCCAAGGGTTTGGGTTGGTTTAGTTTGGGTTTGAACGCAATAAGTTTGAGGTTTGGGCTTGATCTTGCGGCCAAGATATGTTTGGGTTGCTCGCGGTTATGGTCTTGGGTTTTGGATAGAAAGCATGGCCGAGAATCTTGGGTTGTTTGGTTTGGGTCTTGATCACGTGGCCGAGGACTAAAGTTGCATGCTATGAGTTTCGGTTTTGGTTAGTGTTTGTGGCCGAGGGACTTGGGTTGGGTTAGTTTGGTTTGGATGTGGTCTCGCGGCCAAAGATTAGAGTAGTTTGGTTTTGGCCGAATAGTTAGAGTTTAAGTTTAGGTTTAATCGTTGTTTCCTTCTAGCCGAAGGCTTAGGTTCAAGGTTTAACTTTGTGAACTCCTAGAGTCGCCATGAACCAAGGTTGGAACGTGTCGCGGTTCGGTTCAGTTTGTGCACATATCAAATCTAATTATTCAATCACTAAGACAATCACACAACACACAACACGTCTTTAATCCATGCACGTTTAATACTTAGCACACATCTTATTCGACAAGTGTCACGTGTAAGTTATCTGAAAAACCCGGGATATCACACAATGTCACACAATGATTTTCGATTAAAGATATAAACCATACAAGTTATTTAATACGATTTACAAGTTGGATTTACAAAACAAATGTTTTTGAGTCAAGGATTACGGCTAGTAGATTTTATAACGTAAAATAATTTGTTTTATTTGAATAACTATTGCAATATCAAATGCTTTCAAAACAAGGTTTCACTTACGACTCTAGTAGTCGGGTTATTTGTATTGCAACATATACAAAGCCATGGACTTGACATGTTTACAAACCCATGTACTTGCCGGCATATTTTTGCTGACTCGTTTTCACATATGTTTCAGGGAACGATGCTAGATGATACTGATGCGTGCTCATGTAGGATCGGACTTGGACCAAGTGCCTTAATAACAAGAAAGACAATAATTATGCATGCTTGTTGCTTCGTTGTTTAAAAATTTCTTATACAATTATGACAATGTAATCTATGTTCAATATTCGAATAAAATGAAACTTCAAATACCATGTGTTGTTGAGACAATCTGTTAACGTAACTCCCTAAGTGTTTCCGCCGCGTGTTGTTTTACGCGATTTGGGTGTTACAGGTTGGTATCAGAGCACTAGTTATAGGGAATTAGGTTATCAGTAATGCTTTCACCTAGACTATAACCTTCCTAGGACCCCAACGCAAGTTTACTTGTGGTTAGATTCTTAAAACATTACCATCACCTATCCTTAGGTGATTACCAAAAACAAAGCATATCACATCTTTTGAAAGTCAAAATTTTTCCAAAACTTCACAAGAAATCATCTATCATTAGATGATTTATTTTTGGGCCTTGTGCCTTCAAAGTTTTCAAAATCTTGTCAAAGTTTGGGTTTTATTAATGTGAACACGTGCAATCTGGAAGGGTGTGTACCTATACCCCGAGTTTTCTTTATAAGGCTTGAGTGTTCGTACAAATCCACTTAATCAGACCAGTCACTCTTACCTGGGAACTCTTGGGGTGAGTGTCAACTTATAGCCTAAAGCATGTCTTCACCATACATTATAAAGACCCATTTACTTTGATTAGTCACTGTGTCATTTGTTTGTTCTTAGTACTAAACAATTGATCACAATCCTTATGCTTCACTGATATTTCTTTTAACAATTCATTTTGGCTATCCAATATCAATCCCATTCGGCTTCACTCATATTTTCCTTTTCCTCTTCTAGAATGCATTCTCATCACAACAATACTCAAAAGTCTGAACTGGCTAATACCATCACCAAGCAGATAGGCACAATACTCATGGAACTCTTGAGTTAGCTATAGCCTTATCCAGTTTTGGTGATAAGACTACTCATGAGGAACCAACAAAGATGAAAGCCAAGCCTTCAAAGAAATCAAGGAAGCGTAAAGCTTCAAAGAATCGTACAGTGATTGCTCCAATTCCGCTTACCAAGTGGGACTTAGCCAGGTGGCCCCGCCACCTGCTAAGAAGACATACAGAGGAAAAGCTCCTCTGTGCAATCAATGTAACCATCACCACTACACTAGTGTCTGTTGCCGAAAATGTTCAAAATGTGGACATTTTGGTCATACAGCTGATGTCTGTCGTTTAGCCACTTCACCAAACCAAGCTATGGCGGTTTCTACCCAACCTATCGCAGCACCTCATGCGATGACAGGTAGCCCTAACTATCCACATGGAAACTACTTCAACTGTGGTTATTTTAACCACTTCAACAAACTGGCTGACAAATGACGACTCAACGCATGGGCACGAGAGTAACACTAGCAACATTAGGCTTGTGCTGATGTCTAAATAAACACTTGAACTTTTGTCTTTTCTGTTTATTTCTAAGAACTTCGAAAACACTTTGATTGTCTATAAATAAATATGCTTGTTTCCAGTTTATTTACAAATGCGATTATATATGTGTGTTATATTCCTACAATACCAATAACATGGTTCCTTGCGAATCAAACAACACTTATAGTTTCTTTCATTTTGCGATCGCCCGCGATCTCCACAAAAATCCTAAGTACCTGTTTCTTTTAAGAAACAATGTACAAGGTACAAGTTACAACTCACAACAAATACTTAAAATATCACTTTAAATCCTTGATTGGACACCTAAGGATACTTCCATGAGTCCTTAAATGGTCTTATGCAATATGTTTATACTACAACCCTCTGATTTTTCATAACACTTTGCATGGTACATAATTTCAAAAAAAAAAAAAACATTATACTGATTTCAAAATTTCATGATTTCAAATATGTTTCATAAGATTCTAAAAGCTATTTAACATAGCATATTTACTTAATATACGAAGTGCATGATTTCAAAATACATATTTTAAAAAAAAACTCTATACATTAATTCAAGGATTTTTCATATGGTTTCAAATCAATTTATCAAGGTGTATTTACCTAATATATCTAGTGCAATTTCAAAAACATTATATATATGATTTCAAAAACAATAAGTATGATTCTAAAAATTTCATGCATGATTTTCAATAAAACTTTTTGTGGCATATGTTGACTTAGCATATGAGCACATTGATTTTCATTACATTTTTGCTATGTATGTTGTCTGAGCATGCTAGCACACTGATTTCATGGACATTTCTACTTCGTGTGTTGACCTAGTATACCTAATAAAAGGTTTCAAAATACTTTTGCTACATGAATCTCAAATCCTATTAGGATCTTCCTATCGTCATAGATAGATCCTTGCGGATGTTCAAAGTGCAACATCAAAGCCCTTAATTGGATTTTGTTTGCACTTCAATACATATGTTATGATTCAATAAGGACAAACCAAATCCTTACAAGATCTTTCTATCTTCATAGTTAGATTCTTGCGGATGCTTAAAGTAATAAATGAACTCCTTGATTGGATTCCTAGTGTACGTTAAACTACTTATGTACAAATTGATGACAAGTTAATAACTAGTTGATGACCAAATTGACAATTATGCGATTATGTGTTTATGTGTTAAGTTGATTCAAATGTTCGTTATCCAAATCCTTGTAGAATCTTCCATATCTTCATATGATAGATTCTTAGAAGGATATCCGAAAGTACTATCAAATCCTTGAATGGGATATTCTATGTAAATAGTTAAGCCCTTGGATTCCAAAGTACTATTCCTAATTTGATTCATAGTTAAAGAGACCTTTTAGGGTCTAGTTAAAGAAACTACTCAGGGTTTAGTTAAAGAGACCTTTCTGGGTCTAGTTAAAGAAACCTTTCAGGGTTTAGTTAAAGAGACCTTTCAAGGTCTAGTTAAAGAAACCTTTCAGGGTTTAGTTAAAGAGATCTTTCAGGGTCTAGTTAATGTGACCTTTCAGGGTCTAGTTAAAGAAACCTTTCAGGGTTTAATTAAAGAGGTCATGTGTTGACCTAGTTAAAGAAACCTTTCAGAGTTTAGTTAAAGAAGTATTTCAGGGCTTAGTTAAAGAGGTCTTTCAGGGCTTAGTTAAATAGGTCTTTCAGGGCCTAGCTAAAGAAGTCTTTAAGGGCTTAGTTAAAGAGGTCTTTTAGGGCCTAGGTAAAGAAGTCTTTCAGGGCTTTGTTAAAGAGGTCTTTCAGGGCCTAGTTAAAGAGATTGCTCGTCAATTTAGTTAAAGAGATCATGTGTTGATCTAGTTAAAGAGATTGCTCGTCAATCTAGTTAAAGAGAGCATGTGTTGATCTAGTTAAAGAGATTGTCCGTCAATCTAGTTAAAGAGATCATATGATGATCTAGTTAAAGAGACATTTTGGTGGACTGTTTAAAGAGATCATGCGTTGATCTAATTAAAGAGATTCCGATGTGGTCTAGACAAGTCATTCCATGTTTACTCATATGATTTTTCCCCTACACATCACAAAATAAACTATGCGGATTGTGCAACAAATTGAGTAATTATGGATGCATAAATAATTATAAAATCCCTTGCATAGAAAACCATAGCAAGTTTTGTCATGTGTGAGAACCTATAGTAATAAGAATAACGAAATGGGGACAATGTAATAACGACATGGTGGATACGCCACTGGTACTTCCTATATATAAGTGTTCCTTATCACATTGCAAGCGTGGCGTTATTTAAGTTACTAGAAGTTTTGAACCTTGACCAATGTTGTTCTATCTTTCATCCTCTGACTCCAACTTCGAGCACACACAAGTTTCCCTTACTAGTCTTAATGGGAAACCTCTATAAATGTCCTTCCTTTCGAAATTCGACACTCTTTTCTAGCTATGCTACGACAAAGGATACCACTTTGACATTTACAAGTTCTTTTCCCAGGCTCAGTACAATTAAAGGTGTCATGCACCTACCTATTGGAATAAAGTTAAGAATTTCGAATCTCAACTCATTACCATGGATAACAAACCAGTACAATAAACAAAGTTTGCCAGAGTCCAAACGTTTTCTAGAGATTTTCTACGGAAACAAAGGATCACTTGACGGGATACCCTCTATTGTGTTTTTACAAGTTTCCTCTAAATTTAAATTTCGGGATGAAATTTCCTAAACTAGGGGAGACTGTGACATCTGAGCCTTTTCAAGCATCAAACAATACCGAACAATTCTGACTCTAATGAAATCTTGTGTTTCATTCCCGAGAATTTTATAATTACATGTGACATTCATACGTTTTAATCCATGTACAATTTCAACCCCTCAAAGCCTTTCTGGAGATTATACGTAAACCGATATGCAAACAAAACCAATTTAACACAACGTATGTTCCGGAATAATGTCACAAGCTAAACATACCTTAAATGACCTTTGCATAACTTAGAAATAAGTTTTAAAGGGTTTGGTATGTCAAAAACAAGTTTATTCGATCACAGGGACTAATTATGATAAACTGCGAAAGTCTGCCGATTCTCACAGCGACGTACATTCCGGGACAAGAAAACAAGCCTAACATACCATGAATATCCTTTACATAGCTTAGAAATAAGGTTTGAGAGCTTCGGTATGGCAAAATCACACTTTTGTAAGTTCAGGGGCTATTTGGCAAATTTTGTGAAACTATGCCTTTTTGCGTATATCGCTATCCGAAACACGTTCGGACATCCAAAATATTTTTCTAATCATCAACATATTATATGTTAGTGATTGGAATCCGAAAAATCCGTTCCTTACGCGTTTACGGTCAAACACGCGTTCGTTTCGATTTTCGTCGTAATTAACCGATAACCGCGACCGTACGACCAAACTAACCAACCTCTGGAACATTTTTGAGCATATTTCAAGTTCCTATACTTTAGCGTCCTTATAGAGCTTAAAAATGGGGTTAACGGGTGTTAGAAATGCCGAAACGCGACGAAAACAAATGCAGGGACCTGTTTGCAATTTTTAAAACTTCAGTCAGGGGGGCCGTGGCGCTACGCGACGCCCTAAGGGGGTACCGTAGCGTATGGCAATGCCCCTGTTTTGACAGAAAGTTGTTGGCAGCTTCCCAGCTTATTCCCTTGCCACCAATTCGCAATTTTTGACACCTGGCCCGAATTTTCCAACCCTTTTTCCTGCTTCTAGCATGTGTTAGGACACTAATCAAGTCTAGTGATGATTCATGGACACTAGTAAGGCTTACATTAATCCAACTCAAGTATAAATTCCATGATTTTTCTCATTTTTGAACCTTTTCAACCTTCATTCAAGCTCATACCTTCTATAATCCGAATTTGCAACCACTTGGGAGACTCCTCTGTGATTCCTTGATCATCCCTAGTGTTTGTAAGTAATCATTCATGTTTTGATTCAAGTTTCTTAGTTTAATTGAGCTAAAACTCAATAGCTTGACTTTCTGTTTGACTTTTAGTTTATCATAAATTAATCAAGATAAAGCTCAATTGAAACTTGCAATATGATGGTAATCAAGGTGATTATGATCCCTAAAATTCATGCCTACTGATTTCCACATTTTCAAGTCATTTTGACAAGTCAAAGTTTCGGTCAAAATACGATTTTTGCACATTTTGCAACGGATCTATTCTTCGGGTGACAAAACAGGTTCTTTTGATGCCGAAGTACTTTGATAAACTTAATTAGACATGTTACAACATGTCAAATTCATCACTCTCATTGTGGTGCTTGTTTAGAGTCGAAAAGTTGAACGGTTTGTCCACCCCTTTAACTTTCGAATCTGACCCGTTTGGTTGATCTTTAGATCCGACCAAATATATATTTGTGACCATAAATATATAGGGAATAACCCTTTGAGGTTGTACCTTATGGTCATGTTGTTTGGATAACGTTATGATAATTAGTTGTTATAATCATCAATGATGACCAAAATGCCTTTGCGCAAATAAATCAACTAAGAGCATATGTAACATAAAAGTTTACATACAATCTGATGTAACAACAATATTAAACATATTTTGGCAATTAGCACTTATCATAACGCATATCTAACCATCCAAATGTGTAGTTACGCAAATGATGCGTTAAAGTGGCTTAAGCTACCTTAACGGGTCATAACGGGTCAAAAAGCACACAAAAATCTTTCCAACTCAGATGTGAACTTATTAAACCATGTCATATGAGTCCCCATACTCATTTGGTTTATAAGATGCAATTCTATCCAAATCCTCCGATTTCAAGCTTCGATATTTACACTATTGTTCATTTTTAGGACACACACTTGATTCCTTGATCTTTGGACGTTGATCATACACTTGTACAAGGCTTATCCGCAAATCCCAGGCGAGTACATCGCTCCCTTCTTTTATGTTTACAAATGTTTTGGGGTGATTCATATGTGCTAATAGTTTTCAAGTTTTCAAAGTACAAATACTATGGTTTATATAACAATATGTTTTCAATAAGGTGATACAACTTGTTGGTGCGCTATCCAATATACGAATGACATTCATTAACATTGTTATGCCGCCCAGTAGTAAGTTATGGTACTATAGGATTGACAATCCCGTTATTAGGCTATTCACTGGAAATGGTGGGTAGTTTGGGGAACGACAGAAACTATTTATGACTAACAAATCATTCGTTGATTTGCTAGTCTTGTTAAAGAGATCTTTTAAGATCTATTAAAGATACCCTTGGGGTATAGTCGAGTCAACAAAGGTTTGAATGTACTCATTAAAGAAAACCAAAAGTTTTCACAATTATAACACGGAAGATTGGTTTATAACAAGAAACAAAGAACGATGATGAACAAATGGTTTATTACGAGGAACGATGAACGACGAACAAATGATTTCAAACAATGTCACACAACGATTTTGATTAAAGATATAAACCATACAAGTTATTTCAATACGATTTACAAGTTGGATTTACAAAACAAATGTTTTTGAGTCAAGGATTACGGCTAGTAGATTTTATAACTTTTACTAATTTGTTTTATTTGAATAACTATTGCAATATCAAATGCTTTCAAAACAAGGTTTCACTTACGACTCTAGTAGTCGGGTTATTTGTATTGCAATATTACAAAGCCATGGACTTGACATGTTTACAAAACCTATGTACTTGCCGGCATATTTTTGCTGACTCGTTTTCACATATGTTTCAGGGAACGATGCTAGATGATACTGATGCGTGCTCTTGTAGGATCGGACTTGGACCTAGTGCCTTAATAACAAGAAAGACAATAATATGCTTGTTGTTTCGTTGTTTAAAAATTTCTAAGACAATTATGACAATGTAATCTATGTTCAATATTCGAATAAAATGAAACTTAAAATACCATGTGTTGTTGAGACAATCTGTTAACGTGAATCCCTAACTGTTTCCACTGCGTGTTGTTTTACGAGATTTGGGGTGTTACATAATGCAAGTTGCGGATGGGTTGGTTTGAGTTGAAATTCTTGTGTTTTGCGGCTACCATAGGTTAAGGGTTTGTCAACATTGAGTGTGGGGATTCGGTTGGTTAGTCTTGGGATAAAGATGCAATTTCTAACATACTTCTGGCACGTTTTCACTGATTACACTATAGTATTCAACTTTAATGTGTTTTAACACTCAATGTTAGTTATTTTGGCACTTGGGAGTTAATTGAGGACAATTAAAATGCCGGAAGGGGTAGTGTACATTGAGTCGTGTATTTTGAGTCGTTTAGTCTTAGATCTAGTTTGGTCATGGGTTTACGTATATGCACGTACAGGTACAAAACACTTCGCCCGTACTCAATCTCCATTCAGGCGAGGTTGTTTATAACTTATGATTTTGTAAACGGTAACCTAACTTTTTATTTCACTTTTTTTTTAGGATTCAACCGCGAATGGAATGCTATACAGTTGTTTCCACTTTTCTATAAATATTTTTCAAATATACAAAAAAAATAAAAAAAATTAATACCAAAAACAATTTGTGAGTTCTAATCCTTTGCTAATTCTTCTATTTGCATTGCTTGGTATATATGTTTGTTTTGCAGATGTCAGGTGAAGGGTCTTCAAGCAAGAGAGGTAGAAAGATAGGGCCAACAGCTCGTCCTCAAGGAGCCCCAGCTGAGCCGGTGCAACAGGAGGAACAAGAGTATATCGGGGTGTGGAGTATACTGGACCGGGGATCCCACATGTTCAAAGCACTAGGATTAGGGATAGCCCGTTGTTGCAGTTTGAGCTTAATTCGGGTGAATATCAAAGGTTGGGTACTTTGATTTCGGTAGAGTGCTACCGTATAGGAGGATTGATTAGGGATTGATGGATCGCTTGGGGGCGAGGGCGAGAGTTGAGCAGTTGTTAGGTCTGAAGTTTAGAAGGGTTTTGGATTGTGACACAAGACAGTATAAGGAAATCCCCTTGGAGTTCTACTCCACGTTTGAGTATAAACAAGGGAATTTTAGTGAGAAGGATGCAATCTTCTTTACCTTGGGTAGGCAATCATATGAGATGACCGTACCCCAGTTTACAGTGGCTACCAAATTTTATACACACGAGGAAGTGCAGACCGACGAGTTTCTGACAAGTTTACAAGGGGTGTTCAAGAAGGATCATCCGCACATTGTGCAGGTAGGCGAGCTGGCTAGGTTTTGGGGTACGATTTCCCGGGTTCCTTATTCGAACAATATGGTTGCAAGCGATATCACTGATCCGGTTCTTAGGTTTATTCATAAGATTTTGGCAGCCACCTTAGTTGGTAGGGGCCAAGGTGATAATAAGGTGAACCGGGTTAGTTTGTTTGTTTGATGTGCATGGTAGAGGGGAGACCGGCCAATTTGGTGACTGTGTTTGCTTAGTCGATGAGGAGGCCATGGAGAGGTGGTTCGGGAGCTAGGATTTATTGTGGCCCGTATATCACGTGGTTAGCAGAGAGTTTAGGAGTGTTTGCTCGGTACCATGCGGAGAGGATGAGAGAGGGGCCAGCGCCTTGTTTGATGAGAGTTGCAGATCTTCAGTCTTCAGGGAATTTGACATACAATGACCGCCAGCATGGAATCTTGTTCGTGAGGGTCCACAGGTTCAGCCACCACCAGGTTCTGAGGGTGTGTCGTCTAGCACGGTGTATACCGACCCGTTATCAGAGGCAGATGACCCCCCAGAAGATACCCACCAGGCAGTACTGAGACAGCCTAGACCGGATCCGCTTACATTTGATTCGTTGTATAGGGTGGAACTGGGTTTGGTGAGTTGCGGGTTATGTGGATGATTAGTTCGGGCATGTGAGGCAAAGTTAGTAGAGGATGGAGGATGGTATGCGCTACATGATGGAGAATATGAATATGGGGGTTCCCGCTTTCTTTAGCAGTCAGGCGTAGGCAGGTCCGAGTGGTATGGATGGAGTGCAGCCGTACCGGACTTTTCAGCCATCTGAGAGAGCGAGAGTAACGATGAGTAGAGTGGGGATAGCAGCAGCAGAGCTGAAAAGTCGTATCTTTATGGTTTTTTTTAATTTTTATGTTGTTTTTATCTCTATTTGGTTTGTAGTCCTAATATTTGAACACTTTGATACTTGGTCGGTTGGGTTGGGTTGCTTGATACTTTTTGTGGTTGATTTGATGTTTTAGACACTTTTATCTATCGTATACTATTTTGGTATGTTATTTTGGTTGTGATAGGTATGGTGTTGGTTTTCCGCTTCCGTTTGCGTGTCTGAAAATTAGGAACACGTTTGCTGAGCGTATTCAGAGTGGAGGGCATATGTGGAATTGAATGGCACATTGACACTCTCGCATATATTCGGGTATGTCGTTTCACTTGTATATAATTTTTATTTTTTAGTTTTATTTACTTAGTTGAGTCATATTTTCGTTCTTGCATTAAGGACAATGCAATCTTTAAGTGTGGGGATGGGATACATAGTTATAGTGTGTTAGTTGTGAGGTCGTAAAAATTTGAAAAAAACAATCAAAAAGTCCAAAAAAAATTGAAAAATAGAAAATGTCTTTTTAATTAAGAAGTGTGAAAATAAAAAACGGAAAATGATAGAAAAGATGGGTTTTTGTTCGGGTTCAAATAATAATAATATGAGAATAATATAGTCTAGCTTGTTTCTAGTTTGGGATATGTGGGTAGGCTCGACTTGGTTCTAGGTTCCTTTAATCTTAATATAGCTTAATTGTCAGTTTACTAGTGGTTACTCATCTAGGAAAAATGGGAAGTCGAAACCGCCAAAATTGCTGTTATAAGCTAAAATTTTTAGAATTTTTAGACATGAAAAAAATGGAATAAGTGAGCTTAATTAGAAAAAGTAGGCCAGGCCAATGTAATCTTCGTTGGGGATTGTGACTCTGGCTTAGATTGCCTCTAGGATGGTTGAAAAGAAAAAAAAATTGCAAAATTTACCGACGCCTAAGTTGTCGCTCTCGGTGATGGTGACTCTGGTTGAGACAGCCTATTGGTTAGGTAAAGCAAGTTGGAAAAAAAAGAAAGAAAAGAAAATTTTGATTTTAAATTCTTTGAATTTTGGTATAAAACGGTTGGAAATTTGGTAAATTGTTCGTTCCCTTTGTTCTATAAGCTTGAGGTGTAATCCTTGTGCCAAAATTTCGGGCTTTCAAAAACTTTTTCTTTGAAGGCATTCTGATATGTTGATGCACTATTGTGTTCGTCACTTGTCGAATAGGCTAGATTGAGCGTGTGTTGAATGTTGTATAGATTAGAATCGAACACACGACCAAAAATACGGAGTTTTCAGTGTAAAAGGGAACAAGTTCGCTCGAACTTGACATGTGGCAGACAAGTTCGGCCAAACTTGTCATATGATAGACAAGTTCGCCCAAACTTGACCTCATATGCACATGTCAAGCGAACTTGGATGTTTCCCTATAAATAGGAGGTGTGTGTTCATTTGTCATTTAAGTTTTTGCCATCCCTACGGGGAGGTGCTGCCGGATTCTCTCCAGGAACTCCGGCAGCTGGACTTATAAAGATGTATACTCTTGTGGTATGAATGAAGACTTCCGCTGCATTCTACTTCTACTCCATTCTTAATAACATTCTACCGAAACT
This sequence comes from Scalesia atractyloides, assembly GCA_947069175.1. NCBI lineage: Eukaryota > Viridiplantae > Streptophyta > Magnoliopsida > Asterales > Asteraceae > Scalesia > Scalesia atractyloides. Next base: position 54,096,448 of record CAMTDV010000024.1, on the reverse strand, counting down.
ATTATATACGTTTATGCATTAACTTCCGTCTAGAATCGCCTGATCACGGACCTTCAATTGGTATCAGATCTTCAGTTATCACCTACGCTCATGAGTTTGGACATTTATGGACACTAGGAGGGGTTTTAGACGTAAATCATCAAATAAACATGCAATCCACGGATAAAAAGTAAAATTGAACGAATAGGATTGTTAGAAAACCATTTTCGACCAGATCTATGCTGGATTTATCTCGAAATTTCTAAGAAATAAGGATTCTAGATCGAAAAATGTGAAAAAGGCTGATTTGGGGGATCAAGTTCGCCCGAACTTGACAAGAATTTTCATGATTTTTCATCAAGTTTCCCCGAACTTGACTAATTTTCTGATTTTTCATCAAGTTCGCCCGAACTTGACAACGATTTTCAAGATTTATCATCAAGTTCGCCCGAACTTGACTGATTTTCTTTGAAATTAAGCACAAGTTCGCCCGAACTTGTCTATTTTATGCAAGTTCGCCTGAACCAGGTAGTGACCAACCAAGTTTGCCCGAACTTGTCACATACTGACTAAGTTCACCCGTGCTTGTCATACAAGTTCGCCCGAACTTGTCAAGAGCCTTAAAAAAATTTGGCGATAGAAAAAATTGGTTGATCGTATTGATGGGATGAGTGTCCAGAAAAAATTTGTCGATACAAATTTTTTGGGTTTTCGATGACCGAACCGGCATGTTCGGGGACACCGTCTAGAGCTTCAGAGTACAGATTTGGTGATACGGTCACATAATTTTGAAGATAACGGGAGAGTCATTGATACCGATGCAGAATGTTGATCATTTGGGTGTCGTGACTAGTAATGGGCCTAAACGTTAAATCTGCATTTGTTAAAAACTGAAAGTTCCGGATTTAGGGGGAATTTCAGTAAAAATTTCAGTATGGTCAGAATTTGCAAAAATGAGGGGAATAAAAAATTTTCAGTATTTGAAGATTCCGACATTTTTGAAATTCGTGACTACTGCAACAGTATCCTGGTGGTTACCGATTCCAGATTATCGGGAAATGAAGAGGATTGAGATTCATTGGGTATTTCAAATTGATGTCTATTTTGAAAGTTGGTGGTTACATAACTGAGTCTTGAAGGAATTGTTTATCAGATTCTGAGATCGTGGTTGTGGATTGACACCTGAGTCGCGCGTATGGTTTGGAAGCACACACGACTGCCTATCTTTAACTCTGCTTTGCACATGAACTATTGACTGGACTAACCGCCAAGAGATAGGGATGATCTGTAGTTTCAGTTACCCGGGTTATACGCGGTACCATGATTAAAGAAGATTATTTATGGGACCGGATCTTTCGGATAATGTTGTGTATATCAGTTGCTGACAAAATAGGTTATACATTTGGGATTCTGTGACACAGGAAGTTCCAAGTTTTTAGTTCATGATACAGAGTGATGCTTAAGGGTTAGAGTCCCGATCTCCGGTGAAGGAACAGTTAGGTAGATTAGCAGTCGTTAGTACCAGTGAGGAACTGAGGACGTTCAAAACGTTCGGTGATGATCTTAGGAATTAATGACTAGCTCCGCAGATGGATGATTTCAAAATTACCAAGGAAATCTGATGATAACCTTTGGTGGCCATTATTTTTTGTCTTCAAGCAGATGAATCATTCTTCTCTTTGGACTAACCGCCGTTGGATGATGATGTTTGGTGATTAAGTGGCGTTGGTTTACCGGAGATAGTTATATATCTGACATTGTGACTGAAGAGGAAGAATGTGATTTTGGTCACGGACGTATGTTTCTCAGATTCGAGCTTTATCAGATTATCTGTTTCCGATGAAGATTTGCTGATTGAGCAAATTACCGATTTGCTGATCAAATATTTCTGAAGGGTGCTTAACTGCGATTACGAAAATCGGGTTTTCGGATTTTCGAGGGTATTCGTTGATTTGAAGTTTTCCGATGCGGTGATTCGAAGTTTCCATCAATTGTCGGTTGAGTTTTTGATATTTTAGGAATGTGCGGAATAAACTCTCGATGCTCAATGCTTATTCAAAAACTGAACTCGGATGCGGTTATCGTCAAAATGGAGAAGCTGTGACATTGATTAGCTTCAAGTTGATGGTTATTCGAGAAAATTTGTCGGTCAAGTTAATCAGAGGAGATCGGAAACCGTGCAACCAAAGATCTGAACTGGAGATTTCAGCGAAACTGAAAGTTGTTAATGCAAACCCAGATCATCAATTAAGGGGGAATTTGTTGACGCGTCTCAACGACATCGGCAGACACCTTGATTGAAGTTGCAGAATATTCAAACACGGCTCAAAGTTTTGAAGGTCAAGATCAAGCTTCGACAGTAACGAACAAGGGGGAATCTGTTGATGCACTATTGTGTTTGTCACTTGTCGAATAGGCTAGATTGAGCGTGTGTTGAATGTTGTATAGATTAGAATCGAACACACGACCAAAAAATACGGAGTTTTTAGTGTAAAAGGGAACAAGGTCGCTCGAACTTGACCTGTGAAGGTCAAGTTCGCTCGAAATTGACATGTGGCAGACAAGTTCGCTCGAACTTGACATGTGGCAGACAAGTTCGGCCGAACTGGTCATAAGATAGACAAGTTCGCCCGAACTTGACCTCATATGCACATGTCAAGCGAACTTGGCTGTTTCCCTATAAATAGGAGGTGTATGTTTATTTGTCATTTGAGTTTTTGCCATCCCTACGGGGAGTTGCTGCCGGATTCTCTCCATGAACTCCGGCAGCTGGACTTATAAAGATGTATACTCTTTCGGTATGAATGAAGACTTCCGCTGCATTCTACTTCTACTCCATTCTTAATAACATTCTACCGAAACTGTTATATACGTTTATGCATTAACTTCCATCTAGAACCGCCTGATCACGGACCTTCACGATAACCAATACTTAAACGTAACCCGTTTAACGTAACTTACGCACCAGGACGAGGACATAAGCTTATCATACCTTAGATACCCTTAGAAATGAATTTTGAGGGCTTCGATATGACAAAAACTCTCTATTGTAACTCCAGGGTCTATTTTGCAAAATCTGTGAAAGTACGCCGAGTTGCGTATTTCTTAATACGGAACACGTACGTACATCAAAAAATTTTGCCATCATTAAAATCTTGCATTTTAAGATTGGAATGCAAAAATATCATTCGTTACGCAATTACGGTCGTTTACACGTTAATTAAAGCGTTCGTCGTAATTAACCGAAGAACGCAGTCGTACAACCGAACGATCCGACATTCGAGACATTTCCAAGCATATTTCAAGTTCCCTATGCTTTATCATCCTTATAGAGCTTAGAATTTACGTTGACGGGCGTTAGAAACGACAAAACGCGACAATACAAGTCCAGGGGACAAAGCTGCCAAAAAGCAAACTTCAGCCCCTAGACTTGCCTTGCGGACCGTATGACAGAACCCTTTACGGTCCGTAAGGGGTCCCTAGCTCAGCAGAAAATTGCAGCTACTTGGCAGCTTCTTGTTTCACTTCTTGGACACCAAGCAAATGAATTTGCCACCTTCTTTCTGGTTGCAACACCTCACTAGACACATGTTTTGTTCCTACAACACCTCCTAACACATGTCTTGATCTTGTTCATCATCTAAAACTATAAATAGTCCCCTCATTCTTCATCACACCTTCCTCAATTCTTTCCTTTCTCCAATCTGCTCTAAGTGGATTTGCTTCCCTTTGGAGGCCTCCTACCTGAGCTCTTGAGGGTTCTACAACACAAGTAAGAGCCTTCTTCTAGTCTTGTTCATTTCTTTTAGCTATTTGAGCTAAAAGTCAAATATTTTGACTTTCTGTTTGACTTTCGATTCTGATGATTTTTGGTCCAAGCAAAGTTCAATTGAACTTTACAACGTGATCGTAATCACGATGGTTATGATCCATATTGATCATACCTACTGATTACCACGTTTACTAGTCATAGTGACGAGTCAAAGTTCCGGTCAAAAATGCGCATTTTGTGCATTTTATGACAAAACTATTTTCGGGTAAGTTTTGATACCAAATCAGTTTTATAAACTTAGTTAGATATGTTTGACATGTCTAACTCGTCACTTCTAGTTTAGTTCTTATTTTCAGTCGTAAGTCGAGCGGTCTTGACCATCGCTTTGACTTTTGAATCCGACCCGTTTGGTCGATCTTAGGATCCGACCAAACACATATTAGGGACCATAGTTATATCGGGAATAACCCTCTAAGGTTATACCTCATGGTCATGTTGTTTGGTTAGTGTTATGTTAAGTCGCTTAGTATGCCTTTAATAGTGACCAAAACACCCTTTTTGCGCATAAATCAATCTTAAGCATATGTAACCAACTTTTTCTCATATAAACTGATGTTGTAACTTTGTTAAACTTATTTGGGCATATAAGACTTATCATAGGACTAGTTTGACCATCCGAATGCATTTTTACGCAAATGATACGTTAAAGTAGCGTAAACTACCTTAACGGGTCATAACGGGTCAAAAGCACTTAGGATTCATTCCAAATCAGAATGTTAAGTATATTAAACCATTTCATATGAGTTCTAACACTCGTTTGGTTTATAAGACTTCGTTCTATCCGATTTTTTGTTTTCAAGTCTCGACACTAACACATAGTATCCGATATACTAGGAACCACTTTAACATTTGAACTCTTGATCTTTTGAGCTTTGTTATACCATTTGAACAAGATCTATACGCAATTCCAAGTGAGTACAAAGCTCCCCTCTTTTATGTTTTTCAAGTGTTTTGGGGTGATTCATATGTGTTACCGATTTTTCTCAAATGTATGGCATGTATGTGTTTACTAAGTACTTTTTGTATTATTCCTATTATGCAAATACGAAAATTGATGACACGAACCAAATCCTTGTAGGATCTTTCTATCTTCATAGTTAGATTCTTGTAGGATACTTGAAGTACAATCTTAAATCCTCTATCTTCATAGTAAGATTTCTAAGAAGTGCTTTACACGCCGGTGACGATGGTTATTGTTTATGTGTAGAGATTATTGGTGATTTATATAGCGAAACAAGAGTAATATAATAAGGACATGGTGGATACGCCGCTGGTACTTCCTATATATAAGTGTGCTTATTGTATTACCCTTCTAGCCTTATCCGAATCACCCTTAAGATTAGGATTTTGTGATACAATGAGACAAGACAAATGGCTAAACTAAATCCGTAAAGTATCTATCTATCTTTATAGTATATTCTTGTAGGATGTTTAAAGTACTAAATGGCAGTCCTTGATTGGATTCTTGTGTACTTTAATGCGTATGAGACTAGAAAAGTGACTAAACTAAATCCGTAAAGTATCAATCTATCTTCATAGCTAGATTCTTGTAGGATGTTTAAAGTACTAAATGGTAGTCCTTGATTGGATTCTTATGTACTTTAATGCGTATGAGACAAGACAATGAGACTTGACAGGAGACTAAACTAAATCCGTAAAGTATCTATCTATCTTCATAGCTAGATTCTTGTAGGATGTTTGAAGTACAAATTGATGTCCTTGATTGGATTCTTTGTGAACTTTAATGTGTATGTGACAAGATGATGTGACGAGACAATGATTATGTGGCTATTGTCATTGGTAGTGATTTAGATAGCGAAACGAGTGTAATACCATAAGAACATGGTGGATACGCCGCTGGTACTTCCTATATATAAGTGTTCTTATTGTGTTACCCTTGTAGCGTTATCCGAATCACATTAGGATTTTGTGTTCAATTATTTCAAAGTACAATATCCATATCCTTATAAAACTCTTTCATATTTTTATATGTTAGATTCTTAGAAGGATAACCATAGTATTATTTTAAATCATTGATTTGATTTCTAATAATACTCACGCAAATTATGACAAATTTTCAATATTGTTGTTATAAATCCTTGATTGGTTTTATAATAACATACTCACAAGTTTTATGACAGAATTCAAGGCGGTTACAATGAACAAAGTACAATTATCAATGGCATAAAAATTACTTAGCATTAAGAGTTAATTTCTGTTTGACTACTTGAGGTTTACCTATTTTAACTATCTGAGTACGAATTCTTGTTTTTTTTTTCAAATCATGGCCTATGGTTTATGAATGTTAACTATTTGACTCCTTATGACTAACTCCATCCAACTTTCACGTTAGTTCTTGAGGATAGAATTGCCCGTTCAATTTAGTATGTTTAATAGATCTAAATTGAATACTAACTAGTGTACGATTATTTCTAAAGCAAACATACATTTTGCACATGAATTATTAAAGATCATGTGATGAATTGATTGGTGGAACTTGATTACATTAGAAAGAAAAAAAATGGATTCTAATTTATACAAAAAAGAAAAAACGGAGGTGGTCGGAGGTGATGGTGGTAGATGATGGTGGTGGCTGGAGGAGGTCGTGGTGGAGGAGGATGAGGTGAGGTGGTGATGGTGCCACATAAGCAGCCAAGTCAACAAATAATAAAGTTTTGTCAACGTCATCAGCCACGTCAGCATAAAACTAACTGGGTTATAACCCAGTTAGCAATGGATCGATAAGAGCCAAATTCTTAAAAGTTGAGATTGTTGGAAGGAACTTTTTAAGTTGGGATTATTATCGTCCAACGGGTGAAACTTAGGATTATTAAAATCCAATAACCCTAAATTTTATTAAGTTAATTTTGAAACATAATCTCTTTTAATTAGATATTAACTTTGATTTTTTTAATATCACCTATTTTTTTAATATTTAACCTATTGCATTTTAACATTGTTACCATCCAACCACATTAAATATTTAAAATTTGATTTCTTGCTTACGTAATCAAGTTCTATCGATTAATTCTATCACATAGAATTTTAATCCTTCATGAAGAAAATGTATATTTCCGATAGAAACAATCATCGACCAAAGGTAAGTATGAATTTGTATTTGAATTTGATTTATTAAAAACTTATGGACCATTATACCCTCAAGAACTAAAGTCAAAGTTGGTTGGAGTTAGCCACAAGAAGTCAAATAGTTGACATTCATAAACCTGAGGCCATGATTTGAGAAAAAATAAGAATTCGTTCTCAGATGGTTAAATAGGTAAATGTCAGGGAGTCAAATAGAAATTAACTCTAGTATTAATCATATTTCCATATACAAAACTAATTTGTCACAAATTTCATAATCAAGTTAATGTATTTCAAGACTAAATCTTTTTGCCATTCCTTGTCTTTAAAGAGTCCATCTTAAATAGACGACTCTTGTAGTTGTCGAAGTATTGCAACACTAATCTTTTAGCCATTAACTTGGCTAACAAAACTATGTACTTGCCAACATTGTTTGTTGATGTCTCTTTTTCACATATGTTTCAGGTTTCGATTATTCAAGCATGCTGCACATAGGAATGCATCCGGGCTTTAGACTTCTTTAATCAAAAGACAACTTCACGTATTTTTTGTATTGTAAAACAATGTTAACAATAATGAAACAATCTAGTACCAGTAGCTGTGAGCAATTATAACGTGACTCCCTGATATTTTCGCCGCGTCATGTTGTATTACGCGACTGGGGTGTTACATGAGGCGGGATTAGACTGTGGCTTCTAGCGTGAGACCCTAGGTAGATTGACCGCACTTGAACCTAAATTGCATGATAAGGGCTTGGAACCAGGTTGGGTTTAAGAGGACAAGTATACTTGCAATCGTAGCTAACACAAGTTTTTGGTTTTATAAGTAATTTATATTTTTTACCCGAATATTTATGTGTCTCTGATTCCGTTTGCGTAGATTCTTTTTCGAGGACGACAAAAGAGTAAGTGTGGGGATATTTGATGTATTGCAAAATACATCAGTTTATCATGTTCAGTTTGTATAGTTTTCGTTAGTTTTAGTTTCGTTTTTCATAGAATAGTTAGACTTTTGATCCAATTGCGTTTTGCAGGTCTTGTGTGCTTAAAACAACTAAAAAGTGAAGAAAAAAAGTTAGAATATGAAAAAGTCAAGTCCTGGAACGGATTGGAAGCTCGGGAGCTGAAACGGGTTGAAAATACTGAGTTTTCACCTTTTGGCGGGTCGCGACTGGTCTTGGTAACGCCGCTCGTGCCCGGTGAGAGGCCATAAATTTGCTGATGTCATGAACACGGTCACGGGCCGCGACTCCTTACTTCAAACCCTCTAGCCCCGCGAGAGGGTGTTTTCGTCAGAAGATTATGAGCTGGGTATGGTTTTTTAGAGAAAAATCCTATATAACCACTTTAATCATGCTCTAAACCCTAAGTTGCGAATTAAGAACCCCTTGGATGAATTTGGAGCATCGTTTGGAGCAGTTTTGAGCAATCGAAGCATTCAGTTGAAATTTTAAAGTCCAGGAAATCGTTTGGGTCGTCATCTTCTCGTCCGGGTGTTTTCGTTTGTGTTTCTATTCTTCAATTATGTTTTGCGTTCTTGAAATTACTCTGTTTTCGTTTGTTTCCATGACTATGCTTGGCTAAATTTCATTAACTACCTAGACAACATGAATGGTTGCATAAAGCTTGGATTTTTATTTATGAATTTATGATATTTATGGATTAATTTATGTATTGCAGGCGATTTAATTATTAGCTAGATGTGTATGCATGCTTGATTATGTTTGAATATTGTTTATTGTTTTACATGATTCTTGGTAACGGTCTTTATCACATAATAGAGCCGTGCTAGATTATTAGATTTTGGTGAGTGTCTAAATCACGTAATAAATCTTTAATCTTTAGGGTTGAGAGTGCACAATTAACCTTAGATGTAATATTCGGTAATCTTATAAAATCAAGTGTTCTACTAACCCTCAAAAGTTGACAGCTGCGAGGTTATTTTTAGGTCTAAGCGATTAAACCGTAAGGTGGGTCCTTCTTAGGAAGTAAACCTATTAGCTGATGTCAAACAAGTCTAGTTAAGAACCCAAATTTATCCTTGACTTGAGTCTCGAAAAGGAGAGAGACTTATAGAGTACTTTCATAAATCATTAGGTATCTTGAAAGAGAGTCTAATTTACCGGTAGTCATAACAGCCTTTAGGGTGCCCTAACGTACTCTTGAGAAGGGTTAGGAGGCTTAGTTGGTAACTCGAGAGGTTTAGTATCTTAAGATCCCGATCCATAATGATCAATCTTCGAATAAATTCCATAACTAAAAGCAACCAGGATTCGAGTCTAGGTAGTATTTCCACCATCTGAGTAAAGTCCAAGAGTAATTCGTAATCTTTAGATTAATTAGTTAATTTAGTTTAATTTAATAGAAACACCCCCCCCCATCAAACAATCAAATAATTAGTATGTCCGTGTCAGTCGTAGTCTAGAAAGAGTCGTTAACGTAATTAGTAGAGTCTCGTGGGTTCGATATCCGGACTTACTTTAGCTATACTAGAGTCGATCGGTACACTTACCAGGGTTAGTAGTTTAGTGTGTTTTAGTGAGTCTAGAGTATTACTTAGAGTCTAGAATTAGGTTAATTAAGTTCTTTTTATTAAACTACTTTTAGCACATCAGAGATACTGTTTAATACGTCTGCTTCTTTGTATTCATAAACTTCGAAGAATACAGACTTGATTGGACAGGGCTTCGCCACTTTACCTTAAAAACAGCTGACTTCCTCTAACACCCAAGTCCCCTATTTATAGGCAACATTCAAAGCACAAGGGACTGGTTTCGTACGAAATAACAATTCGTACGAAAATCAACATCATCCATTTCGTACGATAATACTATTATTTCGTACGAAATGTGTTACATATACGAAAAACTTAAGATTTGACGTTTACAAGCCCTATTTACATGACAGACTCATCCTAGACGTAGGCAATAGACATTATGCACCAAGAGGACTCTTTCCAGTTTCCTAGAGCTTCTTTTTATAGACAAGCTCCATTTCAAATGTTAGGAGCTTTCCATGAAGCTGAGTCAGGCTCGTGTCTTTGTAGTCTGGGATGTTCTTATCACTATAGTAATAATGTCCCATTTCTCATATAAGGATCTTAATAATCGTTTACTTAAAGTTGTTTTATAAAACTCTTTGTTAACCAACTTTAGTTCACTGATTATACATCAAAATCGTTCAAACTACGGAGTCCTGCTTTCTCCCTTGACATGAGTGAAAGTATCGTCCTCCATTCCACCAAATTGTTCTTTCAGTGCATCCCATAACTCTATGGCACTTTACAATGTACCATCCCACTAGAGATGTTGGTGCATATGTCTATTGCCTACGTCATTATGTATCGAGTCTGAGTGAATAGGGCTTAATCTGTTATAAATGAGGCATATTTAAGATAAGTTTGAGTCAAGTTCGCTCGAGGATGGACTTGAGAAGTCAAGTTCGCCCGAACTTCACACACTCTCCAGCGAACTTGGAATAGTATAAATAGGTGCCTTGGGATTTCATTTATAACTTCAGAGAGATTTTGGCACAGAGACGCCGAAGCTCTGTCGGATCCGGTTCTTGAATGTATTGAACTTTAGATCAATGAAAACAACATTTAAATGAGTAATTTTGTTATTTGGTTAACTTGTCATTAGTTTTCGCCTAATCGGATAATAGATAACAAATTTAGGTTCCCGTGCTAATCGTGGACGTTCCTACAAGTGGTATCCGAGCCTGGATACCTAAATTTGCTGGAATCAAGACAAGAATTTCTCAATTTCATCTCCATTCTATCATGTTTCTTAACATTTTCACACATTTGATGATTTCATGGTCAAAAATGGGTGATTTTGAATATTTCATGTAAAACACACTAATAACAAACCAGTGAGAGTTTGGACATCAAATTCAAATGTTTTGATATCAAAAAGTTGCAAAAACCATGTTTTGGAAACAAGGTTCAACCGAACTTAACACTAAGTCGACCGAACTTGATTGAAATTCTATGAGTTTTAATCAAGTTTGACCGAACTTGATTCGTTTTTCAAGATTTTGAGCCTAAGTCCGCTCGAACTTATTGATTTTTACTTGAAGTTCTATCAAGTTCGACCGAACTTGATATAATTCTAGTGAAGATTCACTTAAGTTCACCCGAACTTAGTTTTTCTCTTGAAATTCAAGCTTAAGTCCCCCGAACTTACATTTTGTTCTTAAAACTCATTAACAAGTTCGATCGAACTTGTGATTAATCAAAATCTGATTTTTCCTTCATAAGTTCGACTGAACTTATCTGTTTCTTGAAATCATTCTCACAAGTCCGCTCGAAGTAAAAAGTTTTCTCAAAACTACATCAAGTTCGACCGAACTTGAGGTTGAGTGATAAAGTTTGAACTTTGTCATATAAGTTCGACCGAACTTGTGAAAACTTGAAATCAAAACCTGTTTTCACACAAGTTCGACCGAACTTGTTTGGTTCTAATCAAATTTCGAGTGTTTTTTATCGTATTTTCAGATAAGTTTACGGATTGTCAAAATGGAAGATTTCCACAACGTATTTGTCTCTCAAATGGCTTCTTCATCAAATGCTAATGTTCTTGCGGCGAACCAGATGAATATCGACAACGAAATGGGTACTTCGTCGAAGCCGCCAAAGCTAATGAGCATGGATGAATTTGAAGGATGGAAAGAAAAGTTTGTGAATTGGATACAAGCGAATCAATTCAACAGCTGGGTTGCAGTTGAGGATGGTTACAAATGGCCAAAGGATGAGCGTGATCAAGATCTTCCGTTGAATAAGTTTTCAAATACTGACAAAGATAACAATGTTGCAGAGAAGAAAATGATCAGCTTGATACAACAATCAGTGAAGGAAGATATCTTGATACTATTGCCAGAATATGATACTTCACAAGAATTATGGAATTCTCTTTGTGAGAAATTCAAAGGAAGTGATGAAATGATCAAAAGCAAAAAGGCTTTAATCAAGAAAGAATTCGAGATCTTCACGATGATTAAAGGTGAAACAATGAAGCAGATGATCGATAGATACCGTCACCTCATGGTCCAAATGCGGAGACATGATATCCAAATATCTAATGAAGAGCAAATCGAGAAGCTAGCTGATGCACTTCCAGAAGGAGAATGGACAACATATCTGACGATTCTGAAGAATAGCCCATCTTGGAGACACTTCAAGTTGTCATCTTTCATTGACAAATTGGAAGGTCATGAAATGGAGTTAATGAAGATTGCTAAATCAAAGAATGCTAATGTTGTTCAAGATGTTAGTGTCTATTATAAAGGAGGTATTCCTGATACTCCGATTCAAAGCCCGAAAATCCAAACAGTATTTAGGGCAAATACAAATTCTTCTCCAAATCAGGTTCTCCATATGCTGGTTACACAAGTGCTAGTTCAAGCTCATCATTCCAAAATCAGACAAGCCAAGCCAATTCTGATTCAAATATTTTCCAGTGCAACATAGCAGTTGATTTGAAGAATGTGTTTCCTAAAAAGGTGGCCAAACAGCACATAGCACTTCTTGCTACTGTCCTCGAATCATATGAAAGTCTCGATGCTGGAAAGATCGGTAATCCAGAGATGACCGCCAAAGATTATGATCAGGTGGATGAAGAAGAATTGGAGCTGATGGATATTAAATGGAGTCTTGCATCTATCATCAGAAGAGTTTCTAAATTTGTGGCGCTCACTAGAAGGGACATTGGTAATTCAAACAACAACTTGGATTTGACAAGTCTAAAGTCACATTCTTCAGGTGTCGACAAAAAGGACATTTCAAACGTGAATGCAGCAATCAAGAAGCAAGTGGAAACCAAAATCCTTTCGGCAGCAACAATGAGTACTACACGAAAAGCTCTTCAATACAAGCCATATCCAAGAAGAACACAAGTCGAAGTTGAAGATAAATCTGCAAAGAAAGCCGAACAAGCTCTTATTGCTAATCATGAAGAAGATGGTTTTGACTTGAACAGATACATCGGGAAAAAGACTGGTGTTGCTATGATAGCAGAGTTAGTGGATGAATCTGATACATCTATATTGACGTTGCTCTAGAAAATGCTGTTCTAGAAGGTTATAGGCAGAGAGCTGAGGAAGAAGAATTAGCTTACCTTGAGATGTAGAAACAAGAAGTTTTGAAAGCAGAGGCAGAAACGGTAAAGGCTAAGGTAAGTGTGTCTGAAAAGGAAGTTGTGAAAGTTGTGGAGGTTGAAAAACCTTGCACAAAGTACGCAAGTCCTTGTGAACCACGTCTTGATAAAGTCAAAGTCACAACAGAATTGACTGTTCACAACGAAAACTTTCGTTATGATTACAGAACCATAAAAGAAGCTTATGACAAAATATCAAGCAAATATAAATATGTTGAACATGCTAATAGTGAACTTAACGCTAATGTAAAAATGTTAAAAGCTACAGTAATTGAGAAACAAAAGGCAATTAACATGTACATTAACACTATTGCTGAAACAAAGCGTGAGCTTCACAGCATGAAAATAGAAACGGAACGAGTAAGACAACTTCTAAAGAACTACACCACAAACACGTATGTCATTGATCACATATTACCTACGATTAAATTGGAAGAAAATGGTGAAAAATCAAAGCGTAAAGAGTATGGATGTGTCCTCCACCATTTCTTGCAAGTTATTCATGCAAAAAAGATGATGAAGTTGAAAAGGCATTTAATCTACTTATTTTGTCTGATAAGAAAAATAAATTGCTTGAGAACATTGACGTAGACTTTACGAAATCAAATGATGACAATGAAGCGGTGGTAAAAAATGTGGTAAAGAATGTGTTGGGAAATGATTCTGATAACGGCAGCTTTCAAAGCGCCAACTCAGGTTCAAACAGTTCTGATACATAGTCCGAAAATGACGATACAGCTTCAGAAAGTGATCTAAGTGATGATCCTAACGTTGTCATGTACAAGGTTAAGGATTCTGATAGATTATATTTCGATGATAGCTTTCCGATTCGGAATTTAAATGAAGATCAAATTGATAAACTGTTTAAACTTGTAGAAGTTTCATCAGATAATCTTGACAAGAATGAAAAGAAATTTTACTCTAAACCAAAAAAGAATTTTAACAACTACCGTAGAATTTGTGGTGATTTTGTTGAGCACAGGAGAGCAGGATTAGGTTTGGAAGTTGAAGAAGAAGAACCGATGAAGAAGGAGAAACCAGCGTTCCAGGAATACAAAGGTAAGAATATAAAGTTTGTGTATGTAACGAGCACGGTTCAAGAGGAAAGCGTGATCGGTAAGCAATCAAATGATGAATTCAAGAAAGAGAAAGAACTTCGGGACAAGGCTAAGACCAAGTCCACAAGTGGATTGAAACCCACTAGTGGAAATGTTTCTGATAATCGGACTTGCTTTAAATGCAATACTGTTGGTCATATTGCTTGCAAGTGTCTGAGTCTAAAGCCTGTGTTTCCACGAAGAAAAACTGGGTCAAAAGATGAAAAGCAAAAACAACCAGAGATTGTAAAATCTGACACAGAGTCAATTAGAAATATGAATCTAAAGACGAAGTGAAACCTAAAATGAGTTCAAAGTTTGAGAACTCAACATTTGAAGAAGTTGAAACTTCAAAGTTAAGCGAAAACAAAGATTCTAAGTTCTATATCAAGAAAGCTAGAAACAAGCTACAATCTTGGGTTGCTAAGAAAAGGCTTTCATCATCAGAAAAACCAAAGTCTGTTGCTGATAAAACTGAAAATGTCAAAACAAACGAGTCAGTGATTAAACAGACAAAGAAAGAAAAGGACAAAAGGTTTTCAGAATCGACATTGGACGAAATGTTTGATGATGATTTTGAATATGATGAAGAGTTAGAATATGGTTATGATGCTTATCATGTCAAACCCAAAACCAAAAAGGTTTGGGTTTCCTTATTCAAATAGTTGCTTTGTGTGCAGGAGTTCCAAAAGTCCGCTTGTCAAAGTCAAATCTGGATAATGGAGCTTCATGATGTTTTAACTTATCTAGAATGTCAAAATCTTTGTCATTTTGAAAGAAAGTGGTTGAAAAGAGATATTTGAGAAAATCCATACCGTTAAATAGAACACTGATTGTTATATCAAAACCATTTATAAGTTCACGTTAACAAAGTTTAATGGTTTGTCCTGCTGACAGGTGATGATGCAGAAGAGGAAAAAAGGATCGGACGACGAGTTCTCGTGATCCTCATTGGTTTGTTATATTTTTAGAAATATTTTTTCCTAAAAATCTAAAATCCAAATATATGTTTTTGATTTTAGGGGGTGTAAGAAAAATTTTAGAAAAAATCAAAAACATATGAAAAAGTTGAAATTCAGAAACATTGAAAAAATTCAAAAAGTACAAAAATTTCAAAAAAGACAAAAAGAATTGTAGTTGTCAAAAAGGAAATGATAGTACATCAGTGGACTATCCCAGTATGCTAAAGAAATGTGAAGTTTAAAAGTGATAAACAAGTATTACTGTGGATGTGTCGATAGGCTTTACACGTTCAGTAGATTGTTTTCGGGATATAAACTAAATTTTACAATTGCTTAATCTTGTTGATTAACACATCTTGGATATATGGACTTAGTACTCCGAAATTTCGATTGAAGGGTTGCCTGATTCTGAGATACGAGGTCTTTATAGATAGTTGATATCTGGAGTATTATAAAGTTCTTCTGATTTTGCAGAAGCAATAGCCAAGAACTTCTATAATGCTTTTGCTATAAACCCCTAAACTGCATGCAAAACTTGAAAAGTATCGAAAGATCTAATCAGTTGCAGTGCTTAAAGATTCCTTAAATGGAACACACCTTAAAGTCGAGCCTTCATCTCTTTGTCTGTATGGTAGTACTTACCTGAGCTCTCAAGGCCTCGCATAACCCAGATATAGATATGAATTATGCTATATTCACCTGTAAGATGAAATCTAGGGAATCTGGATTCGGGAGTATATTCAAGAAGTGGGAACCATAGTTAAGTCAAGTTTCATAAATCATACCTTAACATATCTTGGAACAATTGAGAAACGTGATGAAGTTTAAGTGGACAAACATATCGACAATCTAGGTAAACAAGTTTAAAACTTAAAGTCTTCAAAAGGTCAACGGTGCTGGTGATATGTCTCAATCAACTGATATGATCCTTAGACACAAATTCACAAAAATATATGTCTGTAAATATTTTTGTACATAGTTTTCTTTACTTGTTAAAAGTTCTGTAAATACTTTACTTGCTTTCCAAGATAAAACCAAAGAGATTTTCAGCGTGTTTTAGCATAAACTTTCTATAATTCAAAAAGATTTTGTTTCTACATTAGTTTCAAACGAGCCAATGTTGGAGAACAGATCTTTGAAGTCTGGTAAGAAAATCTGATGAATGTTTAAAAAGTTCATTAATTTGAAACTTTAAAATCAGATTGTTCAACGGTTGTTAAACCAAGGTCATTAATTTGGACTTGATTGATGAATTTGGTTAATCAAGGTCATTAACTTGGACTTGATCAACTGAGTGGATTTTCACGAATAATAAAAATGAGGAAGTTGAATGTTTTTAAATGTAAAATGTATTCAAGGTCATTAAGTTGAACTTGAAACAAAATTTCAAAAGGTTTAAATCTGAAATGTTTATTTGAATGTTAAAAGATATTTAGACAGGAATTAAAGATTGAGGGGGAGTTGATAAAGCAAAATCAAAGATTTCAGAGTGCTCAAAGCTAGGGGGAGTTTGAAGTACTAAAGACAAAAGCAAAGGGGAGTCTGAAGGCTAAAGCTTAAAGCTAGGGGGAGCATGTTGATTCAAAGTTTTATCAAGTCAAAGCTCCAGAAAGAGAAAGAAGATATAAAGATCAAGACGTTAAAGTTTATACAAGAACTAAAGATCGAAAGACTCAGAAGATTTTTTAACTTTCAAAATGATTTCTGTTGCCTACGTCATTATGTATCGAGTCTGAGTGAATAGGGCTTAATCTGTTAGAAATGAGGCATATTTTAAGATAAGTTTGAGTCAAGTTCGCTCGAGGATGGACTTGAGAAGTCAAGTTCGGCCGAACTTCACACACTCTCCACGAACATGGAATAGTATAAATAGGTGCCTTGGGATTTCATTTATAACTTCAGAGAGATTTTGGCACAGAGACGGCGAAGATCTGTCGGATCTAGTTCTTGAATGTATTGAACTTTAGATCAATGAAAATAACATTTAAATGAGTAATTCTTGTTATTTGGTTAACTTGTCATTAGTTTCCGCCTAATCGTACAATAGATAACAAATATAGGTTCCCGTGCTAATTGTGGACGTTCCTGCAGGAGATATCATTCGGCACAGCCATTGCCACGATGCTAAAGCATTTGGCATCTAGCTCGATTTCTTATAATCCTTGAGTGAGTAATTTTCAGTTTCTGTGGCTCTTTAACATTTGGGTTTTCGGCACTAGGTACCTTTGGAATGTGAGGTCCAAATACAACGAACTTCCAACACCCTGTGTTTTGCTGAGCAAGTATATGACCCATTCTACATTGCCATATGTGGAATCCGGATCTGATAAGTATAGGTGGTTTATTACTGATGCGGTGTTATGGGGATCATCTTCTGCCATTTTCGTTTGTTCTTTTAGAGAAAAACAAAGTATCTGATAGTCACTTTTGAGTTTTACACTCTACTACTCTGACCAACAAACAATTTTGTGAGTTGATTGTTAAACTTATTGTGAAATCAAGTATAATGTGACCAAGCTCGGTTACCAATTGTTAAGTCTGAGTTTAGATGGTTTTTGATTAAATAACAACTAAGCTCAAAACAATTTTGTATTGTAAATAAAGAAAAGTAATCACAAACAAGAAATCATCATCAACATCTGTTTTTCGTTAATTAGTCAAATGTTTTACGGAAGATTGACTCTACAGACTCCCCCTCAGAATGCTCACTAAACACTTATGTTTGTACAAAAGAAAAGGTGATGTGTAGTGATAAATAGATCTCTAACATGTGAGATCTATTTCTACTAAGTAAGAAAGCTCTGTTTGTGATTGCCTTACATCACCCTTATATTGACATCTAACGTTCCTAATAGAAAAGATACCACAGATGCTCCAAACATATGTGCAAACCAAACAATTGATCTAACTAGCTAAACAGTGTTAAAAAAAATATTGTTACATTGGGAAACATTTGTTTAGGCTTATCCTCTATTGCTCTGATCCAAACATCTCTTTGGCCAAACAGATGCTTGGACTTCTTCATCACACGTTTGCTTCAAGATACATTAGGGCTTGAACATACCTTGTTTCTTCGTGAACACTGTTCCAAGGCTTTAAACAGATGTTTGCATGTCTTCACCAGATGCTCTGATTTAGGTGTTCATGATTCACTATCTCTGGGAGGAATCTGGTTCGAACTTCTATATATTTCTTGATCACTTGATCATGTTTTGGCTTTTGAATATCATCTGTTCTTAATCACAAATTATTTTTTATCACTTTTACAATTATTATATATTATTCGAACGAAATTTACACCAAAATATGGATAAAAATAAGCACGTTGGTCGTGCGTTATAACTAGTCGATTTAAACGTAAATAAAAAACATGGCGCAATGTTATATTTTGAGATGACCGTCTGACATTTTACAACGTCTAAAATAACCGGTTGCTTTAAAATTGACATTACAAAAATTTATAATTTTATAGAAAATCGTAGTTTAAATAACCACGCCGCTAGTCGCTTATTGGACCTATGAACCTTCCATTTGCGGTCTGGTTACATAAACTATGATGTTCTATAAAATTTTGAACTTTTGTAAAGTCATTTTTAAAGGACTGATTATTTTAGATGTGTTTTAAAGTATCCAGCACTCATCTCATAATACAACAATAAGACATGCTTTTTTATCTATGTTTAAACTAACCTGACATAATATGCGTATGTTTATCAATGTTTTAATGTAAGTTTTGTTTAAATAACTTATTCTAATTCTAAAATGGTTAAAAAAACCATGATCACACTAACACTTTATATAAAAACATCGTTTAAAAATACATTATTTGTAAAATAAGAAAAAAGTAAATACTTTAATCAAACAAATGAAAATAAATATATTGTAAAAAAATATATTTTATTTAAAAAACTATGTTAATTAGTGAATTTAAGAATTTTTTAAAATAATTGAGAAAACAATATTGATAATTAATAAAATAAAAAGAAAGAAAATATAATCAACAAAAAAAAATAACTTAACCAAATAAATAAATATTTAGATTATGTCACTTGGGAAAAAATGAACATTTTACCTTAAATCTAACTAGAAAGTTAATATCAGTTAGTTTAAAGAACTAAGAGTGTACAAAATTCAGATATAAAACATATTTTATGTTTTTTTAAGAAAAATGATAAAGAGTACAATTTGGTATATAAATAAACGACTTGTATAATATACTCTAATTTTTTATATATAAAAAAATTATAATTATAATATAAAAGCTATTCGATTAATATGAATTTAACAAATGATTTTATTTACTTGTTTTGCGTTAATATTGAAATCAATAATTGGATTGTGAACAACACACATGTGGCCATTCTTGATTTCCAAGGAGAGTTCTCGAATATTTTTGTGTAATCAACGTGAAGAAAAGGGAAGGGTTAGTTGTGTTGTTGGCATGCCATGTGGACCCAGTCAACCCTGGTTGACTCAGTCAACCGTTTTATTTTTTTTAATCTCATATTCTTTACGTTTTTCATTCAAAACTACTTCTTTCTAAAACATTAAAAAAGTTTATACCAATAATCCTTAGAGTTAAATGCTTGGTGGGTCTCTGTGATTTGTGAAAATAGCAGATTTAGTCCTAATTACTAATTACACACTTGATCCTAGTGGTTGTAATTTTTAAACTCGGGTGGTCCTTAAAATAACCTATGTTAAATATCTTAGTTAAGTATATATGAAATATCCATTTTACCCCTGTGATTAAAAAAAAACAAAAACAAATAAAAATAAGTCAGCCCCATCCCACCCTTCTTCTTCCTCCCCACCTCACCCTTTTTTGTTAAAAGCCACCCACCGTCACCATCTCTCCAAACCAATGAACCACCACCACCGTTACAAACCACCACCTGAACCAACTCCGCCATCTGCAATCTCCGATTAACATCTAGCACCGCCACTCGTTTTGATTGTTGATGTAGATGTTTCGAACTGAACTGAAAGGTGTTCAAAAGGTGTTTAATGCAATTTTGTTCATGAACTGTAGGTGGTGCGTGTATACGACCACACACCTCTCCGATCAGAAGCGGTTATCGGAACAGTGGTAGTTTACGACCACACTCCAACCGCACCCCATTCCAACCAAACTCCAACCACGCTTTAGACGAGGGGTAGACTGGTTCCTCGTTCTTCCGGCCACCACCCCATTCTTGCGACATCAGGTAGAAACCAGCAGTGGTGGTTTGTGGTAGTTTGCACGATGACATCTTTGTATTAGCACTAGTAGTTTCTGATTTAGTAATAGTTTCACTGAATAAAAAAAACACAAACTATTAATACGAATTATTTTAAGCCGCATACTACCACTCGTAGTTTCTGATCTGTATTAGCTTTGGAATCTGTATCTTTCGCTGACATCTTCAATCGTGGAATATGATTTATTTTATTTGTGAATTTTGACTTTGAAGCTTCATGCATCACATCATAAGATGACATAAAGGCAAAAAGAAGGAGGTAGTGGTGGTGTGGTGTTGACGGTGGAGGTGGTAGTGATGGTTGGTTGAAGGTGGAGGTGGTGGTGGTGAATTAGAGAGAGATGAGGGAAAAGATGAGAGGTGGGTCCATCTCTTTTTTGCTTTTTTAATTGTTAGGGACAATTTAGTCATTTCACTTAGACTTAAGTAGAAAATTTAACAAACGTTAGTGTTAAGGACCACCCGAGTTTAAAAATTACAACCACTAGGACCAAGTGTGTAATTAGTAAAACATTAGGACCAAATCTGCAATTTTTGCAAACCATAGGGACAAACCAAGTATTTACTCTAATCATTATGGATACCAATCTTGTACACTATTTTTATATCTTACAGACTTTAACAGTTTTCTTAATCTATATATAATAAATTCTTTTTTTATCGTTCGATTTTATGTACAAGTGTATCTTAATATGTTCACCATTTCAATGTTTTTTCTTCTAACTAATCACAAATTTGGGTTTCAAACTCAAACATGAGTAGGCGGTGATTGATGTAATTATACCTCATATGTTTTTGAACGATCGTAGCTTCTTTTTTTTAAAGAAGATTTACGAAGTAAAACCAAATTCCGAAGGATTTGAAACCTCCAATCTGGAAGTGAATTTATGGATCACCTAACCTATTTGTTGGTTAGGAGGGCTATGAGCCAGGTTGGTTTCCTAAAATCTTAGTCACCCTTATACAATGTTATGCTCTTGCCTGAGATGGTCTTTTAGGGGCATATCACAACCTAACCTAACATCATAGCTAAAGGGTCTTGTTGAGGTTTTGTATTTTTCTTTCTCTTCTCATGATCCATGAAACACAAATGCCATTTTTCCAACTCAAATTTGCTTTGGTTTCATTTTCTACATGAATTTTGGTCATTCTTTTGTTACTTTGTAAAAGTTTTATGGATATTACAAGATTTAAACATGGTGACACCTGTAATAAAAATCTCGGTCTAGCCCTGGACAAAAGTTTGACGAAATCTGGACAAAAATTTGACGAAAAATTACTTAAACCATGGATTTTTTTTTATCAAATATGGTACTCGGACAAAAGTTTGAGGAAAAATCACTTAAACCGTGGATTGTTGACCAAATTTGCTACTCAAAAGTCAAAAATTAAAAGTCATACTATTGGTTTCAGACACACCAACTGAGTTTGGCTAAAGCTTGTTTTTGCCTTTAAAAAAAAAAAAAATCCTCATAGGCTTGTTAAAACTAAAACCAAGTTTGACCAAAGGTGTGATGGGAAAGTAAAAACTTATATTCTTTTTGCTGTCGATTTCTCGAAGTATTAAATGTCAAGTGTGTAAGTATTTACAATATATAATAGTATTAAAAAATAGAAGAAAATATAACAAATTTGTCTGTTTCAAGGTGTTAATATTTTAACTTAATTTATTACAACATCAGAAGTGGTTGATATTTTAATAAAAAGGTAACTAGGTTTTTAATAATACAAAATAGTCTCTTGACAAGTTGGT